>CM038360.1:20543289-21006875 GCA_021464625.1 Proterorhinus semilunaris
CTTAACAGATGGAGATGGATGATGCCTGTGATTTTAGATTAGATCCAATACAAAGTAATCCTTGGGCTAGGATAAAATGTTGGAAGTAAGACTATAATTTGTTAGCATAAAAATATATGTTGGTGTCGATTCACCCATCCCAATCGTGTCAGTAAATTAGGATTTAAATAAAAAGACTGATGAGGGGCTTAATATCAATTGAATATTAACTAAATATATTTATAACTCAACATTTTATTAGCATGTTTTACCCATGAGCCATGACATTTGGTGCTCAGAAGATCCTACTGTTTTCCCTAAAAGTAATTACCGCCTTTGTGATTTGCTCATGCGACCATCAAATGTGTGGCCACTTGAAAAGCCTTACAGTGTAGCATCAGAATGCGTGTGCCTCTAAACAGTGGAGTGCTGCACTAATCTATAATGCACCGTTAAACAATGGCAGAGTCATCTCATAAGTGTTTCGAGATCGATCCGTTTTGAGGCCAACGCGAATGGCGGCGGTGTTAGCGCGCCGCACTACCTGATTAGCGGTTGATGTAAGGCCACCAGGGAGGCGTGGATGGAGACAGAGATGACAGACAGGTGGAAGTAGTCGAACATGACCGGGACGTGGTGGTGCAGGCCTCTGCGCGGGTGGAAGTGCAGGTTCAGGGTGCGGGAGCTGATCAGAGGCACGCTGGCTATCTCTGCTAGCCTGAAACAACAAGACAACAAAAGCTACGTACATGGAGAACTGCAATAACTAATCGTTTCATTCTGTTAAAAATAACAGCATTCAGTTTGTTGACAACATTTCAAACCTTCCCCGGGCACATTCTGTTGAGCATCCCCGGGCAAGTCACTTCACCCACATTGTTCAGCACCAAACTGTGAGCCTAGTTTACTGTGGCAATACACATTTACACAAGTATTTGACCTTGTAGTGACCCAGTGGCTCTATGAGTGGTCAGCATGGCGCCTTTACGTTCGTTCCGGGAGGTCTCTGCAACACTCCAGGATCAATTGTTGTGTAGGTTTTCTGGTGACAGGGTCCGTCAGCAGTGAAAACCTTCCAAACAATTGATCCTGGAGCGTCTTAGAGACCACTGTGATGGAAAGTAAAGGTGCCATGCTGACCACTCATGCAGCCACTTGGTCACTACCATTTATATACGCACAAAGATCAACTTTTTTTTCGCATAAAAAAGTTGCATAATGTTCCTTAATGAGGCAAGAAACAAAAATGTACATGTATGTAAATCTAAAAGAGAGGTAGGATCAGCCAAACAGCCTTAACAACTTAACAAGGGATCTAAACAAAGACTGTAATTGTAACTACTACTAACAGCCTTAAATTGAAACACCGAATAGAGTAATAATTTCCGAATATCACCAAATGTTATCTCTACTGCAGCTCCTTTCGTGGCATTTGGAGTCGTTGCCAGGTAATGAAACCAAAGTTCATAAAACAGTTAGCCAATCTATTTCTTGATTAAACTGGATTTCTATTATGTGTAGCTGACATTTATCAGACTTGAGGCCTCTCTAAATCATGAAACATATTAATATTGTGACACGTACTACACCATTTGCAGCAAAACAGCACTCAAATTTAAAAAAAAGTCATTATTTTATCCAACTGCCCTTATGAAACTGATGTTCATCTCAAATTGACATTTCACAAATGACATTGTTACAGAATGCAAATTGTATTGTATACTTTAGATGATTCCTTTGTGCAGTAATAGGACTGAACAATTCGTGCCATCGTCTCATCCCAAATAACAATATCAGGCTCCAATAGGCACATTCACATAGGCATTTTTGAAGAATTTCTGCCTTTTACTGAGCTATTTCCCCCATTCACGCGGGAATTCCTCCGTGCGAGAAAAGAAACTATACGAACATAATGTCATTGGCGTAAACAGTAGAGTACTGTAATCACCCAGGTGTGTCCAAAACAGGGACAGTAGACGGAAATGCTCAGCAGTGGGTCTAAACACCGGCCTTTGCGGCGTGCTCAATGCAAAGTCGTCATTTTCAACTTTTATTTTAATCACACGCATGGGCACACCCCTTGTAGCCATCTGCTTAAGCGCATAATGGGCTGTTTTCATGCCTACTTTGCATCCCGGCGCGCGCATTAAACCAGCCAGGAATGAGGTGGGTGCATGTTCCGTTTTTGTTTTGGTGCACTAACCACAATAGAAAAAAAGTACAAAGTGTTGAAAGCTGTAAAACTTACTGCTGCTCATTATCAGTGAAATGGAGGTCCAGCTTCAACTGAAAGTCCACCTCGCTCAGCGCTTCCTCCACCTGCAACAAGCAACGACAAAACAAGCGATTTAGCATTGCCGTTTCTCCGGCAAAGGAATTACTTTTTCACCCAACTGAGATACATAATAGGATTAAAATGCCGGAGCGCTACATTGTTGCAAATTATGACCAAGAAGAAATTTAAGATGCTTCACGCAAGCAATGATTTGTACAGATCATTCTGTGTTAAAACTTCAGTAAATGTGATAGGGTGCAACCATGATTTCCCAGGCATCAGATCTTGGGGGGAAAAAGTGCAAGGGGATTATGCTTTTTACAGGAATTTGGTGATAATGAACAATCATTGAAACACATCTTGATCACTAACTTATAATTTGTTGGTTATATAGTATCCTTTTATGCAGGACTTCAGGAAGTTCAGAGGAAATGAGCAGGCGGCCAATAGCTGCCACAGGGGAAGAAGCATACAACTTGGTAAAAAGCCCTAAAAAGTCAATTTTGCATAATATTCCCCCCTTAAGTTAAGGATCAGTCATAAGAATAAATAGTCAAATTTAGAAACTACATGTATTAGTGATTGGTTTGTGACTTTTCTTTTTCTTTCTATGTCACAATGAATATTTAAATAATCAATAAGAAAACAGGTGCGACGGTCAACCAAATATAAGTACTATACGTTTCATTGCATAGTACGGCGGGCCTTTGCAAAAGTCTAAGTTCTTCAAGTACTTTTAGTAGATGATACACACTAATAACTTCAGATGATTGTGTAAGGAAAGCAGCCTATTGCATCTTGCTTTTGTAAGAAATGGCAACGGAGACCTTTCCATCTGGTTACATAAGCAATAAAATATATATTATTCTTTTTCATGAGTCTTACTAATCATATATGTTTACATTCAATATGCCACGTTTTATCTTTGCACACTTGGTAAAAGACTCCCGCATCAATCCTGCCTTCAAGTTCAAAGTTCAATGCTTTTTTTGCATATGAAACGCAAACTACAAAAGGCTTCTTGTATCACGCTTGCCCCGATTAGAATGAAAGCTTCGACACATGAAAGTGGAAAACATTGGCGGGCTGTGATGTGTGATTGATCAAGCATGTATGTGGCTGTAGACGGGGAGGGGCATTCAGCGCCGCGGGGCTGGGAGCGAAAGATAACCCCCTGGAAGGCTAATGACGGACAAGCCTACAAGAACTCCAGTGTCAGGAGTTTGGTCGTTGGAGGGAATATTTAACATGTCCTGTAACCATCTAAAGTGGTGTCAGGATTCAAGTATTTCCCACAAACTCTTACAAGACGAGTCCAGCGTCAGTGACTCGGCGTCATGAATCAGCCTCCTGACTCCTGGCCCTTGTGTCCAGTGGCTGCGTACCGCGATGGGAGCTCCTTCACATCCATCACTGTCCGAGTCAGTGTGCTCTGACTGATGCTCTCCTCTGTTGTGGCCGTGATGATCAAGATTAGCTGGCGCCACATCTCCACTCATCACTCACGTGAACTCTACCAGCAACAGGCAAGAGGGCATTTTTCAGCATGGTATGGCCATAAACAACTTTCTGTCAATAACTGTCCTGCAGACTGAAGAGGAGCTGAGATCCAAGAAATGGTCATTTTGTGTTATTATTCTGGCTGAACAATGAAAACAAACTGCTTGGGTCTAAGGGTGTAGAACTGTAAATATTGAAACGGCCATGTCCTAGTACAATGACTTTGGCAAACAGTTAAAACATGAAATTAGCTTCCTTGGGGTCTGATTATACAAATATGTCCATAAATGCATTTGCAGTCTTCACTAATGACTTTCACAGCAGAGCATAATTGTGACCGACCAACCCGGCTAAAGGATGAATTATTTCAATTTGCGTATTTACTCCTAACGCACAGCCCCTGGCCTGCCATCCAAGTCGTTCCCATTCCTTAGATTAAACTCTTGCTGTCATATTTGTCCAGTCGGATAAATGGAAGCTCTGCTGGGCCTCCGCAGCTGGCCGCGACCCAAAGGCTGAGTGGAAAGTCCGGTGGGACAGAAGGAAGTGGAGAATCAATGAGTCGGACCAAGGTGCCTTTGGCTGTGGCTGTGTCGCAACTGTGTACCTGAAGTGCAGCAGAACCAAGCTGTGGACGGCACTGAGGACCGGTCAGAAGAACGCTCATTGCAAATATGTGCTATAGGGTAAGAGAGGTAAGAGAGACAGAGCTACTTTTTCAATAAGAGAGGGAGAAAGGGTTGGTTTCTCATCATCACAGGAGCACATGGGCTCTGTTAAGTAGTAAAAAATATTGAAAATTCCAACCATGCCGTATGTCCGTGGGTTTTGGGCGGTTTTTCAGATATTTTTGGACGGGTTTGGCTGCCCAGACCAGGCAACCTTAGCCAAGGGGGAAGGAAGTATGTTTTGGGAAACAAAATGTTTCACTCTTTTTAGCTGTTTTCTGCCTGAATATAAACTTATTTATCACAAATAAATAAAGTCATGTCTATATCGGATCCATATGGATGTTTTTTCACAGCAAATTGTTCAGTAGAAGCGGAAAAAAACGACAATCGTAGCTAGCGTTAGCATGTAGCATGATGCTAACATGTAGCATTATGTTAGCATTCTGTGTTATTTATGTATTTATGGGCTGTTGAACCACTTTTCCCCTCTCCCAGTCTTGTATCTTTACTTGGTAGAAAACTATATTCATAATTCAGCATTTGTTAAAGTAGTTTTGGAGTCATTATAGAAAGTTTTAATTTTTCTCCTCTTTGTTTTCCCCTCAACTGCTTCAAACATGACCATACGGGCGATTCCTTATGCCAATTACCAGGTACACGTGTAAAAGGTCCAACATGACTGAGCACTAACACTTAAGGTTTGCTTTTAACACTCTAGCAAGGACTCTCATTTTCTGCTAATTACAGATTAATAATTCCCCAATCACACGGACGACTAAAGTGATCGCTGTGAACATCACTAACACAGGCGTAATACTTTCCCATTAGGCAGCAGCGCCATGCTTTTAATTGTGTTATGTGAAACACAGGCTGTAATTAAAAGTGCTGCTACATCCTGCGTGTGGTGAAAAACAATCCATAAGTTCCAGCGTGGAGATGAAGAGAACCAGCGGTTGTGCCCATGAGGAGACTCACTCTGTCTCCGTCCAGCAGGAGGTGCACTCTGAAGACCATGCAGTCGTTGACGGTGATCTCCTCGTTGCGGTACAGGATCTGGACTATCCGGCTGTACACGGTGCCGTCGTACACCCCCGGGGAGCTGAAGCTGCATTCTTCTGTGGGGACACAGAGGGAGTGGACGTTAGGTAAAAGATAATTATTGGTAGTACAATGTCTTTAGTAAGAATAATATGTATAGAGCACATTTGGTGACGGTGTCTGGAGTTGACGTATGCAACATCTTCCATTTATATATCATCGGACAGGTCGTGGTGCCGGGAGCCCCCTGATTACTGTCTGATGTTTCTTGAGCGCTCCGCGCTCTGTTTCTTGAGCGCTCCGCGCTTTTCTAACAACAGGTCCGCTCGGGCCTAATTAAAGCCGCAAGCGGCATTTAGAGTGTCATCTGAGTGTCTGTAAAACCATTGTTTCTGGAGAGTGACTGTACAGGTTATGCATTGATGTACGGGCCGCTCATGGATAGACACACAAGGGCAAAAGGCCACACTGGTATTTCTTATCACACTGACCTGGGTGGTTATGAAAGCTCTGTCTCAACTTCTGGATAGCTCTTTATATTGCAGCTATTTTATCGAATCCCATTAACTAAACTTTAGATGCTGTGGCTTGTGCAGTTGAATTAACCTAATGACTTAAAGTGCACAGGTTTAACCCCGGCCGTAGGGAACTTGTGACCTGCCCTGTGTCAGACAGAGATTAATGCCATGAATCGATCCACAGCTGCTGCTCTGTGGTTCATTTACATAAACAGAGTGTAAACAAATGATGTGACCAGTGAAGCAATCTGATGGTTATCAAAACCGTAAAGTTGGCTTCTTCAGCATTTTATTTTATAAAAACGGCTTAAAATTATTCAAAGCATTTTGTTGGACTAGATTAGACATTGCACAATTCTTTAATTTATACATATGCTTTCAAATCTTTAGATGAGTTGGTTTCAACTGTAGGTTACCAGAATAATAACAGCTATACTAAAAGGTTGACAGTAATATTGTACTGATAATCGTCTTATTTGTCTTATCCATGATAGGTTGAAGGTGGTAGTAAAAAAAAAGGGAGGCTTTTCTTGGTTGATGATCCACACAGCTTAACATGGTTATATTTTTTCTTATACATACTAATATGCAAAGGGATTTTATTTGTAATTGCCCACAGCGTAACAATATATAAAAGTTAAACAAGAACACATTTTTGTGATTTGTTCCTGTGTAAGACCGTGAAACAACGTGGTGCAATGGGATTTTATGCTCTACTCTCTCCCTAGAATCCTGCTAACATTTTGTCTCTACAGAATGCAGATCCAGTGACCTTGAGCATTTTCCTGACGTTTCCATAATGTTGCTATCTATGCAACAGGAATGTCATCTGGCTTAAGCATGACAACAACAAAAAAATAGAAATAAAAACAGAGAAACGATGAAACACAATATCCTTCTTCAGCTTGCAGATTAAGCGACCGCACTGTTTACAATTCACCTCACTCACGGTGCATTCTGCATTCACACCGTAAGCCTGTGCAGGGTTTGATCTTATAATCCCAGGCCGGTACCAAGGTCTCATCTTTTCCCTCATATCGTGTCCCTGTAGAAATAATCGAATGCTACAGTGTGTACAGGTAATTCCTCATTTGGTCGACGGGCTTTGGCGAACCGTTCCAGGGGTTACGACGTTAAAAAGCCGCACCTCTGCCACTATAAGCTTGTACCAATTCAGGCGCCAGAAATAATCAGCTTATATACTGCAATGTGCTGTTCCATATCCGCAGCTGTTTGCCTGCACGTGCCACCCGTATAACTGAAGCACTGCACTCTTCGCCCACAAGCTCTCAGTGATGCTATTGTAAAGAGGCAGGGCACAGTAAATGGACCGCTAATTCTACATTGTCCTGAATCACTGTTATTATGCTTACAGTGATCCTATTCATTCATGTCAAGTGCGGAGTTAAACGCATACACCATCTGCAGAAAAAAAAACATGTGCACCTTCATGGCCGGGTAAAAATGCAGGCGCCATGGTCAGACACTATACTGTGTCATATCGCAATACATTTTACAATGTAAAAATATATCAAAAGTGTTGTATTGTTTATCAATGGGGGTATATCATTCGATACAATACATAATACATGGCTTACAATACAGATGACCTGACGATATGCTGATATAAATAACTTACAAAACATCACTGTTCTGGAACATGATGGAAATGGTCCTAATAGACCAGGTTAATCTCATGTTAATAATGACCATATTAATTCTGATGAATATAACTGAAGCTCAATCAATTAAGTTTATTTATAGAACTTTACCTCTACACTTGGCAGACCAAAGTGCTTTCCATATAAACACAAGAGAAAACATCAACATTAAATTATGTAAAATGTAAAAACACAGGCATTAGACATGATGGAAGGCATGTCTAAATAAATAAGTCTTTAGTCCTGACTTAAACAGTGATGACTCGCAGCTCGACTGGGAGCCAGTTCCACAGTTTAGGCCCTGACACGACAAAAGTCAGATCACCACACGGTCTGGACCCAGACCTGGGCACATCCAGAACCATCTGAGATGAGGAGCGCAGGGCTCTGCACGGGCGGTGGATAGACTGACGCTTGGACAGCACATATCCATGAAGAGCTTAAAAACTAATGACAACATTTTAAATTCAATTTGAAAATGGACCGGGAGCCAGGGGAGGGAGAGGGGGATGGGGGTGATGTAGGCGCGCCTGCAGGTGTTTGTCATGAGGCGGGCAGATGCATTTTGCACACACTGAAGGCGATTAAGTAAAGACTGCTTGATACTAAAATAGAGTGTGTTACAGTAGTCCATGTGTGAACTGATAAGCCAATGCCAAGTGTGTTTTATCATTACATTTTAAATGTCAAAACATTTTTCCAGTCTACGCCCCTGGTGCTGTTGTGGACCTGAGTGGACTATAAAACTATGTTGACACTGACAAAAAGAAAACATTGAGACTGAAACTCAAAATGTTAAAGCAGTACTAAGTAACTTGTTTACCTTAATAAATCCTTTCCGTAGTCCCTCTGGGGGTAATACAAGTGTTGATGATTGGGGGGGTCTTTCATCTTCCCCTGGTGTCTCTGGCCAGAAAACCACACTTGCAGTTTTGCCTGCACCAAGTCAGAGGCTCCAATACACACTAATAAAATCACGAAGAAGAAGCTAACAGGCTAACGGGCAAAGCTAACTGCGGGTTAGCGCCACTTAAACAGTATTTACAGTCAAGTTTGAGTGAAAAAAATGATCTCCATTGTGTAATTGGATTTACAATATCCCTCTTTCCCTTTTCTGTCAGCGTAGTATTTACTCTCATTAATGAGTAAAAAAAAAACGCATGCTACGACACCTGCAGTGGCGCTTATGGCCTCTAGGGGCACGAGTTACTTAGTTCTGCCGTAAAAAAATTGATTTGCCTATTGCAAGTTACTTAAACATAGTTATTTCATCTTGGTTACACCATTCCCTCAACTTGACATATTATTGCCATCAGTTTGCTCTATTTCTTTATCAAACCTACAAAATCTCTGAAATCATCTCCTTCACATACTCTTATGCTCTGTGCAACACTTATCTAATTGAAGTACATCTCTCTTAACCCAGTCGTTTCAAAGGAAAACGTAACTGTGTGGCCTATAATTGAAGATGAATCACATGCAGCCATAAATGCTGAGTGGTCCCTGCTGTTTGCTAATATCAAGAGCGCTCCCGTGACATACGACTCGAGACCGCATTAATGTATTCCGTCTCGATGGCCTTGTAAAGCACGGCACTGAGGAAGGCGGGCCAGGGCCGTCACATTGCAATATGGATATGATGTAAGAGAAAGCCCATTCACAACACACGCCGGCGCTCGAGTGAAATAAGACTGCAGGCGCTGGGTGAGGCTCTGCACTGCGGGCCACCTATGAAATATCGTTCTTCAAAAAGCAATTTGCGAGTAGGAATCGATGCTGGACAAAGCGATAGAGAGCTGAGATTTGTCATTCAAATCAAATCAAATCAAATTCACTTTATTTATCCGTTAGGCAGTTCATTTGCAGAGGAAGTGCCAGTACAAAAGCAAGTCCAAGCTACGGCACGGTTAATGTAAGTGTTGCGTCTTAGCCGATAGAGGGCAGGGATTCTCCAACTTTTTCCAAACAGGAATCAGGACTCAAATAGTCTATTTGAAACTGGATTTGTTGATTTGGATTTTTCAGCGAGAATTTTCCTGTGCGGGCGATGGCAGTAAGTCCAAAAGCAGCACACCTGGTCCTCCTCCTCCTGACACACTAACTACAGTATAAATATCTTAATATGGGCACGACAGTAGAGGCGGGAAAAGGCTACGCTAGGTTTCATTTGCCCTTCGAAACCAGACTCGCCACTGTACCAGCGATGGAGTCTGGTGACCGTTGCATCAACTCCATTTCCAAAGCTGAACGTACGCATGCAAACAGGAAGTGGAGTAAACCAATCGGCGATGAGCGGGCGTTTGCTGTTGATGGACGCTCCTGGATCAATTGTTTTGGAGGTTTTCTGATGAGAGGGTCCGTCCACACAGGGAAGACCCTCCAAACAATTGATCTTGGAGCGTCCCGAGATGGAAAGTACAGGCGCCATGCTGACCACTCATACAGCCGCTGGGTCACTACAAGGTCAAATTCACACAAATATAAACGTCTTGTTTTTCGCATAAAAGGTTGCATTATGCACCTTCAAAAGCTCATGACTGTTGGTGAGAGTTAATGTGCAACATGTGGTTAAAGATTATAAATAATGTTCTATAAAATGTAAATTGAAAATAATACTATAACAATGTGTGAACATGTGATATCTGAGCACCTTCTCATATTGCTGCGCAGAAACAGGACTCGAAATGTCGATTTCGTGCACTATTCATTCACTCTCCGTATTTTCAGTCAAAGCTGAAGCATAGCTGCCGATCTGTGCCAACGATCACTCACGCGTACGCCAAAGTATCTAGTGTTTCGCCCAAGGAAACAATAACACAATAAACAATCTTTAAGTTGGTCGACAATCGCTCTCACATTTAAGCCGCTGTGAAATGTCTCCAAATTTAACAAAGCAGCCCCGCATTTAGATTTGAACTCGTCTGTTCCATTTACCAAATGATTCTACACTTCATAGCTTGGCATTGCCCTATAAATACCATCTTAAATGAGATAAATGGCTTGGAATAAGAGTTGTGGACTAATCTAAAATAAGATACAATTGCCAATGGAACATAAAATAAGAGAAAATAACTAGAACCTAATCCAAACATTGTACATTTAAGTCATTATGGGATGGTTATTTTTTTCCAGTTCTGTCACTCACTATCACCTACACTGACTACACACACTGCTCGGGCTGCGTGGATGCCTTCCCTTTCTCGTATAACCTTGAAGCGAACCTCGTGACGGTCCCTGATAAGAGCCCAGCATCCAGACGAGCGCGTCCCCGGCAGGGCAGAGGAGAGCGGAGCGACCCCTGCTGTCACATGGTCCTCACGAGTCCGCTTTCAGTCACACACACACACAATAACGCACAGACACACACGCCCACATGGTGCTGCAGACATGACCAGAGGCTAAAAATAGCACACATTACTGGATCTGTACTGCCCCTGAACCAGCTTCCTCCATCTCATGTGGACGCCTGGATTCACTTTCTATGACCGTTTGAATGAGGGTACCACTGGTCTAAACATTATATTTCATTATTTATAGTTAAAGAAAAGTCGAAGAAGAGTTTTGTTCCAATGGCCCTCAACTATCCAGTTAGTGACACCTTTCATTGACTATTATAGATTAGTGAGGTCTCTGATGTCCTCGTATCAAACTTTTGTTTTGTTAATGTATGATTAATAATGTACACAATTTACTGCTATTCATATAAATAATACATCACGAGAGTTATAATATTAAGATCAGCAGCCTTGAGCAAAATATTAAACTTAAATAGAATCAATTTCAGATGTTTATAAGCTAAGGTCAGACTCCTATTTATAACTCATTTGTTCAGGCTTTTGACAAAAAGTCATAACAGTCATTGGATAATGTCTTTGCAGCACTGCACCGCTTCAAGGGGAAAAATCCCCCCCCCCCCCGACAATTCATGACCACTATTCTCACTGTAGTGTATACTTAGGACATACGTCAGTAGAAGCGGGAGAGAGCTATTTTCACAGACTTCTTTGTCATTGGCAAACAGAATGAATGGTCATAAAAAGATCTCCTGACTGGAGCTCTTCCCACACTTGTCCCCCATGTGGCCCAGGATATCTCATATGTAACAAAGCTTTATATGTATTATTCTCTCAATCCTGAATAAGCCACACCAAACCAGAAGCCAACACTCAAATTTAGTGCCATAGACAACTGTAACACATTTGCAGAGTATTGGCCTTCAAGCTCCAGCATGAGCAATGTTTTCAATTTTGTTTTTATTAAGCAGACACATGAGGCTTTGTTTGAACACTTTATACAAGTCTAACATATGCTAATTTACATGGTCCCTAGTTTTGTTAGACAATGTTAAGGACAATATACAATGCCAACCGGACATGCGTTTATGCTTGATCAAAATGTTTCGAGGACTATAATTAGTTGGGAAATATTCTGAACTTATACATATACAGCTGCAGGTGAGGACCCATTGGCCACATCTGTGTTTTATTGTTTTTGGACAAACATATAATCCTGTCCAGTTGACTTTGCAGTTGCTCGTATTGTGATAACAATACACTGCCCTTGGCTGCCCTTTGTATTGAGCAAACACGATAAGACATGAGTCACAACCAAAGCTGACATAAGAGTGCTGTCCTTGTTACACCTGTGTCCCTTTGATAGAAATATCAAGTTGCCCTGTTAAATCACATTGTAATAGACACACGTATGGTGGTATTGGACAGTTTATCATTGAGGCTAACCCGGCTTCATTTCTGAAACAGCGATGTACCTTTATAAACTATTGCAGCCTAAGTATAGAGCCACACAGAACTTTTGATCTTTGACCTGTTTTTGTGTAATGTAACAGAGGAGGGAATAAGCCAAATAGAAATTATGAAATTACTTTTTTAGATGGTAAACACACGCACATCCACACACACACACACACACACACGCACACACACACACACACATACATAGTCTTATCAAACGGAGAGGTTTGGACCATTAATTTATATTCTATTAATGAGTCACCGGAAATGTGTTGTTGCGGTGTTTTCCTCCGAACAGGATTTTGGCCAGACGATGGAGAGGTCCATCAGCCAGACAGCAAGAACAGAGTATGATTACAGGGACGCAATATAGCAAATTGAAGGCTTATTCCTAAACAACTAGGGATACGGTCATTGTTAGGCCCGTGGATTCTGAAAATAGCGTGTGCGTGTTTCACAATGAGACGCAGTGCGCCCTTACCTGTGTTGTCTTGTGTCGTCGCTATCAATCTGTGCAGCACGCGAGGGGACACTTTTAACCCTGCGCGCACCTGGTAGAACCTGGGAGGGGACAGATAAGAAAGGGTAAGTGTTGTTAAAGAAGGGCTTGATAACATTTTTGACCTGGGTAAACCAAACAATGTCATGGCCGTCAGGAAAATACTGCAGCTCCATGGATCAATGGGGACAGTATCTAGAGAAAAAGATGTCCCGGCATGGCAGTGCCCGAGTTTTGGCATCACTATACAAATGGTGAAGATACTTATTCAAAAATGTTTAGATGAATGATACCCCTCAGTATATTTTATACACGGGGGATATCACTCAGGGCAGGGAGCTCGCTGTTGCTGCTTCTGCCAAACTCAAACGGATTCGTGCAATCAGAATCGTTTATTTGCGGTCATGTGTTGTTCATGAGCAGCGTCACGCTTGGGATGTGGATGTCCCCTCGAAAACAATCTACGGGCAGCCCCCGGGAGAACAGAGTTTTTTTTTCTAATCAGCGGTAAATTACCCAAAACACATCGGGAGTAGGTGAGTTTTGTGATTCCTAATTCTGTTTGAATATTAAAGCAAAACCGCTAATAACCCCCCTTCGGCCCTTCGCTGATTGGTTTACTCGGCTTCCTGTTTGCCTGTGTATGTTACGCTGCAGAAATCAAGTTGATGCGGAGTCTTACCAGACTCACGCTGGTACAGCGGTGAGTCTGGTAAATAAAAAAAAAGTAAGTAAATAGAAGCAACTGTGAGAATCCATTATAATCTCTTTTTTTCCCTGGCAGCCCAAAAGTGCTACGCTACCCAACTCTTCCGATTACCCAGCACCACACTGTAAAATAGTGAATTTAAATGATGTATTTAAAAGTGTAAGTTGAAATTCAATAATTGAAACGACATGCTCATATGTGTATGTGTGTATGCTGTTAATATATATTCTATTGAGTATTACATCACTGCAATGTATAAAACTGAACTACACCAGTATTTGTTTTCTAAAGTACTGTTTCTTTGATTATATTTTTGTGAGGAAATCGTAACTGTAGCTTTTAATGTCCATAGAAGAAAACACAAAGATCCAGTGTAATTCGTACTACTGCTGTCTATGCAGAGCAACTGCAGATATAATCTGTGTTTTAATGCAATCAGTACAATTCGACGTGCACAGCTGTCGCCTCCTTCTTCGGATCAATACGAGCTTTGCAGCAGTTCCATTTTAGTGTGGCTTAAATATTCTCTTCCCTTGCTGCTTTATCGCTTCATTGGGGCCCTGTGCAAAATGCAGTACGGGGCCCTACGTGTCAAACTACGACGATGCATCATAACATATATGACCCACAAGCCTGTCACAAGCTGCAAATTGCTGTCAGTCAATGATTTCACATTAGGTAAAAATCAATCATTGGAGATTGAAATGTACTGTTTCCGAATGGCACAAAAAAAAATGTAAGGCAAGTTGTGTCATATGGCTTTCTGGTTTCAGCCATAGGATCTGGCAACCCAAAACATGGAGCGGCCATAATCCTATTTATTTATGTATTTGTCTGATCTGCTTTTAACATGAGACCTCTCCGGTTCACAGGTCTTGAGGTATAATCTTTTATCTGCCCAAAGAATCCGGATTAAAACCTTTGGTGAAGCCTTACTCAGATCTAACTGTGGAAGAGTCTACTTGACGTCCGCTGTGACTGTTCATATTTTATCTTTAGCCTATAGCTTTAGTTCAAATCTTACACACATTTGATCATTGTTTCACTCTTTTGCTTCCCTGATCTTTTTATTTGCAACCCCAGGACAGTGGGGGATTATCTGCTGCCAAAAGATGGACTCCATGTAAAGAACTTTGATTGATTGTCTTGTATTGTGTTTTTGTAGATTTCTCAACAATGCGACATTAGATTTGAGCATGTTCGCCTCATATGTGGTCACAGATGAGTCATTTTTTGCACACATGAAATGACTAATTGCTTCAGTGTCCATTATCAAAGCAGTCAAAATATCTTCTAAATTTCAGCTCACTTTAGCTGCTAAACGTCACGTCAAAGCTGTGCACAAGTTTGCGTACAACGTTGCAACCTGCGTAAACGAACATATTACTCAACCAAAGGGATTAAGGAGATAAAACCTCGGCCCGTCCCATTTGGAGAGAGAAAATCCTTTTAGACCAAGCCAGAGGCAGGGCAGATGAGGGTTAGCCACTAATCTCACAGCAGACGCATGGTGGCATCGTTCAGACGGCATGGAATCATTAGTGAATGTCGAAACAATTTTGCGTTGGCCTCTTGAAGGAAGTGGTTATGGAGAATGTCGTGTTTCGAGGCGGTTGCTATAGTCGCAGATGGGTCGCTCATTAGTGTGCTTGTACTTGGACTATGTCGCCACAGGATTAGGACGTGCTTATGACTTTCACTCATACACGCTACACAAAATCTGAACACTGCACTGCCCCACAAATTTGATGGGGAAAGGATTTATTTTGTCTCTACAATTGTCGATGCACAAATCCAAAGCTAAATAGATTCTGTGCAAAGCTTAAGAATATAGTTACCCTTTTCTCCTTACAATCCTCGCAAGCATTGTAATCCTCGCGAATGAGCGCTGGACCAACAACATGCAAATTAAAAGCTAAATGTCAGACAGGCGGCGGACCTCGTTCTTGTTTTTGCTGCTATCAATATCTCTTCCAAAACAATACATTTAGGAATAATGTGCAGCCCTGAGCTCATGGCTTCTCTAACAGTGTGGAATAATGATTTGAAGTCTTAGGAAAACAGGTTAGTAATTGTGCTAAAATCCGTTATAAATAAGGGTACTGACTCAAAATGAGATCTCAAACTGCCTGTAGTGAAAAAAGTCAATAAGCAATACGCAATTTTAAAGCCCAGCTTCAAACCACTAAATTACATATTAGAGATCTTGGCGGTAAATGTGGCTGCTGATTATCCAACTCAATATCATGGCGATATTATTGAGGTAAACAAGATTAAGCATGATTAAGATGCACATTTATTATGGCATTGCAATTGCAAACATGCTGATATCTAGGTTTTAAAATTATGAACACGCCTCAGCCTCTGCTTGAAGTTCTTACTGAATAATCTGCCTCACAAAGCACTTTTGTACGACCAAGGACAAAAGTAGCTTTCAAACCATGGTTAAGTACATAAGCCCCTGTGGAAAACAGTTGCTTTTCTTTGAAGTAGTCACGTCACAGTTTTAATATTCAAATAGGCTAAGAGCTCCGTCCGCTGGGGCCGATACAGCCAACAGACTTATTTACTGCATAAACAGCATAAGCACAGTTTGAAAATTGGGAATATTTAAGGATGTAAACAACAGAAAAGTGACTAATGTTTTTGATGAAATTTCTGTATCTAGTTTCAGTGGTAAACTCTGTTTTATATAGCTCTTTTGGGCACTCAAAGGCACTTTACATTTATTTACTCATTTACTCCACACGCAGTGATAGTAAGCAGCTGTTGCCGCCACAGCTGCCCTGGGGTATCCAGATGAACGGCTGCCATCTGCGTCCCTCAGGTTGGGTCTTGGGGTTATCATGTTAACAGAAGTAAGAGCTAGACTTCTGTATTGTTCTAATAAAGGACTCATGAGTTCACAGGTGTTTTTTAGTGTGTGGAGCCTAAATGCTATAAGCAACTGCAGCTACAGCTACTTGACACTGACTTTGGAGGCTCTGTACGACCCAAATTGGTCGAATTAGATTTATTTTGATATGTTATTGATATGTCAGTGATTGCAGATTTACAAATTGATATAATCTATTTGAGATGACAGGATCCTGGATGTGTGTTATTCTTTTTATGCCTTCATATAGTCTTTAGAGTGGAAGCATATCTTTGATATACTGTACATGGGGTCCTACTTTTGACCATTAATTATGAGAGCAATGATCATACACTGTGATAAATTCAATAAGCTTTATTTCTTATCATTAACGATATTATTGTAGTACAACATAGTTCCAGTTCTGTCCTCAAAACCGTACTACAAACAACTGTGGGACGTCATTGGAAACGCACAACAATAATCTGCATAAATGAGATACCAAGAATACTGAGACTTACCCTCTTTGAAAAAGATCCACATTGTGAAACTTGTGCAGTTCGACCGAAAACTCCACTGTTCCCTGTACTTCAGACATGATCCAGTCCCACTCATCCCCTGCCGGGGGAAAGGAGAGAGTATACTGGTCACATTGACATGTCACACACATACATAGAAGAGGAGGAACTATAATGAGCACACAGGATTTCCCCTGCCTGCTGTGGCAATGTGTGCAGCAATCTTGGACAGCATCTCTGTTCCTGCGCAGGTTAAGTATTTATTGAAATTAATCCAATCCCTCGCTGAGATTATAGCGAGAGTGAGTCATCGTTTATAACATGTATTTTTTTTTTTAATTTTCAGGAGATTTATACTAATAGCATGATATCCGCAATCGGTTTCCATGCCAGCATATTTCTGTCACCATGTGCTCGGGTGACTGCCTTTCCTTTCCAAAGCGTAGATAAGTTGAATAATATGGAAATTGAGGCCCCAATGTGTTTGCATAACTGGTCAAGGCACTTAGATCTGTGCCGTCTGATGCTAATGCCTGACCATCATGGATAAAATTAATATGGAGCCAACTAGCCGTGGCATTTTTATAATTCTATATTATATATATTATATTATCACATATTGTGACAGATCTACAAGATTTGCAAAGTGTCAAACGTGCAATAAAGTAGACATACCACACATAAACTAGCTTTTGGGCACTTCATCAGTGTCATGAAAAATACATCTGATGGACAAAGACTGCTCCTTGAGGGATGTCCTATGTTTCTTGGAGTGCCCAGCATGTTAACACATCAATGTCACCATGATAAACACAGCGTGAGTGCACAAGTACACAAAAATGGTCCGGTGATGGTTCATAAACCTTTAGTAAAATGCAGCGAATGCTCCTGAGATCTACCTAAACTCCTAGGATAACAGATTGGAGCGCTTTTCAGAAAAAGGAGAAGAAGCAACAATGTTTCTGACAAGGGAACAACATATTTGCCTCGTGTAATTGCTGCAAAGTAGATGTGTTATTAATTAGCTAAATTAATTTGAATGTTTTTCACAGTGTAATAATTTTGGAATCACATGGCTATGTAATTTCAGTTTTGGGGCTTTTTACGTTTTTTTCTTGGCTTTATAAAAGAAAAGCCCCCTGGATATGCGCCGCTTAATTGCCATATGGACGTGGAGCTACATTGCCGTCAAGTGTACAATTAGCCTGTCTGCTATCCCTAATTATCTCCCAACAGATCAAAGTAACAGGCTAATATGAACTGGCAACCTTCTTTTGTTCCCCTGCTTCACTGAAATGCTGATGCAGCTGATAAAAATAACCGCCTATACTGTAAGTTGTAGTTGTTGACAAGGAGGATAACACGGTGACGGTGGTATATGACTGCACATTGATAGCTTTGGAACTGAATGCACTTTGTTAGCATAAACATGTTAGCATCTTCACCTCACATGTAGTAGCCTATTTCCAACTACGGTTTAATGCGTTTTGTTTTATTAATTGCACAGCCTTAATTCTACCAATGTATCCACATCATCCTCTGTATGGTAAGCTAGGCCAATCGTTGACGCTGTTAGCTACAAGAAAAAGCATATGTTTGTTTGCGAACTGTTCAGGAGCTTTCTAGACCATGACAGTGTGCATAATGAGGCCTGTAATGTTTTGGCAGCCTGCTGGACCAACATGTCACCAACGTTTTGTCTCTTCCTCGGCCTGATCCGCTCTGCCGTGTATGGCTTGTGTGTTTGTTTTTTTTACCGCCACGTAACCAGCAACTACATGGAGTGGTCATGACACTGCCACCGTTGCAATGTCACGCGTCACTTTATCAGACGGCAAATAAAAGCGCCAAAGCGGCGGGAGCGCGTTACGGCGATTCTTTGATCAGCATTTCACCAGCTTTAGTAATCCAGTGATGCCAGTCAAAGAGCAGCCTCGGGTTCCCTCCTCAGAGTTACGTAGGCGATTGAACATTGTGTACTTTTGGTACTTTACAATCCCAGCCTCCCTCGGCTCATCATAAAATTCTCCCAGCAACCAAGGGACCATATTCTCTGATTATTCTGCCCCGGCTTCAATTGATCACTAATCAAATGCTCAGAACAACACGTCCACGTGTCCAATCTCCAAGGCCATACAGCTGTCATTTGTTTGACAAGAATACATATTGCTAAAAAAAATAAAATAAACATTACTAGCATGAGGCCACCCTGTAAACAATATCATGTTTTCCTGTCATGAAGAATGTACTAGTCCTTTCATTCACAAATGGTTTCTTGCCCCACACGTGCTTTTGTGGTGGGACAATTAAATTAGGATTAGAATTACTGGCAGCACTTTACTTTAAGGCATATTAATTGCATGATAATATCAAAATAGCATGGCAATTATTGTGATAATGCTATCCTTAACTTAAAAAGAGAGTGAATTACCAGGAAACATGCTATTTACTTGGAAATTAGAGCTGTAGAACGCATTACCCCCACCGTCTTTTCATCCTAGCTTCATGTTATTTCTGTGCTGTAAAGTAGAGTGAAACAAAATAACTTTTACCTACAGAGCCCAGGGGATGACATTGATGAGAACTCCTTCATTCAAGTCCTCAAAGTTTAATCACTCTAGATTATTGTCTTTGCAACGTCACTTCCTTGACTTTGTATTTACTATTGACCTGTTTAAGTTATAAAAGGTAAAGTGTCGAAGAGTACTTTCAAAAGCCAGAAAGAATGATATGTAAAACAGTGCCTGTAAAGCATAAGTCTTCCATTTATATTCAAATCGCCCCCTCGAATCAGAACATGTGTCTCAAGCACATATGCATCAGCGTGTTATAAAATCCAGTTAAAGTTTATGCTAAGAGATCCCTATAGAACAGCACTAATGTTCCTTGTGGGAATTATGCTAGAATTGTATAGAATATAATAAAACCATAATTAGATTAGCTCTACTTTTAACTTCCCACAAGAGGCATGAAAATGTAACACGCAAATTCAGATAACTGGCGGCACATTGTAGGAGGTGTAACAATGCATGTTATGTAAGGGAAACTTTCTCACTGAATTTCTTGTTGCTTAAGTGTTAAGTGCTTAAATTGTCTTGCAGCATTCTCTATTGGAACCTATTGCCATCCTAAAGACATGAATGGACCCTGGAGCATTCGCCTGGTGAGTGTGTTTTGGGTTTTTGGAGGAAAACTGGAGAACCCGGAAGAAACACGCCCAGACATGGCCAGGCGATCACACAAACTTCACGCAGAAAGGCCCGGAATTGAACCAGGGGGCTTCATGCAGGGAGACCAGTGCGATAACCACCACTATACTGCCATTGCTCGCTGTGGCCTACGGTCACTACAGTACCTTCCAGCATGCTAGAAAATAATTCTGCCCATTCAACAGAAATATTGATTTCCCACTTCTTCCACGTGTACTTGAAATATCCTTCAAAGACAAAAGATGACCAAGACACCCAAGTCCTCATTAACTGTTTGAATTCACAATAGCGCCGCAAAATGATGTTATGTTTGATGTGAGATACTGAAAGAGCAAAGGGATACAATGTCTTAACATTGGGTCTGACAGAAGTCAATGCAATGCTGAGAGTGAATCAATACACCAACCTGCCCGTACATTACTTTAAAGTAACTTTAAATAAAATACATACATTGGTATTCCATATCTCATATGTGTATTTAGAAATTTTAGAGCAACATTTACAAATAGGCACAGCACATGAATACATATTTTAACTTGGACTTGTTTTCTTTGACCTCTTTTCTCTTCCACACTTCAATCCGTGTCAGAAGCTCTTTCATTGCACTGCAAAGATCCATGAAAGCAGCTACTTGATGCTCAGTTTGCTGCTGGTGCACTTTTACCCGATCGCGTCCCTAATGTTCTCCTCACGGCGAATCGTTACACCCTAGTCACTGCAAAACAGCCATCTGCCGCTTGATAAGTAACTCTGTGACGCCGGCGCATTGGACCAGAGTTTGCTGCAACTAATTCCCCCGGGGGACCTCCTGCCATGCCCCTGGTGCTGCCCCGGTGGTGTCAGCTCACAGGGGAACACAGCTTGACATTTCTAAACCTCGCTGCGGCAGAAAGACGGGAACGCTGTATTACGCAAGGGGGGGGGGGGGGGACACCGCTGCGCCAGCCCAATGAGACGGAAATTAATCTGCAATTCAGTCTCTTTGCACTGGCTGTGGGCGAGATGGACAAAAGAGACACAAATACAGTGATTGGATGCGCTGCTGACCAAAGAGCCGCCATAGACCGAGCCAGTAGGTCATGTGATGGGATTATCTAAGGCTGCACACAATGATTTGGGGCTTTTATGTTAGATTTGACCAATTAGACTGTTATGTAAGGATGTTAGTCACGTTAATATAGCCGTTTCCTACCACCACTGGGCACTCATACACCTGTGTACCCGGAAACTGTAGGCAGATGGCCTAAGCATTCTTACCCCCTCCCAAAAAGGTAATATATATACTGGCACCAGATTGGATAGAATCGTTGACCTTTATATCAGTGGTTGAATACTGAGATTCTGCTATTACGTTTAATATGATGAGGTGAACTGCTGTTGTGTCTGCAAAGGACCTGAACAAAAATCTACAAACCAATGTAATGTGTTTTGAATATAGTTGGTGCGCATTTACTGCTGTATGTGAATGAGCAAGACAAATGTCTGCTATCTTTGCGAATGGTAGAAAATAATCTATTCTATTCTACTGCAGGTAACATACAGTTTATGAGTCGATCGGGCTCAGCCCTCTCCCAGTACAGTATTATCAGAGCCAGCCATGCACGCTTTGTGTGCTCTGAAATCAGTTGGAAATTGCCCAGGTGGATTTTAAAGATGGTACAATACGTTACTACGCATAATATTTTGAACTACAAGATCATGATCATAACGTGTTTGAAATGATTGCCAAGTACCTGAAAAAAACACGCACAAAAATGCCCCTCTTTAAGATATTAGGATTGCTTTTACTCCATCACAGTCCTCCAAGCCCTTAAGAAGAAGTCGATGTTAAGTGCAACAACCCGTCACTGATGGAAGTGAGGATGCGCTTTGGTAATCTGCATCAGCAATTAGCACTAGCATTTATTCAGCTAAGTTCGGAATGTGACTTTCCTCCTAAAAGTGTCACCATCACTTGCTCACAAACCAATTTTAGAGACAGTCTTCTTGGCTAGGGAGCTTAACCTAATTACTCGTGACATGCCATTGTAATTGCTTTATGGACAATCCCTTCTTCACACCCAAAGAAGCAAAGGCT
This sequence comes from Proterorhinus semilunaris, assembly GCA_021464625.1. NCBI lineage: Eukaryota > Metazoa > Chordata > Actinopteri > Gobiiformes > Gobiidae > Proterorhinus > Proterorhinus semilunaris. The sequence goes on from CM038360.1 coordinate 20,565,549, forward strand.
GTGATGTGTTCAATTTGATTTTGACCAATTGGAGTAACTCAGTTAGAGAGAATCAACATTTTTAATGGGTTACTCATGCTGTAAAAATCAGGGCTTAAAATCTCACTGGAATGTCCCTTGGAATAAAAGATCCTTTGACTCAATGATGTTACTACAAGGCACACAACTTTACTTGCTGTTTATGGACAGATTAGCTCCACTTAACATCCATGGCCGTTAAAAAAAGAAATCATACCCAGCCATTCACTTCTAAGATCAGGATTTTCACCAGCACACTGACCAATAACATTACACTTAGCACTGTAAACCAGAGTCCGCCCTCTTATTCCATTCTCTCATAAACTCATGTCTGCATTAATCCCATGAGTGCTTAGGCCCATTGCCCTTCATCACTGTTTACTTCTATTTTTATCATTGCTGAGCCTGCTGTGTGGAAGAAAAGACAAAAAAGAAAAAACACAGTGACACAATGAAGGCGACTCAGCACTGTTTCACTTTGAAGTGGGAGAATGGATTTTGCGTAGCCAAAACCTCCATCTCATTGCGTAATGATAATTTCATTGTAAAACTCTTCCGTTTCCCGAGATGAGGATGTCCCGGCTGACTTTTACCACAGGGTTACAAAAGGACACATTCCCAAAGTTAGCCGCGCCGAGAGCACGGCACACCGCGTCTCTGCCGGATAAACAGTCTGCATTTTATATCTGATTCACATCCTTGCTTTTTACGCGAAGGACTGGCTGCTGACAATGAGTTCCAGTGATGCGCACACACAGTCAGTCAGTCAGTCAGACAGACAGACAGACAGACCGCAGCCGGGACGCCACATGGATGGTAACGGTCAGACTCACCTTAAGGAGAAACGTAGCCGGATATCAGCTCACAATCCAGCCGGGAACGCAGCTTTTTGGCGAACGGATGCGCGCTCGCCAGTGTTTATATGACCGCTTGTGCTCGTGGTGCTGCTGCTGGTGTTGCCATGGTTATCCCTCCAGACCCCGTGCGTTCTGCAGTGCCCCTCTCTCTCTTTCTCTCTCTCTCTCTCCCTCTCTCCCTCTCTGCCTCCCTCGCACCGTCTATGTCGCTCGGTCCTTACGGGAATTTCAATTTGGGAAAGTGCAGCAGCAGCAGCAGCACTCGAGCGTCTGTCTCGGAATCTGGCGTTGTTGTTGTTGTGGTGGTGGTGGCGGTTCCCCTAACCCCCCCGCCTTCGCACCGGCCGCGCACACGCGCACACGGGGGGGTATAATTTCATTAGCGGAATATTAATAGTCCTGCCGTAGCTCTGTCCGGGCTTGCGTCACGCACACCCTTTAAACGCTCTTGTGAACCGTGATGGCGATTGGCGAATCGTTGGTCTGGGCAACAAAGTGAAAAAAGAAAGACAGCGGCAACTTATGCGGGTAAAATGATTATGATTATGCTGAATACAAGAAGCTTTCCAGGACCACCAAAATGTAGGATACTAATATCTTATAGGTAAAAATAAAATACTCAGGTGTTATACCCTAATCCCTCTGATATATGGGATCAGATTGTCTCGTCATGTAAAAATAAGTTATAATTCACAGAAGACAAACCGGGTATGCTATGTCTTCAAAACAACATTTATTGCTGCATTAGCTCCTACTGTCTTTTTCGTGTTATTGCTGTCCACAAATGTAGCAGCCATGGCCTTAAAGTGAAATGTTTGTGGATCCCCCACTAGACCAAGAGCTGAATGCGCAGGAAAAAAGTCAAGGTCAATCCACCAGACATGAAATGGACCGGACATTTCGGAGGCCACTGTTCTTTGTATGTTTTATCTGCATAAAAATGTAGCAGGCCTGCAAAGTCTTAAAGCGTGTGGCCTGTGAATTCGGGGTGACAGAGGCTAAGATCATGTGGCGCACTTGATACATAACATATGTCCTTATGAGATTCTTTACAAGAGAAACAAGACATGATTTATCTAGAATGCATTTACTAAAGTGCATTATGAGGTTTTACTGGAGAAATAAAATAAAATATAGGAGCATACTCTTATTTTACATTGTATTATACACAATGGCCGCTGGCTGCTCTGCTTTATGACCACAACACTGGAGGCCGAGCCTTGCTGTAGTACCTCCATATGGCCGCTAGTCTCCCATTAGGAATCATTACACTTTAGACACATTGAAAGCAACTTTAGAGCCCGGTGCCTAATTTTTTGGAACTTTCTACAGCTAGATCTGGATTAGTTACAATTAAAGGCACCGCGCTGGTTTTCGAAAGAACATTTTTAGAAAACTCGTACTTAACGAGGGCCGGACTGTTAGCATTGGAGCTGCATGAGCTACAGGTCATGCAAGGGCCGAGTCTACAGTGAAGATCCCGCCCTTATGCCCTTATTAGGAACATGCTTCGTCAGAGCAGGGGAGGAGGAGTCTGTGAATCCGCCATGATTTCCCCCTCGAACGTGGTCTTTATGGTAAACGGGGAGGAGTGAGGAGGCATTGTCTATTCTTTTTAACAGTCTATGACTATATACAGTGTTGGGCAGTAATTAAATACACATATTTAGAATACTCATTTTGAGCAACTGTATTCATGTACAGTTACTTTTTAATTTTAGGGTATTTAGAATTAAGTAACTTTTCTAAAATCAAAGGAAAGAGTATACTAAATAATTACATTTCAGTTTCAGATTTATAATATTAATAAGAAAGAAAGGTGAAAAAAAAAGGTGAAAAGCTTAGCTCTGTACTTCTGGGCTGTAGGCGTTTGTAAAGTGAATTTTTGCATTCCGAATTAGTGGTAAAAATGTTTGTAACAAGTGTAGTCTAAACATCGTCTTAATCATATGCCGCTTTTATGCATGAATATTATGCAAATCAACACAAGTATTCAGAATACAGTACTCTGGACAAAGTAACGGAATATGTTACAAAATACATGTTATTCTGTAACTAAATACAATTTCAAAGTATTCTGCCCAACACTAACTACACAGTAATGCACACTTGTATTTGTCAGTCAGGTAGTGCAATTAAAATCCCATCTGTCCTGGTTAAACTGACAGACTAATCACTCGTCAGATGAGTGGGAGGAGGTTATGCAACCACGAATTAATCCAAACATCTACGAGCTATAAAGTATTGGGACTGGATAGCTTCAGTGTTATCAACATCACCTCTCATCACAAACCAGACACTGCCCTTTTCCTTTTTCTCAATCACCTTCCCTTTCATACACGGCAAGTCAATTTCTGCTTTTCTCTAATGGCACTTTGCCATAAACCAAAAGCACTCTTGATTAAGAAAGGTAGTCTATTGATTTTCTTCTGTTGGCTGGGCCTAGGTGAGCGTCTGTAGGGAAGGAAACTGGCAGAAGATTCAGAATTAGGTTACACAGCAAGGACATCCTTTTTCACACTTTGGCTAGTGGTTTGAGAGACTTCACTGCTGTGAATCCATCGTGTAATATTTACTATTCCTCTTTTGATAATTCTGCCTGTGCAACCAACCAACAGCATTGCAGATGTGAAGGTTTAGGTTTCAAGTGCTTGTAGCTGTGTGCGTCCTCTGTTCCAGGTCCGATAAAGACTTCCCTGGCGCTCCAGAGGTGGTGTGGAATGTCAGCCATTGATCAGTTACAGCACTGGACATGTGGGTCCCTTTGGATCAGACTGGTCATCATAGTCCCATGTAGCCATTGGTAGGTACTAGGTGCGTGCATGCACCCATGGGCAACAGGTCATTTGCAGAGATGAAAAGTGAACAGGAGCAATTGGTGTTGTTGTTTACTTCCATTTCAACAGATGTTTTGGTGAATGGTGGGGAAACCGCTGTTTGTCTGAATCACAGATTGTTTAACGCGCAAGGGAAGCACAGCAGGGTTTGTGAACACTGTTTCTGCACATCATGGAACAATGTATATAACCTCTGAAACCCCCGCCTTGACCGAGCACATTTTCTCCACTTCGACTTTAACCAAATCTAAAAGCTTCTTGAAAAAAGCATAAAAATAAGCTGTAAATAAGGATGAAAACACAGCCAAACAGAGCATCAAAAGAGTGACAAAAACGAAACAAAAAGAGGGATAAAAATTCAACGAAACGTGACGAAAAAGTGATGAAAAAGGAACAAAACAGGCACCAAAAAAGCGGCAAAAATACTACGAAAACGTAAGGAAAAATCTTAGATGTGTTTTTTGTAGATCTTTCAAATGTGGCGATAGTCTGGCTGGGCTGCAAGTTCCAGTCGAGAGGCTTTTTTTTTTTATAGATTTGGGTAAAGCTGAACTGGATAAAATTTGGTGGGTGGTAAACTTGCCTTGCCTTGCCTTGCCTTGGTAAGCGGTTAATATATTCATGTTGTCTACCAAAGCCCCAAACATAATGACATCGTGATCGCTCATGTAAAATGCACAGCAGAAGCTTCACTACTGATCATTGAAAAACAGCTGCATTTTGAATTGTTTGTTTGGTTACGACAATGGCCCTAATTTGACATCACTGAGACGAATATACCCGTTAGTGCTTTATTTAAAACACTAATAATCTTACATGTTGACATGGTGCAAGCCTTAGCTGAGCCGTCCTCTGCAGTGTGATGCAATACCTGTGTATGTATCCAGGATGTAGCTGTTTAACCCAGAGCCTTGGGCGTGTTTGTGATGCTCAGTCACAAGAGCAGTAGTCATGGGGCGATCTGCTCGGCTGAATAATCGCTGCTCGTGTTCTCCGCGGCTCAGGCTGCTCTCTGTGTGCATGGCCCTCTCATTGAGACCATGAGCTCTCAATTATCCAGAGCAAGACACATGATCTCGCTGCACAATCTCTGAGGAGGCCCAGTCACTGCCTTGTGTTTCACTCACAGCTCGGTGGAACAAGGACAATGTGCCGCCGCTGCGCCGTCAACTGATGAAACACAACACAGAAACGATGCGTTGTAACCTTTGTTTTACTGGCGGTAGCAAATGAGAGTGTATGAGGTTACTGAAGGGTTATTGATTACAGTTTTTCTCGTAATGATAAGACACTAAATGCTCTTCAGTTACGTGTAGAAAAACAGTAGGTCGTGTGTACATTGTAAATTTGATGATGTCAGCAGCTCACATCAAGGGTAGGGGCTACTATTTATAATGATATCCAAACAGAGAATTTACTCAAGTCTGGCCTTATCAGTTTTTCCCAGGGTTTCCTTTCAGCGGACAAAACCGTGCCTGTGGTATTTATAAATATTTGTGACAAACTATAGCCAGAAACACAGACAACAGAATAAGAAGAAAATCATTATGACAATGATGGTACGATGATGGGGCAGTATCAGGTGACAATAACCTATTACTATTGGATGTTTAAGAATACTCAATGCAATGTACTGTATTCTAAACCCGATTCTATGCATCAGAAGACTATGCAAACTGATTTCCCATGTTTGATTATGGTTATGTATCTATATCCAAAACTATGTGTTGATTATGGTTATGTAGATCTTAATTGTACCATAATCAGCTGGTTTCAGAGAACAAACTGGAATGTAAACAAATGGCAATTGTAAAGTTTGTAAATATGTTGAATGTGGGTAGGCATAAATAAGTGTTGTTTGCTTCGGCCTACTCCTTTTTGGGCATTATTGTGTTTCCTTTTGTCTAACAACCTGGAACGTAAAATTGCTCAAATAAACTAAACAAAAAATAAATAAATAATAAAAAAAGAAAAAAACTAAAATACAAAAATTGAGACATTATTCAGAGTTGTGGTTCATACCGTGTTGACAGATAGAACCCAAACTGGTTATTACCCCTCTGGACAGTGGTACTTACCATTTCTCCGATAAAAATCGTGTTTCCTCAAAAGCAGGTGTTGCAGAAAGAATGTGGCTTCAGGACAAACACAACAGTGGCTTCAGGCTTACAGAGATGTGCAACAAAAGCAGCAGAGTAGAGCTTGTCACCTACACACGCCTCATGCACGTGCTGACAATTCTGATAAACATTTTTGACTGATTTGACATAGAGCTGACTGTTCTGGGAAAAGTGCTTTAGTGTTACAACAATGCACATAGATTTAAAAAATGTTTTTCACAATCAAGTGTTGTCTTGCAAAGCACATTTAAAACACAACCAGGACTACATTTTTATGTCCAAGGAACCATCATAGAAATGCCTGTAGTTATCTGAGCCTGATCCTATACTATGCATACTTCTGATAGCCAAAGGCTTAGTGGAACTGAGTTCAGACTTCAGTGTTTACCTTTTGAATTTAAAACCATCATCTAAAAAGCTTGTTTATAAGTATATATTCAGATATAGATATATATATATTCAATAGTTCCAAGGACTTCAGAGCGAAATCAGTTCATAGTCCAAATCTGAAACCTTGGTCCATAAATCAGAGTTAGTAGGTTTTATACTTTACAATAGCATAATTCAATGTAAATATCCAACAAAATGCCAACATAATATAGCTGCCTTTCTTCTTCAACTCATTGTGACTATTCTAATAATAATAATTATAATGCATCAGTTTTATATAGCGCTTTTCTGGACACTCAAAGACGCTTTACATTGCACTATTCATTCACTCCATACTCGGTGGTGGTAAGCTACTATTGTAGCCACAGCTGCCCTGGGGTAGACTGACGGAAGCGAGGCAGCCAATCTGCGCCATCGGCCCCTCCGACCACCACCAACTCACATCATTCATCCCGGCCTATTGTACATGTTTTTGGTGGTAGGGGAAACCAGAGTACCCGGAGGAAACCTACGCAGACACGGAGAGAACATGCAAACTCCACACAGAAAGGCCCCGTCCAGGTGGGAATCGAACCCGGGACCTTCTAGCTGTGAAGCACAAGCGCTAACCGCTGTGCTACCGTGCCGCTAATGTGAAAGTGCTTCTTCATTCAAACAACCTTTCACAGTCCCAAAGCACTACATTAACACAAGCAACGGGAATTTATCGATGAGTTCAAACACATCGATGCCATCACGCAACATGCAGGACACATAAACAGCACGTGTGCCTCAAAGCTGCTCAGGTAACGACAACGCTTTTTCCCATGTCGACCCCCCTCCCCTCCCTGTGCTGTCGATAATTATAAAGGGAATTACATACAGGCGGCACATGTCATTAGGGGCACAGTAAAACAAAAAAGCAAGAGGGGTGGGCGTTACACGGGCCTAGGAGCTCCTGCAAGTGTCGGTAATAAAACATAGTCACCACCTCTTGTAGAAACCGGTGGCCAATGAGAACCCATTGAACAAACTTTTATGTGGTCGCTGAAAAGGTTTGAGCATCCCGTGTGCGGCCCCTCTTCAGTCAGTCCTCAACATGCGCAGGTAGGACGGGCTTCAAGGGGGACGTTGTGAACTGTGACTGCTCCAGCATCTTATCCACCCGACTGAATACTTGGTCCCACGCGGCGGGACTGCAACATGGCTTCCCACTGCTCTCATCTGATCAGGTACATTTTAAGAAGATGAATCCTAAATCGTCGCGTGATTTTCAGGTTTGCTTTGAAGACAACCTGCTCTATAATCAGTAAATGCTCCATCATGCAGGCCTGTGGACAGAAAGCCTTTGGGATTTAACGCCACATTCTGTATAATATTTAAGGCGTCTTAATTCAAATTTCTTAATAAACTTAATTCTCTTATATAAGTACACGAGTAAACCAATTGTAAAGTACATTTCTTTAGTTTGTGAAGAATTAGAAGAAAAAAAACGCCATCCCTTTGAACGCTCGACTTGCTTCCCTGTCAAAGTGCATGTGCCAGAAAAGTGCATGGAATCAATTCACGTGAACAGTCAGGATGTTGAGAGCGTCAGTGAGAGCTAGTAACGAGTTGGGGCTACAGCAAACAGTTCAAACTCAACTTCCTGAACCATTCATAATATGCAAATGGGAAAAAATCTGATGCCCCAGCTTTTGTTGATGAACTATGTATCTTGGTAAAAAACATTCGATGACCCGATCACACAGATTACACATCTGATAGCCATTCACAACACATGCAACGATGCCAAACATATCACCGTTTGAGAAAGCAAATGCGTTTCATAATGGGAGCAGTTTATTTGGGAAATCCCTCTAAATGATGATGAATGCCGGGAACAAAACGCAGATGACATAGCATTACCTAATTTACCTGACTGATTTATTACTAGCCGAGGGGAATTTGCTAAAGTATATTTTCAGAACACCGTCTGCTCTGATGCCAAATTAGTATGTAGCGAGTTTATTTTTGAACTGCAGGTGCATTAATAATAGTTCTTACAGTATTTTTTTTTTGGGAGAAATTATGTGTTTTTCAGCACCACTGTTGGTCTATAATTTGGATGTCAAAACATGCCATGATAAAATAGGTGTTGACTTTTGATCTTCAGATGATTGTAGTGATGAGGAAATGATTGAGTAAAATTGTGAGAATGACTGAAGTAAAGAATTTGGTCATATTAAACAGGGCTCCCTTTATCCATACTGGTGGCCTACTGTATTTAGGTATTTTATCTTTTCAGATTCAGCTTGTAATTATTCCAGATCATTTTAGACACTGGAAACCTGAATCTCTAAAAATAGCCTAAATTAGAAGTGCTGTATCGGTGGTCCACAAAGATCAGCTTTGGCTCCTCTTCAGTTTATGTTCCCCTTTTCCCCCCATAAAAACTGTACTGGTATTCAACTGGAATTACGCATGACAGTCCTTTACTCCAGCTTCTTTTGGCGGTTGTCATGTCCTTGTTTTTGGTTTGGAAAGTTGGTGAATCATATGTTTCCCCTGTGAGTAAAGAGTGACGAGCTTGATGTTGTCGGCCTGTTTATCACAGACGTGACCTAATGCTCTGCCACACTAAAGCAAGGCAAGGCAAGGCAAGGCAAGGCAAGGCAAGTTTATTTGTAGAGCACAATTCATACACAAGGCAATTCAAAGTGCTTCACAGTTGCATAAAATTACAAGAAAACAGATCAAATCAATCATTAAAACATCAACATAAAAATTTATCAATGACAGTAAAAGGCAAGAGTGCAGATAAAATACTTTCAGTTTCCATCTGCTCGGGTAAAAAGAGCTGTTTTCAGCCTGGATTTGAACATTGTCAGAGTTGAGGCCTGTCTCACATCCTCATGAAGACTGTTCCAGATTTTAGCTGCATGAAACTGAAACGCAGCCTCACCGTGTTTAGTCCTGACTCTGGGAACCACCAGGAGACCCCTCCCTGAAGTTCTCAGGGCCCGAGATGGTTCATACGGCTCTAACATGTCAGAGATGTACTTTGGTGCTAAACCATGAAACGACTTGTACACAAGCAGAGCTGTTTTAATTAATAATTAATAATTATTAAAAATAAATAAATAAGTGAATAAAATAAGCTATGAAATTACACAATATGAAGCTACCCTCTCAAATCGTTCTTAGACCCTGGCCCACATAGTTTTTTCGGGCACCATTTGTAGTTGCACTAATGTCCACATAGCTCAGAACAAACTTTACTTTGGCCTGACAACCAGCACTAAAGGCTCTGACCCACACAATTCAACTCGCCTTTACTTTGTGACGGCATCAATCAAGCTTGAAGATGGGTTGGCGGGCCAACAGACGGCTTGTCCCCATAGGGCTCTGAGAAGGCTTCTTGAAGGACATAATGTTAGAGCTTAGCACGTCCTCTCTCGACTTGGCAATTAGTCACTGTGGTTCTTCGGTTTGCACATAGCACTCAGACACATATTCATAGAGTGCAGAAAGACCCAATACATCATGTAGCGATTCATTTATTATGAGAATTCATGATGGCCCACAGTCTGGACTGAGGGTTGTAAGCAAATCAGGTACCAGGAATACCTAGCTTACATAGGAAAATAGCTTATCTACACATAGCTAATTGAAAGCTGTAAGTTTGACTTCCAGTAAATGTCTAGTTTGCCTTTAAAAAGTAATGCAAGTTCAACTTATTACATTTTCACATTTAAGCTAACTGTGCCTCAAATTGTCCCTAAGCTAGCAAGCTTTTTTTCTTCCTGTTACAAATTGGCCAGAAAACAGTGAAATGGAGTGATAAAACTGTCATCCTCCAAGGTTGTTTTCTTTGTTGTTCCCTGTAAAATGTAAAGTTGGTTGTTTGTAACTCACTAAGTGTTGCCCATTGACCTGTGACCTTAAAACGTGCTCAAGCTAACCTAGCCTTAGTGTTGCAGCATCGGTGACAGTAGCCCAGATGGCAGAGCAGGTCGTCTTATAATGGCAGTGTCGTTATAAAGATGTCTGCCCTTTTTGTGTTCCTCACCAGGAGAAAATTAATATCCGCCCTAACCTACACACACCAATGATGACTTATTGATTTTGGTCGCAGACGGCGTGATTGTTGACACAAATATGTTTCACTCGTACGCAGAAAACTACCGTGGCATCTCCAGACGTGGTGCTCGCCTGTCTGCTTGGCTCTGCTGTCCCTCATCCTCTCTCCAGCTCTTGGACGTAAGTTCTGATTAAATGTGTCTTATCATTGAGCCCCAGCTCTGCCGGCTACACTACCAGCCTGGCTTTTGTCCTGAGTATATTTGTACTGTAAACATTCGTGATGGCGATAGGGGTAACGTGCATGTTGACTTTGGATTTGTCATTTTTCTAATGCAAAGAAGAACCCGATGAGCAGTAAAAAAGGTTATTTGGAGGCTATATCCTTGAAGTGTCTTTCCTTTCCGTTTCAATACTTGTGTAATAAAAGTAAAAAAAAAATACAAATAAAAAAAAATAGACAAATAAATTAAATCTGACATGTCTTCACTTCATTTAAAACGACAGATTATTTTCTGTTTGTTTGTTTCGGCACATATTTTGAGCAGTTGCCTATCTTTTTGCTGTGTTGATGAATATTACAGATAATGGTCCAACAGGTAAACTTACGCTCACTGTCGCCCACACGTGCCGATGAATGTGACATCTTAATAGTGGTTGCTTTTTCGTTCGTTGCACTAATGACTGGTGTTCAATGCGTAATGCTGCGGCAGGCACTAACTTTAACAACTTGAGGTCTGCGTGCACAGTCAGATAAGTGTTAAGTGGTAGTAAATATGGGATTATAAATACCGTCTCACCACTGGGGTTCATTCCTCAGCACTAATGTGGGATTTAAGGAGGGCTTCCAGATGTGCTGGTCTTCTGTGCTCCATGTATACGAGCTGACTCAGGGTGCAGAGTGGGGAGCCCTCTGGCTGCCACCAGGCTTGATGTACTCTTCTTATTTAGCTTTCTAGTGCAGCCAATCAAGTGTAGTGACCTCTCCTGACATAACAGGGAACTGTTTTGCCCCGACACGCCTGATAGAGTTCACAGTAGATGAGCTATACTGTATTCAGGTCTTCATATTAACTTTATTGATCACTGTGGCAGCTTCTTTTTCAAATGTGAAATGTCACGACATGATTTTTTACCATTTAATTAGGAATATGTTTTACTTTTTGGTTATGAGACCTTTTATTTGTTTTATTTTCTGCACAAAATCAGAAAACTCAACTCACGAAAGAGCCAAAATATAAATCTGTTGGCTGGTGTAATATCAAGCCCTTACAGTATTAGTAAATAACAGTTTTAAGTAAAACCAACATTATTTGTGTATAACTTTAGTTTTTTTTTTACATATCTCCGTAATACTCTTACTACATTTATTTTCCTTCACATGCGGAAATGTTGTTTTTCCCCTCACTACCCTCGATATAAGTATGGAATAAAGGAGCTGAGCAGTCTCCATGAACATTTATATTAATAGTATCTTCCTTTGTTCCATTATAGGAAAAAAGCAAGATCTTCACTTACAGAAAATATGCCACATTACAAGTCCATACGGAGTGATGATAATGAGCCAAATGCAGCTCCCTCTTGACAATGTGAGAAACAGTTAATCTTAATTAGCTTTAGTACAAAGTTTAGGTTTTATGGGTATTGTATTGGTGTTTTCACCAAACAAGTATAGATAAGTCATTACCAGATGCTGCGTCGACCTTCTGAAGTGTGTGTTCATCCTGATGACTTATAGCCTCATGCTTCATGAGCCTGGAGCCATGCAACATTAGGCACTGTATTAAAATGCATTGCGTTTCCATCACTGTTGACAGATTCAGATCAAAACAACATAGAGCACGTCCCGGTATATCTTTAGGAAGCCTATTCAGGTCAGGGGGTTGGCAGTTTGATTCCGTTAATTTTGACTCTCAATGATACTTATTGCAATTAGACATTTTTCAAAAATTGTCCAACCTTACACTGTAAACCCGAAAAGACGTACAAACTCATAATTTGTTTTGCATCTTAATCATAAACAGAACATTTGTAAGGAAATTGTTCATGTGTGGGTGTGTTGAACTTTAAAACTTAAGTTAAAATGGTCAAAAAAGTCATGAGTCTACTAAATAAATTTTAAAAAAATACGTTGGATGAGTCCACTGAACTTGTAATTATAAGCTGGATATAAAGTAAACATTTTAAACATTACCTCAACATGTATGTCGTAATAAAGTTTCCACAAAGTTTTGAGTTTACTGAACTTGTTGGGATTTACAGTGCAATAGAGGTTGAGAGCCATTGCTGTACAGAAGGGCGTAGTATGAAACTTTGAGGACATACTTGTGTAAATGAAGCTGCTATTTTATTGTGATTGTGTATTTTTTTTTTTTTTTTTTTTTCAGAACTAGACCTTAACCGGCTTGATGGCGATACTGTCTGCCCCCCAATAAGAAGCAGCCAGGATGACCTTCCAGGTAAAAGCATATTTCTCTTCACAGAACCCTTAGGAGGTGGTAGAAAACCGTCGGAGTACACACAAAAAACCTCATTGACAAAATAGCCCAAAGGGAGCGTTTAATTAGTTAAACAGGGTGGGCTGCCGAACGCCTGGAGACACCTAAGGATTTTGAATGAGCCAAATAAAATGTTCCCCCAAAGCTCTTCAGATTTTTACTAAGAGCGGTTCAAGCTCAGCAAGATTGTAATTGCTCCTGTTTACTCTAAGCCACATCTGCGTGCGTTGTGCCTTGAGGTTTTGGTGGAGTGATGCTTGTTTGGTGGAGCCAGTTTATTTCAGGTGGCGTCCAACACAAATCTCCTCCTGCCTTGGATTAATTAGTGTTAGAGTTATGTTGGCTTTTGCGCACACAAAAAACAACAACGCGCTTATCTTCAGTGTCACTGTTTTGGGAGCCAGGTGCAGAAGCTTAGTGCGCCCCCTGGTGGCGAACACAGAATCGCAAGTGTTGTTGTAAGTAAAACTGAAACGTGCATTAAATCTCTTACTGCCTGCCTGAACTGAGTGCCTTTTTTCCAGTATGCTTTACCCAAATCTAAAAGCTTCTTTCAAAAGTGTCAAAATAGTGACGAAAATGAGGATGAAAATCGACAAAAGAGCAGCCGAAAAGTTTCCAAAGTGACAAAAAGCCATGAAAATCTTGCAAAAATGTGACGAAAATGCATGAAAAACGCAATAAGGAAAAGGATCTGTTTAGATGAGTTTTGTAGATTTGGGTAAAGCCGAAAGTTAGGGCGAGGGTTAAAAGGTTAACCTTTAGTCTCTCAACATGTCTTTCTGTGTAAGTTCTGGAAATATCAAAATATATAGGGAGGAAATTAAAATGAGTTATGCACAGCTGGATGTAAAGCTGTACATCCCAGTTTTATGCAACATTTACTGGCATGTTGCATAGCAGCTAATTTCAATAAAGGCAGACATGTGATGGCAAAATGTTACTGGAAGGAACATTATTATTGCTATTCTTATTATTGCGTTGTCTCCTTTTTAGGCTTTGATTTGATCACACAGTTCCAGCTGGACGTCATCCCTCTGAAAGGTGTGAGGAAAGTGGATGGCTCTATGTCCCACCAGGTGGCCTATCGCCTCGACAGGGAGGCCAACTTCCAGATTCCAACCATGTAAGTGCAGTAAAGATATGGAGCAGCCGAGGTCTGCGCTGCAGGTGCGACGCTACTAGTCCAACACAGATGTTACAGCGTCCACCGCAGTGTGTAGTTGTCAGGAAAACATGTGGACAGGTATGTTTGTGAACAGTGAGTCCAGAAAAGCTGACAGGACCTTTGCGAACAACAACATCAGCAGGTGGGGGTTCAAACACTTGTGGAGGAGAATGGCTAAATATGCGTTGGAAAAAACTGCTGATTTCTACAGGTGTTGTGGAACTTTAAGATCAACAAATAGGTGTTTTGTTTTTGTCTTAATTGCAAAGGCCACTATAAATCTAACAAAGGAAGTGGACTTCGAGGGACATTTGATCCCCATATAAATGTCTCTAAGTGCTGTTTATCACTCTAAACGTCCCCTGGTCCTTCCCTGTCCGCCCGCTCTGTCACTTTGAGTAAAGCTCTCACTCACTGCTGTTACATAAGCCACAGGCAGCAGCTCCCACACCACCACCATCACACTCATCGTCCTCTTTCTACCTCTGGGCTAAAACACCACATGCCTCACACTTTCACACTGCGGGCCGACGCTGCAGAAAGCTCCTCCGTGGTTTTATAGGCCCACAGGAAACGTCTTCTTTTCTTCTTCTTTTACCTTGATCGTTTACAAGAGGCCGGCTACCGCAGTGCGTGTCCACGAAGGCGCCACCTGCTGAGACTGTGGCACAAAGCATCAAACAGGGATGGCCAACTATAGGGCTGATGGTGTGACTGGAAGTGTGACCCGTGTTGAGGATTTTTCTCAACTTCTTCCCAAAACAGTTCAGACTTTTCACATGTTTTGAAGTTCTAGAGCTACAGTATGTTTTTGAATGTTACTCTGTAGAAGTTGTTACAGGCGAAATTTGCTGCATGCATTCTTGAGGAAGATGTTGGTCATGAGGTCTATATGTATTTTTACTATGACTTGTCTAATTATGCTTCTTAATTATGCTTGATAATGCTGTTCCCCCACGCAAAACCACCACTTAAACTGTTTCTCGTCCAGGAACAGATTGCAGCCCTTGTTTTTAGCTAATTTTAGAAATTAGGGCTGAATACAAACAGAGGCAGCTAGTACTCAGTTACATTTACTCAGATGTATTAGATACTAGGTACTTACTACATACTTGAGTAACTTTTTGAAGAAATTGTACTTTTTAGAGTAGTTTTATCATACGGTTCTTTTTACTTCTACTTGAGTAAAATTATGAGGTATCTGTACTCTTGAGTAAAATAATTGTTTTTCCACTGTGAGTAAACATTTTAGTGGTAAATCAGAATCAGAATAGGTTTTATTGCCATTGTTTCAGAACAGGGTTCACAAACTAGGAATTTTTCTCGGTGCAAACGTGCGACATAAAACACATAACACAGAATTAAGATAAAAAATAAGCTAAGAACTTTAAACTATAAGGCTATAGGGGCATTTATAAAAAAATATTAAATAAATAAGATAAAATAAAGTGACGTGTGGTAAGACAACAACACACGTAAACTCCATGGCAACCATCTTGGTTGATGCTTCATTTTGATCTATAACAGGGTTGTCCAAACCTACTGTATGTAGGTGTATATGACATGGAGGGCCACACACCTGTGGTCAAAGCAGTGCAAGATTCAATTGGGAACATTTAGCAGAGATTTAAACACTGAATCTTTATTTGGGATTAGAATTGTCACATTAAAATATTAGGTGTGTGTGATGTGTCAGCAAGAAGCCTGAGGGCCAATCAAAATTAGTCTGAGGGCCACATTTGGCCCCCGGGCCACACTTTGGGCACCCGTCATCTTTAAAGTAGATCTGTAGATGTAGTTCTTAAAAAAAAAAACATTCTAAAGATTTTTTTCTTCTTCTGTATTTTCTGCCATTTTGTTTGAGTTTTCATTGTAAATATGACGATTTCCACGTGAGTTTTGTTTCCCGTAATTTATGGTGTTAAATCAAACAATTAAAATAAATCAGACTTTTTCACTCAAACAGTTACTCGGTTACTCACAGTACCCTAGTCACATTTTCTCCAAGTACTTTGAGTAATTACCTTTGACTTGTACTTGACTCTACCCACCTCCTTACACAACGCTTTTCTGTCCTCAGCGATGCGAGCTCTCATCCCGCCTTTTTTGCCGATTGTCTCCACACATTTTTCACTCCCTTTCACCCTGTGCTGTTGTGTTGAATAAGGCCTACGAGCCAAAAAAAAAAACCAAAAAAACTGTATCAATGCTATTTCTCAAAAGATGAATAAACAAAAGATTGGGTTCCGCAAATCCTCAGTCCAAATGTGTGCGTTTGTAAGAAAGAAACGGCATAGTGTTTTCCCGGAGCGGATGAGCTTCATGGTCTTTCGCTGCGTTTTGTGACGTGTGAAGGGTTTAGCGCTGGGAATCTATCTGGGTGTGATCTGCATTTTTAGATGAGTCGTCATAACCTTGTGTTTTGTAACGTTCTGGACAAACAACAGCATCAACATACTGGAACACTTGCAGCTGCATGTGTCTATGCGCTCAGGACGTTTTGTTTCGTTTTGTCTTTTGTCCGTTTTCTGTGAACGTGATTGGAGGACAATGAAAAGAGGTCGCGTTCCATCATCATGTTGAAATGAACATTTGAAACGGGATTTATTGTTACGTATTATGTATATCTAAGGTTTGGAATGATGAATATGTGTGTGAGTTTCCTGTCTTTAAGAAAATTCAACTCCCTGAATGACTGAATTGAAACGGTAATATTATTTATTCACGAATGTTTACACTATTGTGGAGTGAGAAGTCTTTTCTCACGATTATTACTAGTTCGCTATTTTCTATCCTCTTCCACTGGTTTTTCTGTGCCGGGCAGGCTTTGTTTGACGATTTCCAGGCTCTTCTCCGACACTTTCCTGAATGGCGCTCCCGACTCTTCACACCCTTACAGCCATAAGACAAAGAAGTTTGACAAACAAATCTGTGTTTACCAAAAGACTTAGACTAACAGTCAGTAAAAAACAAAATGCCGTCCAAATGATCTTTTCCCCGTCTTGTGGCCAGGCTGAACTTCCCCCGGGGCTTCCCTGACGAGTACTCCTTCATGGTGACCCTCCGCATGATCAAGAACACGGTGAGCAAGGTGTGGAACGTGTGGCAGATCGTGGACGAGGACGGCCACAAGCAGGCGGGTCTGCGGCTCAACGGCGACCAGCAGGCCCTGGAGTACTTCCTCATGGGCGCCGACGGGACCCTCCAGACCGTCACCTTCCCCGGCCTGTCCGTGCTCTTCAACACCAAGTGGCACAAGGTCATGATCGGAGTGGAGCGCGACCAGGTCACCCTCTACGTCGACTGCCAGCCCGTGGACAGGAAGCCCATAAAAGGCAAGGGCCCCATCAACACGGACGGGGACACCCTGATTGGCCGGCTGGACTCGGACCCCGACGCCTCTGTGGGGGTAAGAGGAGAAACCAAAGCAAACAATTAGCTTCATCCAGGGTGTGTTGATTTATATTGTTCTGTACATCTGATGTTAATATTTTGGAAGAATGAAATTAGATTTCTGTTCATAATTCAAGTAGATAATTCAGTGTATTGACTTTACATTTGCTGAAAGGTCATGCAAAATGATGAATAATACTAAGTACTAAGTAACTAAATTGGTTGCAAATATAATCGGCTAAATGTATGTGGTATTTTATTGACAAGAAAGGAAAAACTAAAAGTATTTGACTTAAATGCTGATTTTAAAAAAATATCTAAGTGAGTTTACATGAAGCATTATGAAGCATTGTAGGATTTTCACAGTTCAGAATCAGAATGGTTTTGTTTTTCTGCCATTGTCAGTATAGGTACAATCTCAGACTAGGGATTTGTGTTGGTGCAATTGTGCAACACGTAACATGAGGTGGTTAGAAAATACATAATAGGGTATGAAAAAATATAATTAAAATATGATGAACAATAAAAAATTGAAAGTAAAACAGTTAAACTTTGAATATACTAAATATACAGAATACATGTGTATACCATTCATGCTGCAAATAGCGACATAAATCAGACAAATGAGTCTGTGCCAGCTAAAAATAGACTGTGGTGGGCCAACATGAATTAATATTAATGGGAAACCCTGTATGAGTTAGTAGTAAATAGGATTTGTTTTGATATGATTTGATATTTGGTGTTATACAGAATAACTTAGTTTGTGGAAACAGTGTTATAGGAGGTGAGTGCATTATGGTTGATGTTAAATCTGCCCATAACACACAGGTTTAAATGAGCGCTGAGCTCGGCTATAATTCCAAAGTGCTGCTGTCACAGCAAAGCTGCTCAGCTGGGCTCCTGCAGAAAAATGTAATCCCTGCTCAAATGTACTGGTGTAAAGATCAGACTCAACAGTCAACAGGACCTGGATCAACAGGACTATGGGAGCTTCATGGGACAAAACACTTCTCATTTCAAACTGTCAGTGTGTTGTATGTACAGTAACGCTGGCTTATCTTTACAGTTCGAGCTCCAGTGGATGTTAATTCACTGTGACCCAAAGAGAGCGCAGAGAGAGAACTGCAGTGAGCTGCCTGCCACCGAGGTATAGTAACAGACCTGCAACTCAGGGCAAAGCATGTGCCAAGGACACTCCTGCACACCACAGGGTAAACAGCTTCAGACAGACATGATCTCATTCTCTTTTACACCTTGGTTTATGAGGCACGATTGTTAGAAAATAAATTGGAAATCCTGACAAACAAAAAGGAAATCTGCTCAAATGAAAGACAAACCCACACTTTATGGTTGTGCCAAGCAGCAGGCTTCGCTTTGTATTTGTGGAGGAAACCGGACATGCCTCTAGTGGCCAGAGGAGTCAACTCACAATACTACATAGATGTAACAATAACATATGCAGTGTATTACTCAATTCATTTGTTTGTTTGTTTCTTTGTTTGTTTGGTACTACCTTGCTTGTTTTTATCTAACTTTTTTTATTTATTTTTTTATTTACAAATACAATGTCATGATAATTTCACAAATGTGCCATTTACCCATAACTTCATAATTTGAACACAGAACTAAGTAGAAATGTTTATGAAGTATTTTCCAATGTAAAGTTTTCCTAGCTGATGTAGGCTGCTGGCCTGGTGTGCTCTGTCAGGCTAACATTATGCATCACTGCAGACTGGGAACAGTGACAGCATGATTTACTCACGGCTGTGGTCCCTGAGACTGAGCAGGTGCTGGTGCTGGTGAAGGTGGTGTGGGACTATTACTAACTCTCCTCTCATTTCTTCTGCTTCTGCAGATGTATGCCAATGCTGAGGTATTTACACTTTTTAAACCAATAATCCTGCCTCATTTCTTTATGCTTAATGCTAATTTGACCTGCATGGTCAATAATATTGTCAACTTGATGGCATTTAGTCTTTTTGAAATGAATTTGCTTTACTCAACTAGTTGCATTTGCACTTGTAAAATGGATCCCAACTAAACTGTAAAAGAGAACAATATTTTAGCGTTGTTCTCACACTTATTTATCCTTTCAGCCAGACAAGTCAATTCAAGGCCCCCCTGGTGTCCCCGGGCCTGAAGGTCCCAGAGGGCCTTCAGGAGAAGATGGCAGAGATGGAAGAGATGTAAGGCCTAACTTTACACATACATCTGTGCATTCACCAAACAAACCTGAGACACCGTGCTGTGTTTCAGGGTCTTCCGGGGTCCTCTGGCAGCCCAGGTGCAACTGTAAGTACAGTGTCACTGATGGTCTGTAGGTGTTCACATAATAACTATAGTATTTCAATCATTGTGGAGGTTTGTGTTGTCTGTTAGGCATCAAACATGCAAAAGTCTCTACTCCAAAAACTATTATCTTCATGTTGTGTCAGCGACCAGAGTGGCTCTCTGGTCGCTGAATAAATGTTGACTGTCACCACCTCGGTGTATCTTAGCAACAGAACAAGGCGATGCAGGAAGCAGATAAAGTGCGGTGATTCATGTTGTGTCTGTTCCTCAGGGCGCCAAAGGGGAGAAGGGAGAGATCGGTCTGCCAGGGCAGAGAGGGCTGCCCGGCCTCCCAGGACCTATTGTAAGACTCCATCACTGACCAGCGACAACGTTACAACACTCTCATTAACTAACACTAAACACATTCTTGGTGGTAGATTTACAAGTGACTGTTTTATTTTTTAGGGCTCTCCAGGTCTAATGGGTCCCAGAGGGCTTGTCGGCGAGAGGGTAAGTCAGTCATTGACCAACAGCAAACACCGAAGCAAAATGACTGACAATTCAAACCTGAGATACGCCCATGTCAGTGTCTGTGAGCGAGGCTCGCTCAGAGACCTCAGACACATACATGTTCATGTATCAGGTCCTGTGGTGGAGAGTCGGAAACAGCAAACCTAAATGCACTAAGACAATGTCAAGGGTGTGTGACTTTTATAATCGAGGGCCACATACTGTGTGTATACAGCATGGCAGTCAAACATTCAACTGGGTCCACCTTTATTTTTGCTTGGGACCAACAAAACAATAAAATGTCAGGTTTTTATGTTCTAATTATACAAATTTAATAAACTTGCAGCTAAAAGTATCATCTCGCTTGGTACTTTTCCCCTGATATCTGTGTAAAACAAACGGCCACTTCATTATTCTTGGTGTAGTATGTTGGGTGGTCACTGTTTTCCTCTAATAAAGACAATGCTGACGTTTATAGTTATTTCTCTTTTGCAGGGTCTTCCTGGTTTCCCGGGACCAGCAGGTCCTCCTGTAAGTGTCCACACATCCAATTATTCTGATATAATGATGTTGTTAGCACTTGTAAAGTGTTGAATATTGTGTTTTTGCAGGGACCTTCAAGTGAAGGACCCGCTGTGAGTTACTGCTCTAATTACACTACATATTTGCAGTATTTGTTGTTGTTGATGTTGTGGGCTGACTGTGCTTATGTAACATCTAGGGACCACCAGGTAAACCTGGAATCCCTGGAGTTGAAGGAAACATTGGCCCTGAGGTCCGTGCCACGCCTCCTGGTTAAGTCATACAGTTTTATTTAGGATAAAGTATGAGTGATATCTCTCTGGTGTTTGACAGGGTTCTCCTGGGCCCAGAGGGGCAGCAGGAGTAGCAGGAGCTCCAGGGCCCCCTGGTCCCCCAGGGCCTGCGGTAAGACCTTTCAAACCTCCAAACTTATGCAATACCTGACCTGACTTTGAGGTGTGCGGGTGTTTCCATGGGACTAGTTACAACATCTCCGGATCTGCTTCTCCATCAGAAGCCTTTTACCTTTTACATCTTTAAACCTTAAACATGTGCAGGCTTTGCTAGGTGCATTGTCAGTGAGGTGTTTCCTGTGGTGATCTGTGTGGACACTTTAGTTTCCAATGCCTGTGTGCTGTGTTTTAGGGAGCTCCTGGTGCTGCGGCTGAGGGGAGTGGGGAACCTGTGAGTTCTTATTGTCCTGTGGACCTCTCTGTGCATGACTCTAGAGATGCCAACGCTGCATGCCTTTGACACTCTTATTTCTGTTTTTAGTGTGTCTGCAGATTCAGTGTGTAACATAAGTACTGTATGTGTATTCACAGTGTCCAGCTGCATGTCCTGCTGGACCTCGGGGACTGCCGGGACTTCCTGGGATGAAGGTGAGAGGTCATTAAGTGGTTTATACGACCCAAGACATTAAGTTCATATCCATTTTGAGATAATCCTGGACTAAATAGTGCAAACTGAAATAATGAAATATTAACAATTGTTTCAGGGACACATAGGTACCGCTGGTGAGCCGGGAGTAGATGGCATCCCTGGCGACAAGGTAAGACTTACAGTGTTATTCCCTTTTAGAAAAATCAATTGTTGTCAGTGTAATGTAATACAGATTTGCTTTTATTATGTCCTATTTGTGCTAAGAACAAATAAGTCATTGGCAGTCATCATGGACAGTCTGATAAGATTAAGCTCGTTATTTGATTTGTTTTTCCGCAGGGAGACGCTGGAGCAGATGGTCCTCCAGGGCAGCCCGGGCGCATGGGAGACGACGTAAGGCCCACAGCTGTGCACACATCTATTTACACTCGTAGAACCAAGTTCTACCCAGCATTTTGGGTGGGAAAAGTCAAATGGGCTTGCATTTAAATGAAACTTCTAGTTAGTGAGCAATGAGTCAGTGAGGCTGGCTAAGCGTTAGGCTTGTCTCCAGTTCGATTCCCCGAGCATGGGAGATTGAGCATGTTACCCCGGGTCTGAGTGGGTCTCTTCCAGGTGCTCTGTTTCCCCCATCGACCCAAGACGTGCACAGAAGGCTAATCCTCAGCTCTGTGCACCTCTGTCCCCTTCTGGGACAGACAGTTTCATTTCTATATCAATCATTGTGAATCTCGGGCAAGAGATGTGTCCCCTGCACGGCAATGGCCCACATCTCCAGTGGCTTTGCATATTATTTTTTATTACGTTTGACCTTTATTTAACCAGGATGGTCCCAGTGATATTAGGAATCTCATTTCCAGGGGAGTCCGGGCTGAATTTGTAATGTTTAAAGAAAGGGTATTGTGCTTTTTTGCCGTTGTTTGGTAATGATTTCAAACACATCTCGATCACTATCTTACACTTTGTTGGTTAGAAAATGCTTGCTAATTCAACACTTCCCATGGCCTTTCTTCCAGGTTAAGCAAGCGCTCTGTCCCCAGCGCGCACACACACCCTCACTCCTCTTATAACACACCTCTGGGCTGCTCCATCTTGGTTTTAATGGTAAAACTTGGGCGGATGTGTTTACCTGTCAGTGTGTGCTATAGATTGTAAAGTAAGGAAAGCGCTTCTCCACAAAACACAACCCCATATGTGTATTGATTAGGGAACAACTCATGCAGTATAGTTCAAAAAGTATAGTTCGCTTTAATGAAATGCTCTTGTGTATAGGGTGTGCGAGGACCGATCGGGTTTCCTGGAACGACGGGAGAAAAAGGAGACAGAGTAAGTGATATGGATCTGGCCTTACAGTCAGCCATGTTGTTGGCGGAAATACTGATATACGTAAATGTCTTTGCAGGGTCCACCTGGTTTTAACGGCGTCCCTGGACCCACGGGCCCACCCGGAGCCCCGGTGAGTGGTGTGCCCTCCTCAGACTCTTTAGGATGTCTGCTTATTTCCGTCCGCGGGTGTGAAGGATGAGCAGCTGTCTAGACGTGACTCTCGATACTCTTTCTCCTCTCAGGGTGTGGAGGGAATCCGTGGACGTCCCGGGCCAGAGGGACCCAAGGGTGAAGAAGTGAGTTATCTCGCCTTCACGTCGACAGCGACAAGCCTTTAGACACCATTTTCACATCCTCTTGTCGTTTTGTTCAGGGCGCGGTGGGAGCTCAGGGGGAAAGGGGACCCCAAGGAGAGAAAGGAGAACCCGTATGTGATTGTCATTTAGCGTCTTCCGGCACATCCTCTTTCTGCCTGTCTTTCAGCGTCTAACAGTGTGATATAAACCACAGGGAATAGCAGGCTCAGACGGGTTAGATGGAATTCCGGGAGCTGATGGAGCAAAGGTACCACTGCACAAACATTAAAGGCGACGGTCAGAGAAATACAGTACATAACCGAACCCTGGGACCCTGTATAAAACGTGAAAAAATGCCTTGGGTATAGAAACTAAAATGAATATGAATGAATTTTCAGAATAAAATCTGCTGTTTTGTTTCCTAATTAGGGAGAGGCTGGTGCTTCGGGAGCCGTTGGTGTCCGAGGGCTTGTGGGTATTCCTGTAAGTATTGACAGTTTTCAGTGACATGACTTGACATCACTCCCCAGTTCCTGTCGCGGCGGAACACTGCGCCTTACAGGCCACCCCAGCGGCATCGACGGACGGGTCAAATGTAGAGAACAAATTTCTCTGCAGAGTAGGGATTCTAAATTTTTCCGAGTCACGATTATTGTGTGGAAAAATATTGCGATTTTACGATTATTCATGATGATCAAAATTAAAGAAGAACTAAGTAACTTGTTTACCTTAATAAATAATTTTCGTAGTCCCTCTGGGGGTAATAAAAGTGTTAATGGGATGATTGGGGGGTCTTTCATCTTCCCCTGGTGTCTCTGGCCACAGAACCACAATTGCAACTTTCCCTGCTCCGACCCGGAGGCGCAAGACACACTAATGGAATCACGAAAAAGCTAACAGGCTAATGGACACTTGAGCAGTATTTACAGCCGAGTTTGAGTGACAAAAATGATCTCCATTGTGTAATTGGGTTGTGGCACAATGTACAATACCCCTCCCTCCCTTTGTCCTTTCTGTCAGCGTAGTATTTACTCTCACGGACAATGAGTAAAGAAAACGCGACAGGCCCAGACACCTGCAGTGGCGCTTATGGCCTCTAGGGGCATGAGTTACTTAGTGCTGCTTTAAGGGAGAAATACCGATAATTTCACAAATCCTTTCACACATGCTGTCTAAATGTTCACACACAAAAAAACATCATTTTGATATTTATTAAAGGGTTGTTTTAATTGAAAACCTACTGAACATTTAGCCTGTGGTATCTGTTACCATCATATTATCAGCCATATCTAAAGGAAGCAAATTGATGGGAATGTTTTCAGAAGATATAAGAGCTATGTTTCATGAATGAACTAACCTCTCAGCTGATTTCCATGCGCTCACACAGTTTCACTCTAACTTTCACCGCGACATAACAAATGCAGCTGCATATTGTTCTTTTGGGACTCTTCCCTTTGATTTACTGTGTGCACTTTGGATTCTTGAACCTGCCGCTGACTTCATGCGTTTTGGGGAGGATTTAACAATGGACGCTGTTTTTTCAGCCTTTACCGGTGGGTGCGCACAAATACGCACATGAGACGGGGCAGTGGTTTACCGTGGGGCCTGAAATTCTTACGATTAACCTTCCGTGGGCTTCTAGAACCGCGATAATTGTAAAACCAGTTAATCTTGACATCCCTTCTACTGGGACGACAAAGTAAACCTTAACCTTAAACTATCGCAGCAAAATGCAAACACAGCCACTTGGCATAGGACAGATTTTCAAATATCATTGACTGCACTGGGTTGAGTTTCGCTTCTTCTCGCTCTTGTGGTCAGGTAGTGAGTTGTGTAACCCACGCTTACAAGAGTGAGAAGATCTTCTACAGTAAAGATAGAACTGAAATGTCTGTGTGTAGTGTTTTTGTTTGGCTCAAATCAGAAAATCTACAACAATGAATCTGTTTTATGCGACTCCATTATGATGCCTTAAACCAGTGTTTCCCAACCAGAGGTACTGGGACCCCCGGCGGATCGCTTAACCGGTGGTACTTGGAAATATTTCAGATCTAAATAATACAAACAAAGGCGAAACTGAACTGTATTTCAATATTATTTTAGCAGTAAAAGGTTCTTTCATATTTCATAGTTTTACAGTGTTTTTGCTCTTTTTTTATTTTTCTACACAATTACACACCTAAATTCCAATCATTCTGAGTTAGCTAGTGGATCATCTTCTAAGTAATTGGCTGCACCTTAGAGTTTAGGGGGTACTTTGAGTAGAAATGAAGGACCCAAGGGGTACGTGAGACAAAAAAAAGGTTGGGAACCACTGCCTTAATCTCTTAACCCCCTCTTTACCGAGCACATTTTCTCCTGCTCGACTTTAACCAAATCAAAAGCTTCTTGAAAAAAGTGATGAAAAGGCAACAAGAAAGCAATAAAAAATCAGTTGTGTAGGTCTTGGCTTTCAAATGAGGCGTGGCACTGATCTATTGTCTGTAAGCTCCAGTCGAGGAGCTTTTAGATTTGGGTAAAGCTGAACTGGAGAAAATGTGCTGGATTAAGGCGGGGTTGTTGTTTCTAAAGTAAGTAAACCGAGCTTCAGACAGTGAAGTGCATCCTGTCTGTTCCCCTCGACGATGTCTTTATTATCTGGTTTTATGTTGACCATTAAACGGCGCTGACGGTTTTCCCCAGGGGCTGCCGGGAAAGCAGGGCGTGAAGGGACCCCCTGGTGAAAAGGTAATTACAAACATTCAACGAGCCGTATCTGCTCCTGTTGTCTGACATGTTTGAGACTGAACTGTGTCGTGTGGTTCAGGGGGACACTGGCGAGGTGGGGCCCATTGGACCAGTCGGACTTCCGGGGAAAAATGTGAGAATTTGCACAAGAAATCTTTGCACTTAATATCCGTTTTTGAATAATTAATAATATTTATTTTTTTACAGGGGGATGCTGGAGATCCAGGAGATGACGGCAAACCTGGAGATAAAGGAGCGAACGTGCGTGGACTCCTAGCTCCTTATCTCACTTACGCAATGCTGTAAAAATAGAATTATGTTTCTTATCCAATATTTCAGGGAGAAACTGGAAAGCAGGGACCAGTGGGGCCAGCGGGTCCACCAGGAATCCAGGTTATTTACTACATTATGACCAATACTCACAGTTCACGCGATCAAACAAGTTGTGTATCAACCAAGATAACTTTTGAGTTTTGTTTAACTCAAATATATCTTTGCTTTGCTCAAGACAGCAGAGGTGGGAAGAGGAGTTGTATGCATAGAGTTAGAATAAAACTAAAAGTTCTGCGTTATTGCAGGGGGGGAAAGGACAAAAGGGTGTCCCTGGTGAGATGGGATACAAGGGACACACTGGACTCAAAGGTGATCTGGTAAGAAGTGCATCATTTGTTCAGGATCTTTTGGAATTCGACTATGAAATATCGGCGTATCTGTTCAGGGACCTGTTGGCCCAATGGGACCCAAAGGGAGTGAGGTAAGAGTACAGTATAAAAACTGTTTAATTAAGCATTGAGGAGTTTAAAAGTCTTACACTGTTGACAGGGAGACCACGGTCTGCAAGGAGTCCCTGGAGTAAAGGGAGACCAGGTAAGGGTCTGTGGCTGGACACAAACAATCATTTATCACTGTTCACGTCACAAACTGTCAGACTGTTTCATTGTAGGGGCCTCCTGGTGTGATCGGAGTCAAAGGAGAGGTATGATAGTCCTTTACTCAGTGTCGTTGTCAGTATGAAGATCATGTGGTGTTCTCATCCCTTCAGCGCGGAGAGAAAGGCGCAAGAGGAGCGACCGGAGATGACGGCAGGCCAGGACTGCCGGGACACGAGGGTCTGTCGGGACCAATGGGAGCCCGAGGGTTAGAGGGAGAGCCAGGAGTACCCGGACCCGCAGGACCCAGAGGACTGCCTGTGAGCTATTGTCAATGGATTTTTAGGCACAAAAAACAAGTCTGGGTTCATGGAAAGAGGACTCGACCAAGGGGCTGTACCTTAAAGCCTGCTAAATTACACTTTACATACAGTATAGTATTACTGCCCTGAATGATCGCCTTGCGCTGCTATTTGGATTGTCGCGAGATCTGGATTTTCAGTCTCATAACAACCCATCGTGAAAGGCTTGAGCTGAAATGTTCAGGCTTAAATCCACCGGTGGGTTGGACGAATCGCGGGGCCCTGTTGCTGTGAGTGGCCGGGTTGCACATTTGCACAATAAGCACTTTAATTAATACTAATTAACACGGCAACATTGGAAACCCCCTGGTATGACGCTTCAGACTTACAAACACAAATAACACTTTTACAAACTAAATATTTATTTGCTTTAGCGCTTTCTTATTTAGCGACAGTTGCTGATTGGCTAAAACGAGATGCACTTGAAGCAGCAAATATGAAAGTCTGTCCTCTTCACCAACGATACAGTATTACTGCGATGACTGTATTTGCACTGTAGCATCAAACTGGCTTTGTATCAAGTTACACGACGGATACATGAAGAAAAGCACTGTTTACTGTTTACAACTGTGGGCCAAGCCATGCTTTGACTTTGACTCAGTAGAGTGTTACAGCTTTCGTTTCGACAGGGATTTTGTGCAGCTTAGTCCCAGGGTGACTCTATGAAGTTATCAGCTCTGTGCAGATGCTGCACATTTTATTCACATTCAAACAATAGACTGAGCAGAAGGAAATCACATCTGAGCCATTCTCTTCCATATCTACATAATTAACAGCCTCTGAATTATTACAGGAAGATGAATGTAGCCTGTTTTTAATAGGACTTTTTTTCCCATTTAGGGTCCAAAAGTCAACGATGAGAAGCTTCGGGAAATGTGTGCTGCAGTGGTAGAAGGTACATTCAATACAAATGGACAAAACGCTGTTAAATTTTGGATCAAGCGTGTCTACTGTACATTTGACCTTCTGTGCTGTTCTAGAACAACTCTCAGAGTTCAGGAAAGAGCTGCTGATGAAGCCTGCAGCTCTGGGTGCCCCGGGTAGCCCTGGACCAGCGGGACCTCCTGGACTCCCAGGACCTGCTGGAGCTGCAGGTGCAGCAGGAGCTCCAGGGCCTATGGGTCATAAAGGCCCTCCCGGCTACTTTGGGCTTCCTGGAGTGCCTGGTAAAAAAGGTCAGAGGAATATGTCAGAACCAAAGTTGACTGTGCCATCACCACACTCATCAATAAGCCAAGCTTCAGTGACAGTGTTTTGGCCTCGTCCTCCTGGACAGTTTCCAGAAGAGAAGAGATGAAGTAAACCCTGGCAGCGCCTCTGTCTCCTCCTGTGTCTGAGACGTACATTACACAATCACGAGCCACAAAACTGAATCACACACACTCATTAGGCTGACTAATGAGACACTCATCATTCTCTCTCCTTCAGGTGACATAGGGGACAAGGGAGACAAGGGAGACACAGGAGAGGACGGCATCGGAGTGAAAGGAAGCCCCGGTGAACCAGGCGCCCCAGGTGAGACTACAGCAGTACAACAGGCCAGCCTATAATCCATCTAAGTCATGTTTATAACCCTCGTCCTTACACTGCTCTGTCCAGGTGCCCCGGGCGCTCCAGGCATCGGTAAAGATGGTAAAAACGGAGAACGTGGTGACACAGGAAGCCCTGGTGTCCCAGGTGCATCGGGCCCCAGGGGCCCCTCTGGCCCCCCCGGCCTGTGTGACCCCTCCACCTGTATGGCCAGAATGCCTCCTTTGTATATGTTCAGTGGGAAGAAGACTGCCAGCTACAAACGCAGAAAGTAACATGGGACAGAACTACCCGTTAACCTCAAAGCATCCATCCTGGGACATCTGTGGACGTCCCCTTCTATCTCCACTGGAATCAGAGACATGGCACAATTGTACAAACTTGTATAGACTTTTACTGTTTATCTCAACAAACCAACTGCTACTGGTGCCAAGATCCATTTCTTCAGCCTTCGAAAGACAACGGGCCTGCAGGAGACCACGGCCTTACACGCATGATCATACTGCCTCACAAGCTGAGCCAGTTTAGGAATCTATTTGATTATGGAAAGTTTAAAAGATCCACATCACCAACTACATTTCCATTGCATTGCTCCATGTTTAATTATTATACATTATATACCTATTTGTTCAGACCGTGTAAGACAGCCTTTGCAAAGTGTTTAAAGAAAAAAAAGACAGTTTCACTTTCAATAAAAAAAAACAGCCTGTCCAGTGAAATGACTTGGGTTTGTACATTTATTACCCTTATCTCTTTTTATTGCATTTCGCTGTTGCCTGGATACAGGGCTATATCAACATGATCGCAGCGGCATAAAAAGCATCGGAAGATCAAGTGTGACCTTTATTGAGCAGCTGGAGGAGGACATCTTTGATTTTGTATAGCCAGCCACAGTGCACTTCGCCAACTGTGTAAAAGGGCTCTTCTTTCAAAATAAGGCTTGATAAAAAAAATGCTTTTGTGTTGTCACCTAACTGTGACCGTATTCCCAGCATATAGTTATAGTTATTACGTTTATTAAAAGCCCATACTCATTTTTATTATAGCACTGGAATAAAAACACCATTGTGCACAACATCTAATAATAAAGATGCTCTGTTAACCCCGTAAACCTCACTTTAACTGATGAGTATTTTCTCCAGTTCAGCTTTACCCAAATCTAAAAGCATCTTACAGCCTACAGGCCAGTGCACGCCTCATTTGAAAGCTAAGACCCACACAACGTTTTTTGTGATCTTTTTTGTCATATTTTTGTAACTTTTTTGTTGCTCTTTCCATCTTCATTTCCGTCATTATTTTGACGCTTTTTTTTTTCAAGAAGCTTTTCAGGTAACGCCTGGATGCCTGGATACTAACTGGAGAAAATGTACTTGGTTAAGGCGGGGGTTAAGAGGTTCAAAATCAATCATGAACTATCGGGCTAATTGTTGTTGTTTACAATGACCGTGACAGTATTGCTCCCTGAAAGCTATAAACCTCATTCATGTCAAGAACTGGGATGTTACACTTGCGTCAGGAAAGTTAGGAATGAAATTTGGACCACGACTGACAATTCCCTTGTTTGTAAACAAAGAAACTCAGGTATAGGGCCTTTAACTCTCTAGATCTTTGAGAACTAAAGTGCAAAACAAAACCACACAGCACAACATTCTAAAATTAATCTCTCCCAGTCTTTATTAAACATTACAGTACATGTGTCATTTCAATACTTACAAAGTTACTAATTATTGTACAATAGCACCGATTTCATCTTGGAACATTGGTGGGAAACCTATTCTGTTGTTCAGAACTTTTGAATGGTGGGATAAAAGAATAATTTACCAGTATAACTTACAGACAGCAAACACTCAAAACAACCACAATATACGTATAGTTATAATAATGTGTAATAGGATGAGACTGAAGCTGAGCATTGTGCAATGAAATGGGTTTGCTGGTATTTGATGTGGGGGGAAATGTAGTGTCAACATTGAGGAAGAAAAACTCAAAGAAAGCATGTGTGAGTTCAGGTTCAATAGCAGAAACTTAGTACAGTATGTATTACCGCTGAAATGGGCTTTTTAGGAAAAACAAAAAACAACAACTAAGCACAGTTTGGCAGTTATTTAATTTCACATGATTTGAATATGACCGTATTTGGGATTAACTGAAATCATCCTTTCTCGTTATTAACGATAACGATTAAGATCGAGTCGTGATCGGATACAGCTGAGGATCTGCTTGTTTAGATTATATCGTCATGTTGTGATTCTGTGTTTTTCCATCTGCAGTAATAGGTTCCGTTCACGGGACATTACAACTTTCTAAAGTTTAAAAATGAGGCAGTGGGCAACTGAAAATCCCATGGTGGTAACTATGGTAACTGTTGAACTGCTATTTGTTTTGTCTTAGTTTTTGTCTTATATCTCATGTCTCAAAGTTCAATGTCTTCGCTCTCAGCACATATAAACTAAGTTCCAACGATGTTGGCCCAAATAAAGGACTTTCTGCCTTAAAAATAATATAGCAGATCTGTCAATCCAATCACTTCCAAATACTGATGAGCTACATCATTTGTCAGTTTTCTTTTTGGGGATTTCTTACAAAAACTGTCTCTCTGTCCCATAGAGGTATATTGGCCCTTGACCTCCATCTGAAGAACGTAAATGCAACCTATTCAGACATTTTACCACTCAGTCCCCCTACTGGTCAGACTACGCTGAGGGAGTGACCGGCGGAAATAAACAATCACTATGAAGTGTGGACTTTCAGCAGCAGCAAATGGCTTTAATTACCTCTTAAAGACAAAGACACTAGGTGCACATGAACTTTCGGAGAAAATCATCCACAACATATTTCACTTTAATGCCCCAATTCAAAACCAAGGCTCATGCTGTGATTAGTGAGCAGAGGTCATCCGGAGGAGTCGTGACAGGCCCACATAACATCTCAATTATGGCCATGGTGTGAGCCTGCAATTTCCCCTCAACACCATTTATTTTTTAAGAATTGTTGCCTTGCTTTCGTCTAGCAGGTATTGACGTGTTTCTTTACGTTTTTTGAAAAGCTGAACAAACCCAAAGACCTTTGTGTAAAGCATTTAATATGTGCTATAGCGAGGGGGCACATCCGACCGGGGACCGTTTTAATTGGCCCACGAGGAGCAAAAGGCAAAGGCATCTCTCAAATGCTTTTAACACAACGGACTGGTCATCGCTATGCAGGGAAGCAACTATCCAGTCCTGGTTCCAGGGGACACATTAAGAAAAGGCAGAGTGTTTTAGAAAGCAGGGCCGAAGCTTTGTTGGGGCCCTTAATGCGCCTTGTGGTGCCGAATGGAAGGGACACATTGAAAGGAGCAGCGTGGAACAAGCAGCTTTAGAGGGAGAGGTCTGCAATTATAGCTGTTTACTGCTGCCCAAGGCTATGCACAAAGCACAGGACAGAGCAGCCGCACTTCATTAAACAAGGCAAGGCCAATTCCAGACTGACGTTCCATCATTCTTCTGTGACT
The DNA here is from genome assembly GCA_021464625.1 of Proterorhinus semilunaris. Taxonomy (NCBI): domain Eukaryota; kingdom Metazoa; phylum Chordata; class Actinopteri; order Gobiiformes; family Gobiidae; genus Proterorhinus; species Proterorhinus semilunaris. The sequence continues at coordinate 20,597,662 of CM038360.1, forward strand.
TTGGACACGAGTGGTTGTGCAGGGGACACATGGCAATATACAGTAGCTATACGTGTAAGCTAACGTCAGCGACAGCAGTTAGCTTCGGGCCAGCGCGGGGTTCGGCTAAAGAAATGTTGTAAAAATGGATCCAAATCAGCAGAAATGAGAACTATTTTGAAAGTTATAGGTGTCCTGTCAGTCAGAAACGAGCAGTTTGTTGTAGCTTGATTTTCACTAGGCTCTATTGGAGAGATCTGTCTGCAGTACCATGGAGCGGCCACTAAGTGAGTAGAGGCAGTTCCCTATCTGAGTTAACACACGGGTCCAACAGTTCGCAGAGTGTCTCTCCCTCTTTCATCTCCTTTCACACAAAGGTGTCCCATTCAATTCAATTCAATTCAATTCCATTCCCATTCAATCATTTATTTAGCGTTGTTGCTTCTTGCGCACAGTAAAGGCATTCTAAGCGCTGTCGTGATATGACTCCATCCCGCATTCGCATGCCTCATTTTTCAGACTCAACATGCCTTGAACACGTGTAGTCTGGAGTTCCAGGGTAAATGCTCCATCTTCTTAAAGGCAAGAAATCCGCTGAAAACAAGATGGTTCTTCTCCACTGTTCAACGTTCAGGTAACAAAATGATTAGAACAGGTATTTCCCCGCCTGTGGAAAGTGAGAGCATCAGAATGTGCCCAGAGTGATATATCAGTTTGCAAATACAGTATCTATCCTGGCTACTGGCAACAAAAAAAAGAATAGAATCTGTACTTTGCCACCCCACAGTCATTGGGAGTCCTCCTACACATATTCTCGGTTTGAATCAGCAAATGCTTTCTGTGCTGCAGTACATAGTGAGCTGTTGGCGAAATGGCAAATGAAGACAGAATGAGAACAGACTGGGGCCGATTCCTGAAAGACGGGATTTTGAGTAATTGCTGATGAAATGAGAGATTAACAGACTCCAATCTCCAAGGAATAGCTTCAGCCTTTTATCTCCCTATATATTATACAGGAAGCATGCAGGGAAGGAAAACATTTAGCTGCCCTCTTTCAACCCCAATTTATAAAATGCCCCACGCACCCAAAGCTTCATTTCTTTATCAAACAATACAAACGAATCCACTGGCAGCAGCTTCAGCCCTGCACAATGAGGCCATCCCAAAAAGTAAAAGTTCTGGACTGATATGGACAAGTTCATAAATACAGCTGGACCTCTGGGCGTGTCCTTCAGCACATAGAGTCTAAGTCCCCTTCACATTATTGGTGTAGGGTCTCTGTGCCATGCTGGCGTAGTAGGCACACTGTGAGGGGTCACATTGACCCGGGGGTCCTGGGGGCCCAGGCTGCCCGTGGGGGCCAGGGTTCCCGTGCTCTCCCTGTGCTCCAGCTTGTCCTGGGCTTCCATCTTTGCCATAACCAGGTAAACCAGCAGGGCCTAGAGAGAGGCAGAGACAGAGACACTGTGGTCAGTGCATTTGTTCAATTGCACTAAACGATCCTAACATAGACCCTTAATTGGGGAAATAATTAAGAAAAACATGATACTTACCTATTGGACCAACTGGTCCTTGCTCTCCTCTCTCACCGACACCGTTCTCTCCTTTCTCCCCTCGTGCTCCCTTTTCACCTGCAAATTCAAGATTATTACAACAAAACAATCCTCAAGTGCCTTTAAGTACTGAAGCTTGACAAACCCAATGCCCAAACATTTATTATTGAAATAAAGAAGGAGATCCACAGTGTGCCCTACCTGAAGGGCCAATGGGTCCTCTGGGTCCTTCTCCTCCATTCTGCCCTGGCATACCGGGCTCTCCAGGGGGCCCTGGTCTTCCTGGACTACCATCTTTACCGGAAGGCCCTGGAGGTCCAGGCCGGCCCGCTGAGGTCTTCGCATGAGCGGGCTGCATCTGTGCCATGAGGTAGGCCAGTTTGGCTAAAGAGATGGGGATGAGGTTTATCCAAATGAAGAATCAGAGCAGGTGTAAAAGTCCACGTGTGGTTTTACCGTCGAGCTGCTTGCCCAGCTCCTCCTGGATGAGCCGTCTCATCTGCTCCAGTGACACTGACTCTCCCTGGAACAGCACAGCCATTAGCAGTGACATATCCACACATTTACACTGATGGAGGATCGTGAAGGTGGACTCACTCTTGGTCCAGGGGAACCCGGGTTTCCAGAGGATCCCTGAGATCCCGGAGGGCCCATTTCTCCCTGTGGTCCTGTCATTCCCATCATGCCTGTGTGGCCCTTCCTGCCTGGGGGGCCAGGGTTTCCCGGGATTCCAGACTCTCCTGTGTGCCCCTTGTCTCCCTTTGTGCCAGGATCACCCTAGACACAAATAAAACATGTGCCTCATTAGGCCATGTCACATCGGTCTATATTTCTGAAGTTTATCAGATCTGCCATGGACCCACCTTGTCCCCCTTTGTTCCCCGATCTCCCGCTCGGCCTGGCATTCCCTGCAGAACAGAAGTAGATCGATCAGCGAAGCACAAGGTTGATTTATTTCATTATAGATAAAGATCGTACCTGTTTACCCTCGGGGCCAACTGGACCAGGAGGACCCTGTAAGTAAACACATAATACACTTCAGATCATTCTTAGTCTGCAAAGCAAAAAGCAGCATCAACGAACAGGGAGTGTTAGTCCATAGGCATGAACGTAGATGCATACAGGTTTGCCAAGGGATTTGTGTCTAAACCAAAGATCAAATATGATTCCTGAGCTCATGGGACTATTGTGTGTTCACACAAGGCTTCTTAAGTTTGTGCTCAGCATCATCTTCAGTTTTTGATTATATTCATTTTGATTGGGGATAATTTATACTTCAGTGAAGCATTTAGGTTATGCCTTTTTTCTGGTTTAGAAATGGTTTACATCCAGTTTAAACATAATTTAGTCCAATTTATGGTAAATGGTCTCTATTTATACAGTGCTTTTCTCATGAGGCACTCAAAGCACTTTACACCCACTGACACTCTCATGTCAGACACTGGAGGTAAGGTGGGTGAAGTCTCTTGATCCAGGCCGGGCGGTGCTACACCAGGTTAAATATTTAATGAGGTGTGAAAAGTTTGAGAGCCACTGTCTTCAATGATCACACTGGGACATGCACAGTACTAATAAGCCACTAGGGTAAAGCTTTGTTAATCTGGGTGATTGAACTGACTGTACACAGAAGACATGGACACAGTGAGAAAGGTAAATGCAGCAGTGAGCCAAAATAATGCTTTGGTTAAAGATAAAGTTATGTTCTTACCGCGGGGCCTTTGGGACCACTAAAGCCTGGCAATCCTGGGCTGCCGGGTTCTCCCTTGTTACCCATCAGCCCCTGCAGAGAGCATACATCACATGGCACATGTGATTAGATTAGATTTGTTTATTTTTTCAAAAGGGGACAGCGCAATTTCATAAAACACATGAATAAAACATGAGTAAAACAGCCAGAATTAGCCAAAGAGGCTATTTTTCATCTGTAGTCCCCCGGCCATGATGTCAAAATGGCAATAAAACGGACAAAAACAGACATTGTTAATAAAACACAACATCAAAATATAATAAAATATTTACAAAAATGTACAGTGAGCGGCCAAATAGACGGGTTTTAGTGTGTGCATGTAAATGTGTTCACCAGCCACTCTTGCAAATGTTTCTTAAATGTTTTGTAAGAGGATAAATGTTTGATGGTGTCGGGTACACAGTTCCACCCTCTGGGAGCTCTCACAGACCAGGCCGTCTGACTGAAACTGCTCTTTCTCAGAGGGATTACACAGTCACCTCTCATTGAGCCTCGAGTGACACGACCTAAGATGTTTCTTTGGGTGTGGACCACTGTACTTGTACTATGAAAGCCCGCTCATTACTGAGGATTGAGAGAGATTAACATTTAGCAGGATTTCTTTTTGGCATGGGTCATGGCACACTGGCCAGGATAAAACATCTCTGAATGAGTGTGGTGGTGGGATGCGCCTGATCGAGCGGATTATAAGTAAGTAAGTAAGTGCTTTATTGTCATTGTACAAGCGTACAACGAAATAATGTTCAGTTGTTAGTCCTGAGCTGCCGCGGCTGAGCCGCGCTGCCACTGTGTGTCAACCTGACCCGCATGACCTTGGAGGTCATAATGCATATTTACAATGTGGCTGTAGAACAGCTGCTGCAGGAATGATCCGACGCTTGTGTACTTGTGAAGTGCTCTAACCTGAAGTGCTATAAGAGCAGTGAGTCCAGCTTGTACCACAATATAGTCTAACTCAGCGTTTGCACATGTGCAAAAGGATGTGTGCTAAAGTGGTGTAAAAAGCAGGTGAGGTCTCTCATAAACACTTAACTTATTTATACTGCATTTCAGATTTGGGCCAACTATAAACGGTTTCTAAAGCTAAATCAGGGGCAATATGCTGATTTTAAATAGTACATACATACAGTACATACAATCTAGCCCCTGGTTTAGTCATTCTAAGAGTGTAAGAACCGGTGACACACACCGTATACATATCTCACCTTCTCTATATTATTCTACCATTGTGACACAGACTGGAGCAATTCATTATTCCATGAGAGACTTCACAGGAACAGTGTGTTCAGCACATTCATAAAGTGTGACTGCTGCTCAGGCTTTTTCAGGTCCTGCACCACTGCAGCATCAGTGCAGAGAGGATCAATGTTAAAAATAAAAGCTCTCATTTTCCTGTCTACATAAACCACACATTTACCTTTCATTACCCTCAAATGGTTGTAGTCTTTAGTTTACACCAATACAGTGATACAAAGCAGTTCTGTTATTCTGTTATAGCAATATTACTTCTTACTTTTTATCCCTTTGTTGGCCTTGAATGTAGCTTGTAGCAACGATGATCTACTTGGATACTATTTAAAATGATCATATAGTATTTCTCTTTAGCTAAACGCTCTCCATCATTTGCCTCTTCTTACAGAGCTCTGTTCCACTCCTTCCAAAACCACTCGGGAGACGGCCACAGATAGGAGGAAGGCTATTTCGGCAATTCTCTATTTTGAACTGACAGCTCATCTCCTGTTAAGAAGTCCCCACATCCTCTTGCCTACAGCTACACCCACCACACAGCCAAGTGCACTCGGTAATAGAAAGACTCCCTTCCAACTGCTTCTTCTTTAAGTAAATGCGGCACTAAATGTCGGTAGAAAAGCTGCATATTGACTTACAGGCGTTCCGGGGAGACCGGATTTTCCCGACGGTCCTGGTTCGCCGGGTTTGCCCTGAGGAAGAAATGGGAAGAAAATGTGAGAAATGTCATATCCAGGCAGCAGCGTGTTTTATTTATTTTTGGATGTGATTATGCTCATAGACATTACATGTACCGTATTTTCCGGACTATAAGTCGCGCCGGGCATGGAGGCATGACTGCACCGTTTACAAGCGTCTCCCTGTATTACAGAATTCGTTCCTCTAGCTGGGGCCATCTAGCTTTTAGCTCGCGATTAGCTTTTTGTGTTTTCTTCATTGCAGTAAGAGTAACCTCCACTTTTCGCCAGTCCCTCACAAGTTTCTCGCTCACTCCAAACCTTTTTTCTGCTGCTCGATTACCATTTTTTTAATCTTCAGTGGTACAGGAGTAGGACATACTGGTCCACAAGCCTCGTGCGCCCTCTAGTGGCCGTCAGTGCGAAAATAGCAAACATGTGAAATAATTAATGCTGTTATATAAGTCGCACCTGAGTATAAGTCGCAGCCCCAGCCAAACTATAAAAAAAAGTGTGACTTATAGTCCGGAAAATACGGTATTACATTTCGGTATCAGGTAAAGTTGCTTCATGAATTTGAATCGCCAAACTTTGATGAGAGGCCAAGTTTGAGAAGGAAATATTGTCAACATGATGATATCAGAAGAAACATAATGGAATCATCCTGGATGACTGAGAGCGTACACAGACAAGATGCAGAAAGGAACGGCCTCTATTCAAGCCTGTGTGGATTTTCCCAAGAACAGAAAGTTGAGTCGGAAGCGCAGCGTGAGGAAAGGCTCAAGGGCTGAGCGAAGTCCTTGTAAAATCTACGTGACACTGAGTGCTTCACGACCCACTCACCGACTCTCCTCGTGGTCCCATTATTCCCTCGGGTCCAGAAGGCCCCTTTGGACCCTGTGAAACGAACAAGGCAGAGTTTAGTATTGCTATCATGTGGAAGCTTTCAAGGACGACCTTGACCGTCAGTGTGGGTGGACAAAGGCTTTCTAACTTTGGTCTTAAGAGAACGATATTGCAAAAGGGTAGTTTGAGGGAAATCAATGAAGTACATCCTGTTCCTATGGTTAAGGACAGAATTATGAGGGTCACAGCGCTACAACTTAAAATCTATTGTTGGTACAAATTGTAGTACTTATGCTTACTTACTATGCCCCTTAACAAGATTGGATTCACGGGCAGTCTCTACGGCATATTAGCTGGTGACGTACCTCTCTGCCAGCTTTGCCTTCACGTCCCGGCTCCCCAGGCTTCCCATCTTCCCCCTGGAAAAGTCACATTCAGTTTAGGCCCGTAAGTACAAGCGTAGTAGTACAAGTTAGTAGTATTCAATTTTGATAGTGCGAGATATACGAACAGAGCGCTCCTCCAGTGATGGCTTTGAAACCACAGCACACAGATTGTATTTAACCTCTTAACCCCCCGCCTGAACCGAGTGTATTTCCTGCAGTTTGGCTTTCACCCAAGACGAAAAGCTCAAAATAGCGACAATAGTTCAGGCAGGGCTTAAGAGGTTAAAGAAAGGTTTTTAAAGGAGCTTTTGCTTATACCAATAATACCAATCATCAACACGTTTGAATGTCTAAAACATCTTTAATTTACGGCAAGCTTTATACTTTCAAATAATAAATCAGTAAACCTAATGTCAATACCAGAGGAAGTACTGGTTATCACTACATCAACATTCGTTCCATCACTCGTCCATAATAATCCTCATCTTGGGAACCAATAGAAAAATGCCGTGTCTGATGGAGTTTTCAATCTGCTGAATAACAACAGACTATTATGGCCCTTATGAGTGGCTTTTATTGACGTAAATTATCCGTGGTGTGGGGGGGCAGTCACACAGCGCATGGAAAGAGTTCTCGGCGGGCTCTAATGGGAGCTCTCCTGTCAGTGGAGGCTGCGGGGCGGATCCTTCTGTAATAATGAGCCTTTCTTTTGTGGCCGCAGTGACACAGGCCTCTGCTATTCCCCTCTCACACTCTTATACTCTTACGCGCTGGTAAAAAAAAAAAAGTCAAGCGAAAGATGCTGTTTAAAATCGAAAGGCTTATAGCCTGGACGCCTGTGTAACGCCTCATTGGAAAGCTGACCCACACAACTCATCTAATTGAATCTTTTTCCTCGCACTGGTGCCGCATTGTCATCTACTTTTTTGCTTATTTGTCGCGTTTTTCATCACACATTTTACTCTTTTGCGGCTTTTTTGTGACTTTTTAATCTTTTTTTCATCTTTATCTTCTCACGTTTTTGTCATTTTTTTATCTTTTTCCTCACTTTTTAGTCACTCTTTCATCTTTTTTTCCTTCGCTGTTTTTGTCCCTTTTTCATCGCTTTTTTGTCACTGTTTTGTTTCATTTTTGTCACTTTTTTCAAGGAGCTTCTTAATTTGGGCAAAGCCAACCTGGAAATAATGTGCCCAGTTCAGGTGGAGGCTAAGAGGATAATGTAGAATTTTTGAAATGTGAATAGACTCCAATGACCGAAAAATAGCAGAATCTGGACTTTCTGGGGAAAATGTTGGTAGAGGTTCAAACTATGGGGATTGCAGCCACTGTACACAATAAGACCCCCATATGTTGTGGTTGGTAAAGAACCCTGCAGTCTGATTTCCTCATTCCAACCATTGAAACTGCGATTGGATTGAGATCCATTGCATTGCGCTGCCCGATTGTTGCGCACAAAGCGTCCTCGGGTGTTTTCATAAGTCCGATGAACTGTCACGCTCCACTGCGACGCAGGTGCTGTCTTCGAGCTGTCTCTTCTGTTTATTGTGCTCGTGTCAGAGCTGAGAAAACTGCTCACAAACACGCCGCTGATAGATGGGAGAGTTTTTCTTCCCCTCCGTCGATGTGTCACATTCTGGGACGTCTTGACAAAATGAAAAAAACCTCTGCAGCTTTGCCGCGGCGAAATCTTGCGACTCTTGATTGAAAAGTAAACTCGTTGGCATCTACCAACCGCAAATATCCCTTATCACCGCTTGGCCCTCCTATTCTCTCAAATGTAATGCTTCTGAACAAGTTTCCAACGTGCAAAACAAAACAGCAAATCCCTAAATAGTTACGTCCTAATTTAAAAAGCCGGCATGGAGCAATTTCCTTGCCTCCCCTAACAACAGTTTGAATGTCAAAAGTATAAAAGCAGTGATTATTATGTGTACGTTCATTGCAGACGCTGACCTTTTGCCCTGGAGGTCCGGACTCCCCTCGGTGGCCTTTAAATCCCTGCAGAGTGGATAAACAACAGTGACTCATTAGCTCAGCCTGACTCCTCTGCGTCGTCCATAATAATGTGTGGCACTTACAGGAAGTCCCCTGAGCCCAGGCGGGCCGAGTGGTCCAGGCTCTCCTTGTTTGCCCTAGAATTAAGGGAGAAACAGAGAAATGAATGGCTTTCTTTAGCTTTCTGTGTCTAAATGCATGTTCGTTTGGGTTTTTTAATACAAACTTAACTTACCGACTCTCCTTGTTCACCTGGTCGCCCATCTTTCCCCATTTTTCCAGGTTGACCCTAAAGATTTCAAAACATTGATCACATCCCCCACACATTTAATAAGCATGTTTTTTAGTTTTAATGCCAAACCAATGATGTCCAATGATGAAAGATGAACCGATCACAGAGCATTTATCTAGTGGCTTATAAATAATCAACACATGATAACAACAGCTTTATGAATGATGTAATAAGTATTAACCAATGTTTTACAAATGTGTCCCATATGCCTAATAGTGTGTGGTATGTATTATAAAATGCGATCTATATTTGCATAATTGTCTTTTATTGTGTAATATCAATGTATTCATGAATTGTTTGCCACATTTGTAAGGGCCCCACCCAAGAAGATTAACACATAATACAAAGGAACGATTCTGGTGAGTTTACATCAACCTTGAACTCCCCAGAATCATGTTGGTTTAAGTTGATCATTTCACATTTTAGTTGTGAATGCACATGTTTGGTGCCCCCTTGTGGAGGTGGCTTGTCTTAATCGTTAACATTTCGCTCTATCTTAATGATGTAATCTCTTACTATTAATCCCGGAAGGCCTGTTGGTCCCTGGATTCCTTTGAGACCCTCTTTGCCCTGGTACAGAACAAACAGACAAACTGGTCACCATCACAGAGGAGCAGAGATGATGAATGGCCGCTATTACCACGCGCCCGGCTGACCTACATGCAGCGCAGGCCGCTCTGTGCAATAACGACACACGAGTAATACGTTTTTCAGAGAGGAAAGTCCACCCCCTGCTGACTGACCTTTTCTCCAGGGGGCCCCGGGGGACCAGGAGGGCCGGGCTGTCCGTCGGTACCCTGCAGAGGACAGGCAGAGTGTCAGGGGAGAGCCACCGCTGAGAGACTCACTCCAAATAAATGTGTGCCGCTTTTAGAGCAGCCTTGGTGAATTCAAAAGAGGGAACTTACAGCCGATCCCATGATGCCCGGTGGGCCGGGGCGACCGGGCGGACCTGGGTGACCCTGGGAACGCAAGAGCAGGTAATAAAGCACAGGGTAGTGTTCATTTTAACAACACATCTAATTCTCATTATATTCTTTTGAGCGTGGCTCCTTGGACCTTTAAGCAAATGTACTCAGGATCAGACTTGATCCTGGATGAGTTTGTAAAGTTTGAAGCTGTTGTACAAAAACATTTTTAATTAAGAGCTTGAATCTTGTTTTCTTTTGCCTCTTTTTGCTTTGATATAGATATATTTGACAAAAATAAATCAATAAAAACATGGCGCAACATAATTGTTATTGCAATACTCCTGGTATGCAGCATTTCACAGCAGAATACACTACCTTATCTCCTTTATCTCCTGGAGCGCCAGCAGGGCCTCGGTCTCCTTTGATGCCCTGTGGTCAGGGAGAAGGACAAATAATAAAAGCTGTTAGAAAACCTTCCATCCTAAAATAAATGTTACGTTACTGTTGTCCCTGTGTTGGAACAAATGCACTAATATTTGCCTCATCTGTAATGCTGTGATTCCAAACTCAGCCTATCATAACCACCGATTGGAAAATGCTATTGGCTCTCTCACACGCAATCCATAGATTGTTATTGAGGGGACGTCTGTGTCCCAAGAGCAAAGCTGCTCGCAAACAACACGTGACCACAAATAAACAAATCTGGGTCCATTTAAGTTTGCTCCAGTGGCAAACAAGGGTGGACTGCCCAGAACTGATATCCCTGTGTATCAAACATACACAGGGATATGGTAAATGGTAAATGGTCTCAACTTATATAGCGCTTTTCCACCTACATTAGGCACTCAAAGCGCTTTACAGCAAGGAACCGCTCACCCATTCATACACCAATGTACGCAGACATTGGAGGCAAGGTGGGTGAAGTGTCTTGCCCAAGGACACAACGACAGCGTGCACCTTCAGGAGGTGGGATTCGAACCCCCGATCTTCCGATCACGAGACAACCCACTACCATCTGCGCCACCGTCGCCCATATCGCCACCGTCGATATCGCTCGATATCAGTCTGGACTTGCCAGGCTACTAAAAAATGGACCTGTGGATCACTTCTGGTCTTGACCATAGACTGTAAAATAGCAATGGACTAAGTGAGGGTGGCTGCCCCATAGCGTTCATCACGGGCTAACTGAAGCTCGTTCATTTGGCTGGGTTTTTGGTGCTGGCTCCTATTTTTAGAATAGGGCAAAAATAAAAATAGCTAAAAGAAACCAGTAGAACAATGTAGTGCATGTTAAGAAAAACACTTTGTTCAATAATGACTTAAAGAGAGGCAAAAAGGTTTCAATGGAAAGTCCATTACCGCTGGGAATGTCCGGAGGCTGCCCCCATTTCCTATTAGGCTTCGCAGCTAATATCAATGCTACACGCATGTTTTTCACTGAAGACCACTGCTCCAGAAGATAAGTAAATATACCAGAATACTATTACTAATATGCTATAGCTGATTAACGCATTCTTAAGCATGAGAAGTCTAATAGTGCGTATTCAAAAACACTACTTCTGAAAGCGAGTGCTTAAAAAGCAGCTTGTAATCCTTCGTTTCTGAGATCCATTAGGGTGCAGTTTGTGTGGGGACGTGCCTTTGTGCCATCAGTTCCGGGAGGCCCCTGAGGTCCGGCTGGTCCAGACGGGCCCTGTAATGATAAGACCACACATCAGTCTCCGCCCTGAAGACAGTGGATGAGACTCCTAATGCTTCAGTGGAGCCCTCAGAGCAGCACAGTCTCTCTCTTCTACACTGCAATGATGAATGATCAAAGAGCACCGGCCGCTCCTCATGTCTTATTTAATACGGAGATAAGAATAGAGAGATGAGAAATGTCCATACCAGTCAAACACAGGAAAAAGATAGCTTTCACGTACACGTTTATTATGCAACTTTTTGTGTGAAAAAAAAAAAGTTTATATTTGTGTGTATTTGACCTTGACCCGGCGACTGTGTGAGCGATCAGCATGGCGCCTTTACTTTCCATCCCGGTCTCTGGGACGCTCTCACTGCTGACGGAGCCTCTCACGAGAAAACGTACAAAACAGCTGATCCTGGAGCGTTGCAGAGACCACCGCGATCGAAAGTAAAGGCGCCACACTAACCACTCAAACAGCCGCTGACTACAATGTCAAATACGCACAAATATCAAGGGACAACGACAACTGGATAATGTAACTGATTTTTTAAAAGATGAGAAATTTGAAAATTAAGAGAAAAATGTGTGTGTGCTTTTGGAGTAGCCTTTGAACTAGTAGTCCTATCTTGTGTGTATATAGCAGTGACGTGCCGAGGCGTCGACACTGCTTTAAGGCTGACAGATGTAATACATTTTTCAAACCACTAGATGCCGCTGTTCAGTTAAATAATGCCATGTCGCGCTATATCGACACAATCATCTGCCAATCACAAGTATTACAGGATCAAATAGACAAACATCCGCTAAGTGACAGTGTGAGGATGATGTCCGCCACGGGATGCAATGACGTGACTTCACTGCAAACATTCAGATATACTAATAATGGATGTGCAGTCATTTTGTCCGACCTGAAAGCCATCTTGTCCACTCTTCCCCGGGGGCCCCGCATGTCCTTTATCTCCGGGGAGTCCTGGGATACCGGATGGTCCAGGGGGGCCAGCAGGGCAATCGGAGCATATGCCCTACACAGATCACCACATAAAGGATTGTATAGTTAGTCGGCTTCTTTATTAGTCTTTATTTGCTTTGGAGCATTGAACCAACTCAAACATCACATTATGCACAAATATATTAGGAGGACTGAAATCTGAAATGCTACACAAATACAAGTTGCGATTTTAAATCCAATAGTGCAGCCCTATTTATTTTTATTTGTTTTACTCTTGTCCTACCTTGAGATCAGGCAGGTCAGCAACTTTTCCCTGCGGGGCAAAATAAAACACATTAGTAATAACTATTGAGTAATATCTGTGCTCAACACGGCACTGCCATGAATAAGAAATGATACAGTATACATGTAGTGTGTACTCACAGGCTCCCCGGGGGATCCCTTCTCTCCCGGTCTTCCAGGTAAACCCTAGAAATCACATTGTCATTGTCGTTGTGTATTACCGACACGTATCAAAGACATAGTGAACAACAGAATGCACAACAGAACGACGATAAAAACAGGGGCTAAGATCATATCCAGTATTCATAGTTTTCAGGGACATTGTAAAAAAAGGCACACAGCAGGTTTTCTGTTAATGCTGCTAATATGTGTGTAGCCGATTCGAATTGGCTGTTTTAACGGTAAAAATGTACTGGCACAGCACAGCTCCAAATTCGTTTTTTTTTTAAGATGCAATGGGCTATATGCACACGCGCGTCATGTGACTTCCGAGTGGACCCTCAGGGGGCGCTGCTCTTCCTGAGTTAGTAGCGGTGCCTTGGAACAATGATGCCAGCTCTTTCTTACAATAAAACGTTAGTAGTTATGCTTTGAATCGTGCAGTATTATGACATTTAGAGTCAAAAGTCCCGTCTTCTGCAATGTGTGCCAATTCAAAAAACAAAAATGTATCCGAGGGCCGCATTTGGACACCCCTGGCCTATTCTGCATCAACCCCTTAACCCCCGTCTTAACCAAGAGCCTTTTCTCCACTTCCGCTTTACCCAGACCCATAAGGTCACGCCTCATTTGAAAGCTAAGACCTACAAACTCAGCTAAATGGATCTTTTTCCTCACGTTGTCCTCACTTTTTTCACATGTTTTTGTTTTTTTTACCATCACTTTTTTGTTGGGTTTTCATCACATTGTTGCCACATTTTCATCGTTTATTTTTTTGACACCTTTTTGTTGCCCTTTTGTAGCTTTTCATCCTTGGTTTTGTCGCTATGGGTAAACAGGAGAAAATGTGCTCGGTCCAGGCGGGGGTTTAGGGGTTAACAAGTCGTGGGTGCCGTCAAACAGCTGCCCTCCGATGTCACCAACGGTGAGAAGCACAGTATCGAGAACCTCGAAATGACAGAAATGTAGTCATACTTACTGTGCATACTGACAAGTTATTTCCTGAATGGCTATGCTTACTGACTCACATTGTGTCCAGCTGGGCCTGGGGGTCCGGCTACACCTAGAGGTCCTCTCAATCCCTTTAATCAAGCATAAAAAAAACGTAAAACTTCTGAATCAGTGTTAATCTCAGATGAAATTGTAACACTTACAGCTGGTCCCGGTTCTCCATTATTCCCAGGAGGTCCCTGTGAATTGTAATGTGTGCTTGTAAATTCAACAAACTCTATTCAATAATATAAAATACACTGTTCATACGGGTAGTCCGGTCTTGCCCTCTCCAACGTAGCCTCTTTCTCCTTGGGGTCCTTGGTCGCCCCTTTGCCCTGGTATTCCCTAAGGAAATGAAAAGCATTCAGGATTTTGGAGGGGGAAAAGAGGCCCCACATCTCAAGAGTATCACCTTCTAAAAAAAATCTGCACTTGACATTTTAGAAAAGCCGGAACAAATAACAATCAAGGATGAGGCTATAAACCTAAAACGTGCCCTAGAAAAAACTTTGCCAATTCCACGGCTCATGGAGCTGGTCGGAGGAGGTCACAGTGCAGCGGGCATACAAATTGCTTTTGGCTAGACCGAGCGAAAGTGAAATTATATCATCATTTCAGCGACAAAACATTTGGAAGTTGAAATGAAAAATATCCAATGTACAAAAAAACCTTTGCTTTTAGCAAAAATATTCATACCTTCAGGCCTGGGGGTCCTTGGATTCCCGGGGGTCCTGGCTCTCCCTTTAGAAGCAGAAAAAGGTAAGACTGACTGTCATACATGAAAATACACACGTAAGTCTACCTGGATTGTAGCCGTGGGCTGATTTTCATTTGTTATACCAGCAAGTGAACTCATAAATGCTCACTCAGACCGAGGGAGAAAAAGGTTTTGGTATTACTGGTGCCGAAAAAATAAAAGTATCGAAAGCAGGTACCGGAATGAGATATAAAATGGGGGGGGGGGGTAAATTACAAAACCTTGGAAGTTAAAGGAAGTTTCTTGGTCTTGGTCAAACAAATGATACAAATGTAAAATAAATTAAATGGAAGGAAAATTAATAAATGTATGTTTTATGGTTCTATATGACAATTATTAAAAAAGTGTTGTTCAGGTTTTGGTATCGAAAACTAAGTATCTTTAAAGTACCGGTATTGAAAGAAATGTAACGGTACCCGGCACTACTCAGACCCCGTGTACATCGATACTGGATGCAACTACTGTATTTGCTGTTTTGACGTTCTTTTTCAAAAAACTGCACTTTTCCCATCTAGTTATTTTAGCTCCTGCTCTCCGCCTGAAGTTTTGAGAAGGCCAAACACAAATCTGGCGTTGAAAAGTGTCCTGCTTTTCTCTCTTTATGACACACATAACCTGAGCAGCTTCACCCCGAGGCCGCACCTGGCTGCAGCAGTAAAAGGGGGAAGCGCCGAGAGCGCTCGTGTTTTGGGCCCATGTAGCTTTATTGTGATCTGCCGTTACAGTGTTTCCTGTTTCTTTCTGCCCCCTCAGCAGAACGCCACATGTTGGAGCCGGTGAAGAAAAAAAAAATCACCATTAAGAAAATGTTGAGCTCACACCAGCAGTAAATGTGTGCGTTCAAGTGGCTTTCTTCTAAACGTACACGGTACATGGATATTGGTTAACAATATTATTTTTAAAGTATATTAAGCATTTTTCTTGATTGATTTACTTTTTAACTTGTAATGTTTTTGGGGACTCTCTTCACCATTTCTTAGTTGTCAGGACAGTTGGAATCATATGAATTAGATAAAGAATCCATGTGACTTACATTCTGTCCATCCTTTCCCTTCCCTGGTGGTCCGGGCGGTCCAATCACACCTTGGTCTCCGGGGGGGCCAATGAGACCAGTTTGTCCGGGTTTACCTGGGTCGCCCTAAACAGATGTTGCACAGATGAACAAAAATACTAGCTGTGAACATCTGCTTAATGCACAAGTCATTATGCTGTAACCTGCCTTTAAAAGATGTGCAACGACAAAAGGACAGTTCAGTTCAAGTACATTACATAAGGAACTAGAGGAGGGGACACTACGTAGTGATTTAAAATTACAAATGGAGTTGACTGTGGGCAAACATTGTGAGATCGTTTTAAGACGTTTTATACATGATTTCACCTTATCATTGAAATGCTCTTCAGTGAAAAGGTGTTGTAAATGTGTGTACGAGTCAGGCTCAGAAAGAGTGAAGACTTACAAAGTGAAAATGTTTGTGTAACTGTCCTATTTACTATGCGGCCTTCACATACTGAACACAGCCAGCTCCACACAACATTGTTGAATGTGCCCAGGGTTTTTAGGGGTTAACCGACCTTGTCTCCTCTCAGTCCAGCAGGACCAGGGGGCCCAATGATGCCTGGTAAGCCCTATGAAACAAACAAGTCAATATTACAGTAGATAATATATTGATTGATTCGATTTCATTTGCTCATAATAAAATAAGTACATGTAGCTGATTCATGAACTTAGATACACCTTTCATACAAACCTCAGCTCAAACAAAAAAAGGAATCCAGTGTTATTTAACTAAGATAATGTATAGTATTGTAGTATAGTTCTAGGACGTACCACGTTGCCTGGCAGACCCCGAGCACCTTGTGCCCCAGCAACCCCAGGTGGACCCTGCAGGTGTCACAGTATACATTAAAGTGCACATGACTTAACTCCATTAAGAGTTTGTTAGAATAATCTTGATAAAACTCTACTCACAGAGTCCCCAACTCTTCCAGGTTCCCCTTGCGGTCCAGTATCACCTTTAGAGCCCTTGACAAAGAACAATAACCTTTACTCAAACCCTCTCTTAGAAAAGGTACTTCAGAAGAAGAAGAGCTTTATTTGTACAGTATAGCGCCTTTCACAGACATGGTCACATGAGACAATTTTACATTCACTCCACACTCGGTGATGTTAAACTATCTTTGTCGCTTCAGTTTCCCCTGGGGGAGACTGACAGAAGCGCTGTCGCGACTGCACACATCTGCGCCACCACCATTCATGCACTCACACACATCATTCATCCTGGACTATTGGACGTGTTTTTAGTGGTAGGGGCCCGTTCAGGCAATACAAGCAGTCATAGAACTATGTGATACATAATTAGCACATAATAACTAGGGATGGGACGATACACTTAAACTCACGATACGATGCACCTCGATATGTCAGAGTCACGATACGATACGTCACGATACGATATCAAAAAAGAAAAAAATATTACTGTATAATAACAACTTGTTTATTTTTGTTTCAGTTGAACACAGGGAAACACAAGGCCTAACAGGCCAAACACAACAAGAACACTCCCTTAGTGCTGCCCTAACCCTAGGTTAATGTATCTCAGGAGTGGTTCTTCATAAAAAAAAAAAACATATAATTCCTGTGACTTGACATGACGACGCACTGCACCATTCCCCGGATATATATATATTTTTTTCATTTAATAATAATAATAATAATACATCAAACTTGTATAGCGCTTTTTGGACACTCAAAGACGCTTTACCCCAGGGGTGGCCAACTAGTCGGAGACCAAGAGCCGAAATGTTCAACCTTGATCCTGTGAAGAGCCACAAAGGCACCGATCATTCGCGAGATCAAGGGGCGGTAGTTTATTGTGATTAAATATAATATGACCGTTATATTTAATCACAATAAAGTATAACTTTATGCCTGGCCTTTTTCTTTTGTTTTAATAATTGTATTAGATGTAATAGTTTTACTCCTCACCAAGATTGAAATAAATGTATATTAAATAAACTGACATTTTGTGCTGTTCTGCTCTGACTGGGATAGAATTAGATTTTTTTATTTTTAATGCTGGAGTGTGTTAGTGTGAGGGGCCCTGCCCACTGAGCCCCCTCCTCTGGTTCGCCCCTGGCCTTTGCGCTCAGTGCCCGCAGCTTGGTCCTGACTGGACTGTGCAGAGAACGAACTTTAGGCTGCACAAAGTTCATAAGCTTTAATCAGGAGCCTCTGGAGGACGTCTGAGATTCTGTTTATGTTGCATTTGTTACAGTTACAACATGTGACAGAAAAGTCATGACGTTGCGTATTTCCGCGTTACGATGTCGCGCTTCGCGTCATATGCTTCATTAGAGCTCCGCTTTTTTCTATTTCCTAATTTTGATCTTTTTCTGTGAATATGAGGCCAACTTTCATCAAATAAAGAGTAGGCTAATCAGAAACTTGAAACGCACAGAAGCTGATCCCAGTGCCACGATCTGCCTGACTGTTGTTTACCTACATCCCGCTTTGAGTGAGGCTGCACGGGCACCTTTTACACACCGCCTCGAAAAGGAGGGAGATACGGACATTCATGTGTGTAGAGATGGAAACACATGAACTATGGTTGGATTTGTGGTCAAGATTCTTAAAGACTATTACAGTTTATGGGGAATATGTAGGCTACCTTGCGGCTCGCTCGAGAGCCGCGTGTTGGCCACCCCTGCTTTACATTAAAAAAAAAAAAAAAAAAAAAAAAAAAATTTTTTTTTTTTAATTTCGCGATCCATTTTTTTTTTAACTCGATGCATTTCGTCACGTTTTGTATCGCGATATTTCGTCAAACGATATTTCGTCCCATCCCTAATAATAACAAACAAGAATGAATACATTAAATTGACGGAATAACTTACAGCAAGTCCAGGGGTGCCCTTAAAGCCTTGTTCTCCAGGTAAACCCCTCTGACCCTTAAGAAACACAAACAATAAACAATGTTACCAAAGGTTTCAAAATGTATGTTATCAAAGTCAAAGTTAAAATAACAAAAGAAACCTAAACTTACTAACTACTGTACAGTGAAGCTATTAAACTCTGTAAACACTATACTTTGAGATAACCGTACTCTTGTTGAACAATATACAACAATGACAATGATCAGTCGGTCACTGTAATAAGGAATCTGAGCTTTCTGTGCACCAAAGAATCCACACCGCTTTACTAATTGTCTAGTGACATCTAGTGGTCGTTGTCTTGTATTGCAACTACTATCCGAGTGTCGCAGCTCACAGTACGAATACATGACTTACAATCTCCCCAGGTTTTCCTGCTTCGCCCTTTTCTCCTTTCTCTCCAGGTACTCCCTTTGATGAGAGAAAAACAGTTTACACATAAGACGACAAGATACATTCAAAAAGCACATGGTAAAGTCCTCTCCTTTCCTATGAGTCGGCTCAGGATGCACAAATTATTCATATTATGTTCAATATCTGATCTTAATCACAAAAGAGCCTCATAACCTCCACATGTCCCTGTTGTGACACCTTTTTAAAGTGCCAATCTAATACGTTTGACCACTGGACACATGGGTGATTCAAACGGCCGATGTTTCAAACCAAATCACATCCTCGGGGCCAGAGATGGGCTTTAGCTGAATTTAACCTCTCAACACCCACCACTTTCTCCAGGTGAGCATTACCCATATCTAAAAGCTTCTCGACTGGAGCCGGAGTAGCGCCTTGTTTGAAAGCTAAGACCT
The DNA here is from genome assembly GCA_021464625.1 of Proterorhinus semilunaris. NCBI lineage: Eukaryota > Metazoa > Chordata > Actinopteri > Gobiiformes > Gobiidae > Proterorhinus > Proterorhinus semilunaris. Next base: position 20,616,856 of record CM038360.1, read on the forward strand.
ACAAAACGGCTCTTACAGTGGCGTAGCAAGGGTACCATGGGGCCCCGAGCAGGAATGTCAGTAGGGGGCCCCCTGGCGGCCGTTTTGTGCCACGTTTTCATTGCTTTTTTTTTCGCTTTCATCTCCTTTTTGTCACTCTGTTGTCGATTTTATTTGTCACTTTTTTGTTGCCTTTAGTTGATTTCTTTTGGTCCTCTTTTGTGGCTTTTTGGCGCATTTTTCAAGTAGCTTATAGATTTAGACAATGTGCTCGGTTCAGGTGAGGGTTAAGAGGTTAATATTATTCAACCTGGATGTTTGAAAATGTACGCTTATATTTTCCAGGAAGATCACTTGCATTTAACCAATTGAATAATCGTCCAAAACTGAGATACTTTGACTTTTAAAAAGGGTACTTTCATACTCTTACTGATGATACTTTTACTTTTTAGCTAATGATGATTTTAGCGAATGTCTCCTCAACAAAGTACGTTTTCACACTATTAGGTAGAAAGGGCTCACTCACGAACCACCGATGCTTTTTTTGTGTTATTGAGTTTTCTGAGTAAACGGAATCGTGTGAATTCAACTCACCGGCTCACCAGGCTCGGGGATGACGCTCGCGACCTGTTGACAAAGCGCAAACACACACATGCTCTCAACTCTCTTGGCCTCACTGCGCTTCAGTCTCTTCATATATTACACCGCCTCGGAGTTTAAGCTCCAGCCGCTCGGGCCTTGCACTCACATTTCCTGGCGCTCCCGGCGGTCCCCGAGCTCCCACTTCACCCTGCAGATAGACAGACTGTTTTCACGCTGGCGGCATAACATTTACATAAGTGACGGCTTATACTAACGGGGGAGACGGTGTGAGGAGGGCGACAACAAAATACACGATAAACATTATGGGAATATTGGAGGATCGAGTTTATCCTTTTTTTTTTTTACCTTGTCGCCCCTTTCTCCCTTAGGCCCGATGGATCCGTCTTGGCCCCTCTCTCCCTAAAACAGGGAGGATAGTGCGACTTAATGTTACGTCAGTCATAAATATTTAAAGCAGCACTACTTGAAAATCGCTTGCTTTTCAATACCTGGCTTTTTAAACTTGCATTTCACTTAATAAAAGACAGTGTCCCATGAAGTTTGAATCTTGCAGCTATATTTCTATCAAAATAAGTGTATCGTTTATTGTTGGCAAGCAGCGTAGTCTAACTGGTCATTATTGTATCATTATTGTACTGTGAAAATGAAGTTATTTGAAGTGGATGCAGAGACAATAAAGATAGCGTCATAGAAAGCCGTTGCCAACTGAAATTGGGAGGGTTTTTGTTGAAGTTTTCTATAGTTTTAGACATGGTTTACACTATTGCACTGCAGATCATTTTTAGACCCGGTATAGTCCTGATTCGATCTTGATCTTGGCCTGGAGTTTAGTTGGAAGCTCAAATGTTTTGTGAGGTGGTACTTGGACCCTTCGAAACTGAGCAACTTGGATTCCTCTTCTCACAATGGACAACCGTCATGATGGGGAGGAAGTTACTAGGAAGGGAGTGGACGGGCCCTCTCTTTCTCACTGGCATCGCTCTCTGGGTCGACTCGCTGCACTCGAGAGATTATCTTATAGGTTGTTAAATAGGGTAGATGATTCTAACAGAAAGTGGTCCGCTTACTTCTCATATATAAATTCAAAAGCCTCTCCATTAACAATCAGTTTGACTGTTTGAATTGACTGCAATGCTTTAATACGCATCCTGGCTATATGGCCTCTTCATTTGGTTATTTACTTATTAATACTTTTTCTTTATTATACTTTTCTCCTTTTGTTTTATTTTATAAATACTATATTTGTATAATGTTCATATATTCATATATTGTTCAGTAGTTTTTAATTTTCAGACTGTCATTGTTCCTGATATATTTTGGCATGTCCACTTGGAATTGTTACAGCTTTACATGCACTATTATATATGTGGAACTATTGTGTTTTTGTTGTTGTTTATTTTGCTTTGTTTTTTTGTTTATGGAAAATGAATAAAGTTCAATTCATAAAAAACTTACTGTAAGCATTTATTTATATTTACTGCAATGAAACTGTAGAAGCTAAAACAAACAATGATGCTGAGCCAGAGGGTGGCGCTGTAGGTCGTTTTGTACTGGGCTTCCTATAAAAAGGATCAGTGTTCTATTTTGAGAACCGTGGAAATGGAATGTCGGACTAAGAAATTGTGCCATCAGAGCAAATGAAGAATAGAGAATTTGAGAAGCTTCTGGTGGAGCTAGTATCTTATATCAGTGACCATTTGACATTGGCTGCCTATAGTTCTATGGTGTTTTCTATATGTATTGTATATTTATCAATTGTTGCTACAATTATGTTGTAATATTCATCGTTGTTGTCTATTGTATTCTTAAGTTCTCATGTATTTCACTCTAAATGGAGGTAGGCCCTCACAGCCCCTCCCTATATACGGTGGGTCACTCCGCTGACCCGTGTTTGTCTCTGCACCCTGATGACCCTGTAGAAACGTGCTGGTGCGTATTTTAATTAAAGGCCATGTTACAATAAAAAGCTTTTTAATGTTTTATTTTTTTAACGGACAGTGTCTTGGTTATGTGTTGTCTATGGGCACTTTTACACTGTTTTGACAGTTTAACCCGACAGACCACTAAATATTTTCCGAACCTACAAAGAACCCCATTCCAAAGAGCACCTGTCCTGTATAACTTTACATGCTCTACACCAGTACCCACGCAGCGCTCCTGCCAAATTGTTTTACGTGAATACAGAATTTGATTGGGACTTTTTTTGTGAACACTTGGGAAAACCTCTACATGAACGTGTCACAAAACATAACTGCTAATTGAAAGCTCTTACAGGAACTCCTCTGTCTCCTCTTGCTCCGTCGGCACCGCTCAGCCCGGGTGCGCCAGCCTCTCCCTGACAAAGAAACATTGCGTATAGTTAAACCGTAGCAATGGTGGCGAATGAAGAAGAACTGCTGCGCACTCACTCTCTCCCCTGGGGTCCCTCTTGGTCCCGGCGGCCCTTCATCACCCTGAGCACGAGCACATCAGCGGAGTTAAGTATGTTGTATCCATGATAAAGATAGAAATACCACCTCAGGAGCTTTGTGTGTTTGGGGAAGCAAACTGTACCTTAGGCCCAGGCTTTCCAGCAAACCCGTCAGCTCCACGCTCTCCTCTGGGGCCCTTCGGACACAGTTACAAACACTGACGTCAGCTCACTGTCAAATGAGTATATACAAAGATACTACTGGGATATGAATCACAAAGCCTGCTGCAGATCACTACGGTTAATACATATGTTCGACGTTTTGAATTATTTTTGTAGCATGAACTAGTATTTATGCTACGATACTAATATATTCACCAACAATAGTCTTTTTGATTTAAGTTCATGCTATTTTAGTTTTGCAAGTGCACATTGCCCCAGTTTCTCTGTCTTGAGGGTTCCAAAAATTCCCATGGCTTAAAAAAATAAATAACAGTTTACACGGCACAATGAAGGCTAAACAGATCTGTGGTAAGTTAACTACTGACTAAATGTTTTAAATATAATTGCGTGTTTTACTTAGTCATGTATTGTTTTATGTATGTGTAGTGGCAACTCATGAGAAGAAAAAGGTTTGATAACATGCTCGCTTTAGATAGCTAGCTAGCTGTCATTGATCTCCATTGATATTTCTATCTCCATGAGACCCTTTATTGTGGGAGGAATAAGGTCGCACTGACCGGAGCGCCGTCAGTTCCGGCTAGACCATCCAAGCCGTCTTTACCAGGAAGGCCCTTGGGGAAAAAAAGACAGATGAGCTGTCAGTCAAAGTTGACTGTAAAACTCCCCCCCCCCCCCCCCCCCACCCCCCAAAAAAAAAAACTTACAGCTTTTCCCATCTCTCCCGGTTTACCGGAAAACCCGATTTCACCAGGCAGTCCCTAAAACGAGAACAACTGACAGTTAAAAAGTAAATCAAAATGCAATATCAGATTTGTTTTTTTCTTTCGCTTACTGGTGGTCCCGTGAGTCCGGCGTTTCCTGGTGCCCCGGGTGTACCTTGTGGGCCCTAAGACACACACACAAACAAACATTTAGTTAGGGCTTAGTTAGAACGTTCTATTAGAGTTTGTGAAAGCCAAATACAGTATCCCCATTCACCCACCAGAGGGCGCTCTAAAGCCACGGCTGGCAGCCCAGAACATGTGCGGCGTTTTTGCCCTGGGAAGCAATTTGCAGAAGGAGCCGCTGCTTTTAATCTCACTTATTTAACAGCCTCCCATTATAACATGCTGTGAGTAATGTGCCGCAACAATAGCTTTTCATTCAAAACTGCAAAGTACTTACCACAGGTCCGGGAAGGCCATCCACGCCAGGCAAACCGTTCTCACCTTTCTTTCCCTGGCAAACAAACAAACGTGATAGGTCGTTCATTGCCATTGTGGGTTATATCGATCCATCAATTCACCCATTTGTGCCGCCAGCCACTTTATGAAACTGGTAGATATTTGGTTGTCAAAAGTGCGCATAGATCACCGACTATGACAAGCATCTGTGTTATTCAATCAAGCGCATCTTCGACCAAATACTTCCAGCCCCAAGTTCTATTGTGAAAAAATAAAAATGCGAGAGGATGTTTTTCTGCAGTAAAACCGAGCTTGAGCAAAGGGAGATTAGGTGGATATTGTTCCATTTCAACACAATATAATCCCTTTATACATATTAATGAAGGATAAATCTCTACGTCTCTTCGGAGCTTGTCGGGCTGAGGACGTTCTGCTGCAACAGTCTTTTATCCATGGCCAGAGGAGGTCGGGCTGGAGACACTGCTCCTCGACTGCCGACCTCACCATCTACTGCATGGATTTGAACGTGTGGCTTGAGAAGTTGGCAGCTCGCGGCCGAACGGGGTACTCCTGACCATTTTCACTTTGTTCAAGATATGGGCATGGGTCCCGGGCACTGCACTGTTGGTGCCCACGGCCTCTCAAGGATTAATGAAGGATGAGTCAAATGAAGGGGACGGTGGGCTGCGGACATTTAACCTGTGTCCACAGTCCCTTCAGCTACAGAAAACAACAAGGTGAACACCCTGAAAATAATGATTACACTGCCAAAAATAATATAGAAATAAGTAACATTGTCTTGAAATATGTGCATTTTCCCCTGCTCATTTCAGAAAACATGTCAGTGAGGCCAGTCTTTGTACTTTTAAATTGGGAAAAAAGATCTCATCACACTGTCGTAGATATTTTTTCTTCATTTTAAGCGTAAAAAACACTGACAGATAGCTTGACATTAGTTACTTAAAGGCACACTGTGTAACATTTTGGACTATACTGTTGCCATCACAAAACATGCTCCTAATGACCTGCTCAACACAGAAAATGCTATTACTGCAGTGGGTAATCAAAGAATAGATTTGGATGAGGATCTATAACCTATTTAAAGCTCAAATTCTGCTGCCTTTTGTCGACATCTCCATGGAGACGAGCCGGAGACGTACCCACTCCCAGTAAAGTTACAGTCATGCCTTAGGAGAGCTGAGCCGAGCTGAGTTTGTTTGTACATTTATGAGGTGTTTTTCAATGATGAAAATATCTGTCATAAAATAAATGCTTGTATTTCAATTGTATTTAATGGGTAAAATTCTAGACAAGAGGAGGTGACTGCTCTGAAGGGAGCTAAACTAAAAACTTTATTAACCCCATCGTGAGCTAAACAATGTACATGTCCCGAGTGAGAAAGAGCTACAGCCGTCCGCTGTGGCGCGGATCCGCCAGCGCTTGGCGTAAACGCAAAACAAAACAAATGCACATGTTCAAGATCGGGCCCATAGTCTGGAAGTCTAAATGTTTTACACATTTTATAAAAAAAAAAAAAATGTGTTTTGTAAAGTCCCTCCTTCCCGGATCTAATCACCTGATCAAAGTTTAGTATCCTCCCGCGTTGACCAATGAGACGAGATTTTCCTGTGAACCAGCCTGTCAGGTCCAACCAGGAGGAGGGGGAGGAGCTTTATCTTTTACTTGCTGTGATAATTCTGTTCCTGCTCTCCTCATTTTGCAAACTTACAGACTATCACTTTAAATTAGGGGCAAATTAACTTTTTTCTAGATTACTTTTAGCAGTGTTATTCTGCAATATCCCCTTAATATAATGGCTGTCAGGATGCTGAAATCTCTCCGTTCTCCGCCCTTTTTTAATTCAAAGCACAATAGCATGTTTTATTAAGTGGCCATGAAGGCTTGTAAATGCCCTTTGTACAGCACACCCAATACATTAATGTTTTATGAAAGCCTGCACCTTGAAAATGATGACGCACAGGAAAATGGATCAACAAGGTCAGAAGTGTTGACTATTGGTGGTTCTTACCCTTTGGCCGAATTCACCAGGCTCTCCCGGATAACCTTGAGGGCCGGGAGGACCCTAAAGAAGACAACATTAACATTCAGTCACAGTCGAGAGGAAAAAAGAGGGAAAACAACACCAGAGAAATTTTAATCAGCCTTTTCTACAATACCAAGCTCACAGCAAACACAGAATAATAAGAGAAGACGCTTACAGGAGGCCCAGGGGGTCCGTCAGTACCAGGAGGCCCCGGGGGTCCAGCTACTCCCTGCAATAACAGCATCATGATACTAAGCGCGTGAAGAGATGAGCCAGTAATCTCAACATTTCAATTACTGTGAAACACTTTGAGATAATTGATTTTTACATTGTAAGAGAGGAGGAAAGAAGAAAATCCATATCACAAGCAAATACACAAACTACGAACAAAGAAAGTCAATAAAAAATTGATTAAAAACATGAAAGGGGATTATTATTTGTAATCAGACAATTACCTTGTCGCCTCTGATGCCATCCTTCTGAACCTGAAAGACACAAGAAACACAAATATTCTGATTTAGGGATTTAGTTATTGCCGTCCCCTTGTGGCTTATATGTTCTAGCAGGGATTTTTCACTGTTCATTTCCTTTTCATAGTCCTCAAACTCCCTGAAATAAGTATCACAAATAAAAGGCCACTTAATGTGAGGGGATCTGGCTCATCATTAGATAAAGTAAAAGCCAAACAGCTCCCTTTGCTCTGTAACTGAATTATGCTGATTTCAAAGATGTCACAGGGGGAGACAGTGTTAATAGTGAAAATTACCAACTCAATTACAACGCAATTTTACCAACGCAATTTTAATCAATTCAACAAGAAACCAGAACCAGAAACCAAAAAACATTAAAAATCACCTATGTACCTTAATAATTAATGTTATTTAAATGTACTTACACAGTGGGGGCCCCACCAGAATGTTTTTAACTGAACAGGCTGCATTTCCTGCAATTTGGTGCCTTTTAGAGGTGCCCCAGCTGGTTAATATGGTTCAAGTTGTGGATTTTTATTTTCATTAAATTCTTTAGTTGGGCTACATTTTATTAATGCAATAAAGGCTTGTGTTGCCTATTAAAAAATGTTATAAATGTAAAATATTTAATTACACAGTGGAAAAATAATGGCCCATATAAAGATTAGAGGCAACTTGTCCTTTAACTTTAAAGGGAACAATTTTTATGTTGATAAAACACTGCTGCTTATTAATCTGAGTGAATGGGGACCCAGACCCCCTGCCCTTTGCGGCCTGTGCTGCGCCCCTGTACTAAACTTCATTTCTGCCTGTGACGTGCAGCCTCACACTGGACCCAGTCAACACAACAGCCTAAAGCTTTAGTCAGGACACTTGGCCTTGTGTTTTATTTTGCTTTTGTAACAGTTTGACAGAAGTACTGTGAACAGTGCGTTGCGAGTCGAGTCACCGTAGTCATTTGCGCTATTGAATGACTCTTATTACAGACTTTTCAGCTGGTGGAATTCAGGGATAAATTGGCCGATACCGAACTGAAAGCGTTGAGTGACCGAGCTGATGCTGCAGCCTCAGTGTTTTGGTGACAGAATTCCCAAAATAAACCATTTATTTCTTCACTGATTACAGGCTGTTCCGGAGGGCAAAAATCAGAGAAATCGTACCAAGAGCAGCAATCTTTGACTTTGACAGGCTCCAATTATCAATCTTTATAGCTTCTGAAAGAAGAGCTTTGAGGTTAGCGCCCATTATTTGTCCTCATATTATGAGGCATTGTAGTAAACTGTCCTTAAAAAACTATAATTTTGCATCACTGACACACCCACATTTCCATTGTTTTCACGTTTTTAATTAAGTTCAAAACTGTTCTTGTTCTTGTCAACTCCTCTCTAAATGAACATGTTGAAAACAGATACAATTTCCTCCTTCCTTCTCATTTGCTACTCACCACATCTCCAGGTATCCCGGGAAGACCTCGATCTCCCTGTTACACGGTTCACACACAGAGACAAACACCATGGTTAGGGCACTCAAAGTATAAAGTCCTCAAGGCATTCAAGTAAATATACATCAATGGCCGTGATTTATGCCACTCTGGCTGGTAAATTGTGCTCTTGTGCGGGGGGGGGGTTGCCGGGTGAAGTAATTGCGTCTTTGTGCAATCAAATGGGTGTGTATTATGTATGACTGTTGAGAGAAACACACATCAAAGAAGTAATTAGAGGCACATAGTGTGTGTGTGTGTGTGTGTGTGTGTGTTATATCGACAGCCAAAAACGAGTGGGCTGTGAATGAGACTGAGGAATGTCTGGAGAATCAGCAGAGCACCGTGGGTAAACTTTTATGTGGAGTGCTTCATCATGTCAAACTATCCATCCATCCATTTTCTTCCGCTTTATCCGGGGCCGGGTCACGGGGGCAGCAGTCTCAGTAGAGATGGCCAGACTTCCCGATCCACGCACACCTCCTCCAGCTCAGCTCGGAGACATAGTCCCACCAGCGTGTCCTGGGCCTTCCACGAGGTCTCCTCCCAGTGGGACATGCCTGGAGCACCTCCCGAGGGAGGCGACCAGGAGGCATCCGGAACAGATGCCCTAGCCACCTCAGCTGGCTCCTTTTGACGTGAAGGAGCAGCAACTCTACTCCGAGCTCCTCCCGGGTAACTGAGCTCCTCACCCGATCTCGAAGGGTGCGCCCAGCCACCCTGCGAAGGAAACTCATTTCGCCCGATTGTATCCGCGATCTTGTCCTTTCGGTTTCATGTCAAACTAATAGTGATATTTTTGGGGTTAGTCAGCAGTTATGTGAAATTTAAATCTACAAAACTGGAGGGGGGTCCGGTTCCTGCTGATCTGTGTGAATCAAATATATGGACAATGTTTGCTTGTACTCTCAAACATTGCAGATTTTAACCTCTTACCCCCACATGAACACATTTTTCTCCAGTTTGGCATTACCTAAATCTAAAAGCAAAAGAGCGACAAAAACATGCCAGAAAAGCTACAACAAAAGTCACAAAAAAGCAACTAAAATAACGATGGAAAACGCGACAAAAACACAACAAAAAGACGATTGAAAAAGGCGAGAACCCGAAAAAAACACAGCGAAACAAAATAATCAACAAGAAAGCCGCGAAAGAGCGAACAGAAATGCAATTTAAAAAAGCGGTCAAACGCGTCAGAAACGCTTAAAAAAAATACGACAAAAAAGTTACAATCAGTTTTGTAGGCCTTAGCTTTCAAATGAGGCGTGACTTGGTCTAGAGGCAGTAAGTTCTGGTCAAGAAGCTTGGGCCGAACTGTAGAAAATGTGCTCGGTTAAGACAGGGGTTAAGAGGTCAGCACCGAGACAGCCCTTTTAAAGATTTTAAACGATTTTAGATTAAATTATGATTCCAAAAGGTTGACAGTGTTGGTTCTACTGGATCTGAGCGCTGCCTTTGATACAGTTGACCATACTATTCTTTTAACTCGTTTAAAACACATCGGCCTCTCTGGTGCTGTCCACAAATGGTTTACATCCTACCTCACAGACAGGACATTCATGGTAAGTGTGGATACCTGCTCCTCCAAGGTCCATAATATTACATGTGGTGTGCCTCAAGGTTCGATTTTAGGCCCAGTGCTTTTTAACCTGTATATGCTCCCTCTTGGTGATGTCATCAGGAGACATGGAGTCAACTTTCATAGTTACGCTGACGATACACAGTTGTACATCTCCATGTCTCCTGAGGACACCAGGCCAATGGATGCACTTTTTAACTGCATTTTAGATATCAAATCCTGGATGGCAGAAAACTTTCTCCAGCTTAACCAGGACAAAACTGAAGTTTTAGTCATCGGTCCTCAGGCCCAGAGAGAGAAACTTTTACCCAAACTACAGTCATTGTCTTTTAATCCTTCCTCACAGGTGAAGAACCTGGGTGTGATTTTTGACTCTGAGCTGACTTTAATTCCACACATTAAGAATATCACAAAGATATGTTTTTACCATCTAAAGAACATAGCCAGAGTCCGCCCCATTCTCTCTCGGGCCAACACAGAGACGCTAATGCATGCTTTTATCACCAGTCGTATCGACTACTGTAATGCCCTGCTTTCTGGTCTTCCCAAAAAGAGTATCTCAGGTTTACAACTTTTACAAAATTCAGCAGCTCGTGTCCTGACGAAGACCAGGAGGCGGGACCACATTACACCGGTTTTAGAGTCGCTGCATTGGCTCCCCGTGTGTTTCAGGATCCATTTTAAAGTTCTTTTAATGGTTTTTAAATGTCTTAATGGTCTTGGTCCTTCTTATCTTTCAGAATTGATTTTACCATATGAGCCTTCGCGGTCCCTTCGCTCCTCTGGCAGGGGTCTCCTAGTTATTCCTAAAGTCAACAGAAAGACTCACGGCGAGGCGTCTTTCCAATACTATGGCCCTCGCCTCTGGAACGACCTGCCAGAGGAGCTCAGGACCACAGAGAATGTTCATGTTTTTAAGAGCAGGCTCAAGACCCACTTTTTTAGTTTAGCTTTTAACTAATATTTACTTATATTAACCTTATTTACCGGTTTTAGTTCTATTACTTCTTTATTTTCCCTCTTTTATCCTGTGCTATTTCACGCACAGTTTTAGCTGTTTTTAATGTATCTCTTATTAAATATTTATTTATTTATTTTTATTCATTTATTTTTTATGTTCTCCTAGTGGTTCCTCTGAGGGAGCCCTCTGCCCCGGGAGTGCTGGTTGGCTGTGGCCGTGCGGGCGCTCTCCTGGGGGTGCCTGGATGGAGGTAGGACGTCTCTCCTACACCTACTCCGGGCCCCCTGGGTTGGCGCTCTGTGGCTGTGGGCGATGGGCTGCTCCTGGTGCAGACGGCTCCTTGGATGATGTTTCCTCTTTCGGTCCATCTGTACCCAGCCTTATACTCAACTCTATGTCCATTTTTATTTAAGACTTTTAACTGCTGGGCTGTCTGTACGTATATGTGTCTGTGTGTCTGTGTGCGCGGGTGGTGGGTGGTGGGGTTGTAGTTATTTATGTATATTTACTGGTGGGGACGATTTTTATTATTTTTAATGATTTTTAAGCACTGTAAAGCACTTTGTGTTACATTTTGTATGAAAAGCGCTCTATAAATAAAGTTTGATTTGATTTGATTTGATTTGATTAAAATTCAAAATTAAAATGATGATGGTTCGTTTATCCAAGGACACAAACTGCAGCCACTTTGTTGGCCCTGAATCGATTGACATTCAGTATGCCTTCAGGACACATACCTTGTCGCCTTTGATTCCACCTGGTCCAGGGGTGCCAGCCAATCCCTTCAGGCCCTAAACAAACATCAAATGAAATTAAGAGTTTATAAATGCTTATGAAATTTGTTATTTTGGGAGCATTATTACAACGTACATCTTTTCCAGGAACACCGTTTTGTCCAGGTAATCCATCAATACCAGCCAGGCCCTAAAACAGGAACAAACCAGTCATTAGATACAGTATAATGTTTACATTTTCCCTTTTCCAGAATGGTAGCCGTCAACTAGAAAATCATCTGCCTCTCAACTTGCTATCGGCTTTCTCCATCTCTCGACCAATCTCTTTTTAAGATCGGAGCTGCAGTCCTTATCTGCCTTGTCACCCCTCGGCAGCGGGCACAGCTCGGATCTTGTAGTCCCAAGGGGGGGTTCAGTGTCCTCAAATGTTAGCTAACAAGTTTGCCCAGTGTATAGTGCAGTAACTGTTATCAAGTCATATTATGTCACACATCATTTGTTTCAAAAAAGAAAACGTTCAACAATCATGACAATCGTTCACTTCAACAAAACTGTTTTTTTTCTTCACCTTCTTTTTTTAAATTGACAGATTATAGGGATTTTATTTACCATATTTTCCGGACTATAAATCACTCCGTAGTATAAGTCGCACCAACCTTGGCAACTACCTGAGCATGGAGGTGTAACTGCACCGTTGACAAGCCTCTCCCGGCAGCACGTTGTTCAAGCTCATCTAGCTTTTAGCCCGCTATTAGCTTTTTTTGTTTTCTTCATTGCAGTAAGAGTAGCCTCTGCTTTTTTGACAAGTTCACTCACTCCACACTTTTTTTCTGCTGCTTGATGACCGTTTTTTCAAATCTTCAGTGGTACAGGAGTAGCAGATCCTGGCCCACATGCCTAGAGCGCCCTCTAGCGGCTTTCAGTGTGTAAAATAACAAACATGAAATTATATATTTTGATATATACAGTAAATCGCACCTGAGTATAAGTCAGCCAAACTATGAAAAAAAGTGTGCCTTATAGTCCAGAAAATACGGCATTTATGTTATTTAATTTTAAAGTGAGCTGTTTTAGCAGATGAACTAGAAGTCTGGACAAGCATTTAAATCTCCGAACGAAGTACTTGCACATGTTTCCTTTTGGACAATGAACTGCGTGCAAACCAAAATCCGCCCCAATCTTTTCAATAACGCTTCATTCATCCGCTGGCCTGTAATCCAAGCTACCGCCCCCCTCTTTGTGCCACTCACTCCATGGCCTCACAAGTGCTTCTCCAGCGTAGGCCCCCGCAGGAAATGACCTCTAAACCCGTCAAAGCACCGGGCTAAGCATGTTTCAGCCCTGTTCTCCTTTAACCTGCCATGTTTCCTCGTAGCATGTGCTAAAGTCATCACTGTCTTGACTCAAGTGTTTACAGCGTTGTTCAATCCACATGTAAAAGCCATCTGAAGGAAGCCAACGTCTCAGCAAGATTCATCCACCTGGTCAGATCTTCTTTCTATTCAGTCTAACCGCACTGCGTAGTATTACATCCAATAAATAAATAAGTCAAACGTTTTAATTTGTGGGAGTTTTTACCGGTACGATCTCTCTTTACTGTGAGAGCCTTTGTTGGGAGCGGGACATGATCAGCTGGTCTCCATGGAGATGCTGCTGCTCTGCTTTGGCAACAGGTAGCGGAACATATTAGGTCTTTCCAAATGATTTATTTCGATAACCCACGGCAGGAACAGCAGTCTAGTCAGTCTGCGTCTAGATGAGCATTGGGGCATGCTTACTTGTGGCATAGCGACACCTGGAATGCTCAGCAGCGTTGTCTTTAACTCGGAATCGCAAAACACCACAATCTCAACGAGAATCACGTATGACTTTTGGGAAATGGCTGTTAAAGTTTGGACGTCACATCCACCGTGTTTATGGGCCGCATGAGTTGCATTGTAGCGTCATTCTGATGGGAAAAAGGGGAAAGTTCGCACATCAACAAAAGCTCTGGCGAATGTGAATGAGTTGCATTGTAGCCGAACGCCCCCACAGAACCCTAGACAGGAAGCGCGGAGAGAGTATCAAGGAAGCCACATCTGTTTGCACCATTACACCCCGGGCTTTGGTGTTCCAGGAATGATCTCTTCCAGGGAATTGGTTGACCCCGTTGCTATGAAGTTTATGCTTGAGAAGTAAAGCTGACTTGTAAATCTCAGGTGAAAATGGCCGTCTGAAAGCCGATCATTTGGGCTTCAACGTGCACTTGCCCTACGCGGATACGAAACAGAAAATGACTTACTGCGGCGCCCGGTGCTCCTTTGTCACCCTTGTTTCCAAGTTCACCCTGTAAAATATATACGTATTTGTTACATGACTGGGTTGCACATTCTGTTCATTTTTTAGAGAATAATTGGTCACTCTATCAAGCAATAATAATGTTTTTCCTCCAGTAAAATATAAAACTTTCAATCTATCGGTTTTACATTTGTAACGTCACATTCGGGCACTAGAGACAGGAAGCTGGATGATTGCAATGGGACGAGTGGGATATCAATACCAATACAGTTATTTTTGATATTATTACATTTTGATAATGTTTAAATGGTTATTTAACAATGTCACTGTTAATGGCAAACAGGACATAAACTTGCAGTTCATGTCTCCTGATATGGATGGCTCCGTTTTTGCACAGAACATTGAAGTAAGTCATTATTTTGTGTCTATAATTGCTGCTGTGCCTTCGATTTTACATAATTGATTGACTGCGGAACTTTCCGCAGTCAATAATTGGTTTTCAAGTTATTTATTATTGATTGACTGCGGAACTTTCCGCAGTCAATAATTGGTTTTCAAGTTATTTATTATTATTGATTGACTGCGGAACTTTCCGCAGTCAATAATTGGTTTTCAAGTTATTTATTATTATTATTATTATTATATTTTTTTCCAGTTTTTCAGTGACTTTCACAGCTTTCACAGTTTCAACAATTTCAACAAGTTATACATCAAAATGTTCAGCATGTTCAAGAGAATTATGCTATTACTTTTGGGACTTCAGCGATTTCCGGTTTTTCCGCAATCGGACAAAAATCGGTCGATTTTTCCCATTGACTTATAATGGGGCTTCAACAAATTCATAGTTTTCAGCATTTTTTTCAACATTTTCAACAATTTCTGCAGTTTGTGCATGTTCAGCTTCCACAACTTGTCAGTTTTCAGAAAAAATTAGAGTTCTGCAGTTTTCCAGTTTTTTTCTACGGGCTTGGGAATTCTGCCATTAATTTGCATTGAGAATTCTGCCATGCATTTTAATAGGCCCATGTATTTTAATAGGACTTCAGGTCTTTCATACATTTCAACAGTTTCAAGGATTCAACAGTTTCAAGGTTTCAACAGTTTCAAGGTTTCAACAGTTTCAAGGACTTCAACAGTTTCAAGGATTCAACAGTTTCAAGGACTTCAGCAGTTTCAAGGTTTCAACAGTTTCAAGGATTCAACAGTTTCAAGGTTTCAACAGTTTCAAGGACTTCAACAGTTTCAAGGATTCAACAGTTTCAAGGACTTCAGCAGTTTCAAGGTTTCAACAGTTTCAAGGACTTCAACAGTTTCAAGGTTTCAACAGTTTCAAGGACTTCAACAGTTTCAAGGATTCAACAGTTTCAAGGACTTTAGCAGTTTCAAGGACTTCAGCAGTTTCAAGGACTTCAACAGTTTCAAGGATTCAACAGTTTCAAGGTTTCAACAGTTTCAAGGTTTCAACAGTTTCAAGGACTTCAACAGTTTCAAGGATTCAACAGTTTCAAGGACTTCAACAGTTTCAAGGACTTCAACAGTTTCAAGGATTCAACAGTTTCAAGGACTTCAGCAGTTTCAAGGACTTCAACAGTTTCAAGGTTTCAACTGTTTCAAGGATTCAACAGTTTCAAGGACTTCAACAGTTTCAAGGACTTCAACTGTTTCAAGGATTCAACAGTTTCAAGGACTTCAGCAGTTTCAAGGTTTCAACAGTTTCAAGGACTTCAACAGTTTCAAGGATTCAACAGTTTCAAGGATTCAACAGTTTCAAGGATTTCAGTGTAATCATGCAACTTAATAGGGGTTTTTCCATGTAAACCAGTATAATAAAACTTAATAGGGATTTTTCCATGTAAACCAGTATAATGCAACTTAATAGGGATTTTTCCATGTAAACCAGTATAATGCAACTTAATAGGGTTTTTTACATGTAAACCAGTATAATGCAACTTAATAGGGTTTTTTACATGTAAACCAGTATAATGCAACTTAATAGGGTTTTTTACATGTAAACCAGTATAATGCAACTTAATAGGGTTTTTTACATGTAAACCAGTATAATGCAACTTAATAGGGTGTTTTACATGTAAACCAGTATAATAAAACTTAATAGGGATTTTTCCATGTAAACCAGTATAATGCAACTTAATAGGGTTTTTTACATGTAAACCAGTATAATGCAACTTAATAGGGTTTTTTACATGTAAACCAGTATAATGCAACTTAATAGGGTTTTTTTCCATGTAAACCAGTATAATGCAACTTAATAGGGATTTTTCCATGTAAACCAGTATAATGCAACTTAATAGGGTTTTTTACATGTAAACCAGTATAATGCAACTTAATAGGGTTTTTTACATGTAAACCAGTATAATGCAACTTAATAGGGTTTTTTACATGTAAACCAGTATAATGCAACTTAATAGGGTTTTTTACATGTAAACCAGTATAATGCAACTTAATAGGGTGTTTTACATGTAAACCAGTATAATGCAACTTAATAGGGTTTTTTACATGTAAACCAGTATAATGCAACTTAATAGGGGTTTTTACATGTAAACCAGTATAATGCAACTTAATAGGGATTTTTCCATGTAAACCAGTATAATGCAACTTAATAGGGTTTTTTACATGTAAACCAGTATAATGCAACTTAATAGGGATTTTTACATGTAAACCAGTATAATGCAACTTAATAGGGTTTTTTACATGTAAACCAGTATAATGCAACTTAATAGGGTTTTTTACATGTAAACCAGTATAATGCAACTTAATAGGGTTTTTTACATGTAAACCAGTATAATGCAACTTAATAGGGTTTTTTACATGTAAACCAGTATAATGCAACTTAATAGGGTTTTTTTTACATGTAAACCAGTATAATGCAACTTAATAGGGATGTTTACATGTAAACCAGTATAATGCAACAGTTTCAAGGACTTCAACAGTTTCAAGGATTTCAACTGTTTCAAGGACTTCAGCAGTTAGAAGGATTTAACAGTTTCAAGGACTTCAACAGTTTCAAGGTTTCAACAGTTTCAAGGACTTCAACAGTTTCAAGGACTTCAACAGTTTCAAGGACTTCAGCAGTTTCAAGGTTTCAACAGTTTCAAGGACTTCAACAGTTTCAAGGTTTCAACAGTTTCAAGGACTTCAGCAGTTTCAAGGATTTAACAGTTTCAAGGACTTCAACAGTTTCAATGTTTCAACAGTTTCAATGTTTCAACAGTTTCAAATATCTATCAAGTATTTTAACAGTTTCAAGGCCTTTTCAAGGATTTCAAGGATTTTTCAGCTAAATTCCACATTAGATCTGTTCCGCAGTCAATCGCAATGGCTTCAGCCATTGCAAGTTTCTAGTTATTATTATTATTATTATATTTTTTTCCAGTTTTTCAGTGACTTTCACAGCTTTCACAGTTTCAACAATTTCAACAAGTTATACATCAAAATGTTCAGCATGTTCAAGAGAATTATGCTATTACTTTTGGGACTTCAGCGATTTCCGGTTTTTCCGCAATCGGACAAAAATCGGTCGATTTTTCCCATTGACGTATAATGGGGCTTCAACAAATTCATAGTTTTCAGCATTTTTTTCAACATTTTCAACAATTTCTGCAGTTTGTGCATGTTCAGCTTCCACAACTTGTCAGTTTTCAGAAAAAATTAGAGTTCTGCAGTTTTCCAGTTTTTTTCTACGGGCTTGGGAATTCTGCCATTAATTTGCATTGAGAATTCTGCCATGCATTTTAATAGGCCCATGCAATTTAATAGGACTTCAGGTCTTTCAGACATTTCAACAGTTTCAAGGATTCAACAGTTAAGGTTTCAACAGTTTCAAGGACTTCAACAGTTTCAAGGATTCAACAGTTTCAAGGACTTCAGCAGTTTCAAGGTTTCAACAGTTTCAAGGATTCAACAGTTTCAAGGTTTCAACAGTTTCAAGGACTTCAACAGTTTCAAGGATTCAACAGTTTCAAGGATTCAACAGTTTCAAGGACTTCAACAGTTTCAAGGTTTCAACAGTTTCAAGGACTTCAACAGTTTCAAGGACTTCAACAGTTTCAAGGTTTCAACAGTTTCAAGGACTTCAACAGTTTCAAGGATTCAACAGTTTCAAGGACTTCAACAGTTTCAAGGACTTCAACAGTTTCAAGGATTCAACAGTTTCAAGGACTTCAGCAGTTTCAAGGATTCAACAGTTTCAAGGTTTCAACTGTTTCAAGGCAAGGCAAGGCAACTTTATTTATACCGCGCATTTCGTACACAAGGCAACTCAATGCGTACGAAACTGTTGAATCAAGGATTCAACAGTTTCAAGGACTTCAACAGTTTCAAGGACTTCAACTGTTTCAAGGATTCAACAGTTTCAAGGATTCAACAGTTTCAAGGATTTCAGTGTAATCATGCAACTTAATAGGGGTTTTTCCATGTAAACCAGTATAATGCAACTTAATAGGGATTTTTCCATGTAAACCAGTATAATGCAACTTAATAGGGTTTTTTACATGTAAACCAGTATAATGCAACTTAATAGGGTTTTTTACATGTAAACCAGTATAATGCAACTTAATAGGGATTTTTACATGTAAACCAGTATAATGCAACTTAATAGGGATTTTTACATGTAAACCAGTATAATGCAACTTAATAGGGTTTTTTACATGTAAACCAGTATAATGCAACTTAATAGGGTTTTTTACATGTAAACCAGTATAATGCAACTTAATAGGGTTTTTTACATGTAAACCAGTATAATGCAACTTAATAGGGTTTTTTACATGTAAACCAGTATAATGCAACTTAATAGGGTTTTTTACATGTAAACCAGTATAATGCAACAGTTTCAAGGATTCAACAGTTTCAAGGACTTCAACAGTTTCAAGGATTTCAACTGTTTCAAGGACTTCAGCAGTTAGAAGGATTTAACAGTTTCAAGGACTTCAACAGTTTCAAGGTTTCAACAGTTTCAAGGACTTCAACAGTTTCAAGGACTTCAACAGTTTCAAGGACTTCAGCAGTTTCAAGGTTTCAACAGTTTCAAGGACTTCAGCAGTTTCAAGGATTTAACAGTTTCAAGGACTTCAACAGTTTCAATGTTTCAACAGTTTCAATGTTTCAACAGTTTCAAATATCTATCAAGTATTTTAACAGTTTCAAGGCCTTTTCAAGGATTTCAAGGATTTTTCAGCTAAATTCCACATTAGATCTGTTCCGCAGTCAATCGCAATGGCTTCAGCCATTGCAAGTTTCTAGTTGATTGACTGCGGAACTTTCCGCAGTCAATAATTGGTTTTCAAGTTATTTATTATTATTATTATTATTATTATTATATTTTTTTCCAGTTTTTCAGTGACTTTCACAGCTTTCACAGTTTCAACAATTTCAACAAGTTATACATCAAAATGTTCAGCATGTTCAAGAGAATTATGCTATTACTTTTGGGACTTCAGCGATTTCCGGTTTTTCCGCAATCGGACAAAAATCGGTCGATTTTTCCCATTGACGTATAATGGGGCTTCAACAAATTCATAGTTTTCAGCATTTTTTTCAACATTTTCAACAATTTCTGCAGTTTGTGCATGTTCAGCTTCCACAACTTGTCAGTTTTCAGAAAAAATTAGAGTTCTGCAGTTTTCCAGTTTTTTTCTACGGGCTTGGGAATTCTGCCATTAATTTGCATTGAGAATTCTGCCATGCATTTTAATAGGCCCATGCAATTTAATAGGACTTCAGGTCTTTCAGACATTTCAACAGTTTCAAGGATTCAACAGTTTCAAGGTTTCAACAGTTTCAAGGACTTCAACAGTTTCAAGGATTCAACAGTTTCAAGGACTTCAGCAGTTTCAAGGTTTCAACAGTTTCAAGGATTCAACAGTTTCAAGGTTTCAACAGTTTCAAGGACTTCAACAGTTTCAAGGATTCAACAGTTTCAAGGACTTCAGCAGTTTCAAGGTTTCAACAGTTTCAAGGACTTCAACAGTTTCAAGGTTTCAACAGTTTCAAGGACTTCAACAGTTTCAAGGATTCAACAGTTTCAAGGACTTCAGCAGTTTCAAGGACTTCAGCAGTTTCAAGGACTTCAACAGTTTCAAGGATTCAACAGTTTCAAGGTTTCAACAGTTTCAAGGTTTCAACAGTTTCAAGGACTTCAACAGTTTCAAGGATTCCACAGTTTCAAGGACTTCAACAGTTTCAAGGACTTCAACAGTTTCAAGGATTCAACAGTTTCAAGGACTTCAGCAGTTTCAAGGACTTCAACAGTTTCAAGGTTTCAACTGTTTCAAGGATTCAACAGTTTCAAGGACTTCAACAGTTTCAAGGACTTCAACTGTTTCAAGGATTCAACAGTTTCAAGGACTTCAGCAGTTTCAAGGTTTCAACAGTTTCAAGGACTTCAACAGTTTCAAGGATTCAACAGTTTCAAGGATTCAACAGTTTCAAGGATTTCAGTGTAATCATGCAACTTAATAGGGGTTTTTCCATGTAAACCAGTATAATGCAACTTAATAGGGATTTTTCCATGTAAACCAGTATAATGCAACTTAATAGGGTTTTTTACATGTAAACCAGTATAATGCAACTTAATAGGGGTTTTTTCCATGTAAACCAGTATAATGCAACTTAATAGGGATTTTTCCATGTAAACCAGTATAATGCAACTTAATAGGGATTTTTCCATGTAAACCAGTATAATGCAACTTAATAGGGTTTTTTACATGTAAACCAGTATAATGCAACTTAATAGGGTTTTTTACATGTAAACCAGTATAATGCAACTTAATAGGGTTTTTTACATGTAAACCAGTATAATGCAACTTAATAGGGTTTTTTACATGTAAACCAGTATAATGCAACTTAATAGGGTTTTTTACATGTAAACCAGTATAATGCAACTTAATAGGGTTTTTTACATGTAAACCAGTATAATGCAACTTAATAGGGGTTTTTACATGTAAACCAGTATAATGCAACTTAATAGGGATTTTTCCATGTAAACCAGTATAATGCAACTTAATAGGGTTTTTTACATGTAAACCAGTATAATGCAACTTAATAGGGTTTTTTACATGTAAACCAGTATAATGCAACTTAATAGGGATTTTTACATGTAAACCAGTATAATGCAACTTAATAGGGTTTTTTACATGTAAACCAGTATAATGCAACTTAATAGGGTTTTTTACATGTAAACCAGTATAATGCAACTTAATAGGGTTTTTTACATGTAAACCAGTATAATGCAACTTAATAGGGTTTTTTTACATGTAAACCAGTATAATGCAACTTAATAGGGATGTTTACATGTAAACCAGTATAATGCAACAGTTTCAAGGATTCAACAGTTTCAAGGACTTCAACAGTTTCAAGGATTTCAACTGTTTCAAGGACTTCAGCAGTTAGAAGGATTTAACAGTTTCAAGGACTTCAACAGTTTCAAGGTTTCAACAGTTTCAAGGACTTCAACAGTTTCAAGGACTTCAACAGTTTCAAGGACTTCAGCAGTTTCAAGGTTTCAACAGTTTCAAGGACTTCAACAGTTTCAAGGTTTCAACAGTTTCAAGGACTTCAGCAGTTTCAAGGATTTAACAGTTTCAAGGACTTCAACAGTTTCAATGTTTCAACAGTTTCAATGTTTCAACAGTTTCAAATATCTATCAAGTATTTTAACAGTTTCAAGGCCTTTTCAAGGATTTCAAGGATTTTTCAGCTAAATTCCACATTAGATCTGTTCCGCAGTCAATCGCAATGGCTTCAGCCATTGCAAGTTTCTAGTTATTATTATTATTATTATATTTTTTTCCAGTTTTTCAGTGACTTTCACAGCTTTCACAGTTTCAACAATTTCAACAAGTTATACATCAAAATGTTCAGCATGTTCAAGAGAATTATGCTATTACTTTTGGGACTTCAGCGATTTCCGGTTTTTCCGCAATCGGACAAAAATCGGTCGATTTTTCCCATTGACGTATAATGGGGCTTCAACAAATTCATAGTTTTCAGCATTTTTTTCAACATTTTCAACAATTTCTGCAGTTTGTGCATGTTCAGCTTCCACAACTTGTCAGTTTTCAGAAAAAATTAGAGTTCTGCAGTTTTCCAGTTTTTTTCTACGGGCTTGGGAATTCTGCCATTAATTTGCATTGAGAATTCTGCCATGCATTTTAATAGGCCCATGCAATTTAATAGGACTTCAGGTCTTTCAGACATTTCAACAGTTTCAAGGATTCAACAGTTAAGGTTTCAACAGTTTCAAGGACTTCAACAGTTTCAAGGATTCAACAGTTTCAAGGACTTCAGCAGTTTCAAGGTTTCAACAGTTTCAAGGATTCAACAGTTTCAAGGTTTCAACAGTTTCAAGGACTTCAACAGTTTCAAGGATTCAACAGTTTCAAGGATTCAACAGTTTCAAGGACTTCAACAGTTTCAAGGTTTCAACAGTTTCAAGGACTTCAACAGTTTCAAGGACTTCAACAGTTTCAAGGTTTCAACAGTTTCAAGGACTTCAACAGTTTCAAGGATTCAACAGTTTCAAGGACTTCAACAGTTTCAAGGACTTCAACAGTTTCAAGGATTCAACAGTTTCAAGGACTTCAGCAGTTTCAAGGATTCAACAGTTTCAAGGTTTCAACTGTTTCAAGGCAAGGCAAGGCAACTTTATTTATACCGCGCATTTCGTACACAAGGCAACTCAATGCGTACGAAACTGTTGAATCAAGGATTCAACAGTTTCAAGGACTTCAACAGTTTCAAGGACTTCAACTGTTTCAAGGATTCAACAGTTTCAAGGACTTCAGCAGTTTCAAGGTTTCAACAGTTTCAAGGACTTCAACAGTTTCAAGGATTCAACAGTTTCAAGGATTCAACAGTTTCAAGGATTTCAGTGTAATCATGCAACTTAATAGGGGTTTTTCCATGTAAACCAGTATAATGCAACTTAATAGGGATTTTTCCATGTAAACCAGTATAATGCAACTTAATAGGGTTTTTTACATGTAAACCAGTATAATGCAACTTAATAGGGTTTTTTACATGTAAACCAGTATAATGCAACTTAATAGGGATTTTTACATGTAAACCAGTATAATGCAACTTAATAGGGATTTTTACATGTAAACCAGTATAATGCAACTTAATAGGGTTTTTTACATGTAAACCAGTATAATGCAACTTAATAGGGTTTTTTACATGTAAACCAGTATAATGCAACTTAATAGGGTTTTTTACATGTAAACCAGTATAATGCAACTTAATAGGGTTTTTTACATGTAAACCAGTATAATGCAACTTAATAGGGTTTTTTACATGTAAACCAGTATAATGCAACAGTTTCAAGGATTCAACAGTTTCAAGGACTTCAACAGTTTCAAGGATTTCAACTGTTTCAAGGACTTCAGCAGTTAGAAGGATTTAACAGTTTCAAGGACTTCAACAGTTTCAAGGTTTCAACAGTTTCAAGGACTTCAACAGTTTCAAGGACTTCAACAGTTTCAAGGACTTCAGCAGTTTCAAGGTTTCAACAGTTTCAAGGACTTCAGCAGTTTCAAGGATTTAACAGTTTCAAGGACTTCAACAGTTTCAATGTTTCAACAGTTTCAATGTTTCAACAGTTTCAAATATCTATCAAGTATTTTAACAGTTTCAAGGCCTTTTCAAGGATTTCAAGGATTTTTCAGCTAAATTCCACATTAGATCTGTTCCGCAGTCAATCGCAATGGCTTCAGCCATTGCAAGTTTCTAGTTATTATTGATTGACTGCGGAACTTTCCGCAGTCAATAATTGGTTTTCAAGTTATTTATTATTATTATTATTATTATATTTTTTTCCAGTTTTTCAGTGACTTTCACAGCTTTCACAGTTTCAACAATTTCAACAAGTTATACATCAAAATGTTCAGCATGTTCAAGAGAATTATGCTATTACTTTTGGGACTTCAGCGATTTCCGGTTTTTCCGCAATCGGACAAAAATCGGTCGATTTTTCCCATTGACGTATAATGGGGCTTCAACAAATTCATAGTTTTCAGCATTTTTTTCAACATTTTCAACAATTTCTGCAGTTTGTGCATGTTCAGCTTCCACAACTTGTCAGTTTTCAGAAAAAATTAGAGTTCTGCAGTTTTCCAGTTTTTTTCTACGGGCTTGGGAATTCTGCCATTAATTTGCATTGAGAATTCTGCCATGCATTTTAATAGGCCCATGCAATTTAATAGGACTTCAGGTCTTTCAGACATTTCAACAGTTTCAAGGATTCAACAGTTAAGGTTTCAACAGTTTCAAGGACTTCAACAGTTTCAAGGATTCAACAGTTTCAAGGACTTCAGCAGTTTCAAGGTTTCAACAGTTTCAAGGATTCAACAGTTTCAAGGTTTCAACAGTTTCAAGGACTTCAACAGTTTCAAGGATTCAACAGTTTCAAGGATTCAACAGTTTCAAGGACTTCAACAGTTTCAAGGTTTCAACAGTTTCAAGGACTTCAACAGTTTCAAGGACTTCAACAGTTTCAAGGTTTCAACAGTTTCAAGGACTTCAACAGTTTCAAGGATTCAACAGTTTCAAGGACTTCAACAGTTTCAAGGACTTCAACAGTTTCAAGGATTCAACAGTTTCAAGGACTTCAGCAGTTTCAAGGATTCAACAGTTTCAAGGTTTCAACTGTTTCAAGGCAAGGCAAGGCAACTTTATTTATACCGCGCATTTCGTACACAAGGCAACTCAATGCGTACGAAACTGTTGAATCAAGGATTCAACAGTTTCAAGGACTTCAACAGTTTCAAGGACTTCAACTGTTTCAAGGATTCAACAGTTTCAAGGACTTCAGCAGTTTCAAGGTTTCAACAGTTTCAAGGACTTCAACAGTTTCAAGGATTCAACAGTTTCAAGGATTCAACAGTTTCAAGGATTTCAGTGTAATCATGCAACTTAATAGGGGTTTTTCCATGTAAACCAGTATAATGCAACTTAATAGGGATTTTTCCATGTAAACCAGTATAATGCAACTTAATAGGGTTTTTTACATGTAAACCAGTATAATGCAACTTAATAGGGTTTTTTACATGTAAACCAGTATAATGCAACTTAATAGGGATTTTTACATGTAAACCAGTATAATGCAACTTAATAGGGATTTTTACATGTAAACCAGTATAATGCAACTTAATAGGGTTTTTTACATGTAAACCAGTATAATGCAACTTAATAGGGTTTTTTACATGTAAACCAGTATAATGCAACTTAATAGGGTTTTTTACATGTAAACCAGTATAATGCAACTTAATAGGGTTTTTTACATGTAAACCAGTATAATGCAACTTAATAGGGTTTTTTACATGTAAACCAGTATAATGCAACAGTTTCAAGGATTCAACAGTTTCAAGGACTTCAACAGTTTCAAGGATTTCAACTGTTTCAAGGACTTCAGCAGTTAGAAGGATTTAACAGTTTCAAGGACTTCAACAGTTTCAAGGTTTCAACAGTTTCAAGGACTTCAACAGTTTCAAGGACTTCAACAGTTTCAAGGACTTCAGCAGTTTCAAGGTTTCAACAGTTTCAAGGACTTCAGCAGTTTCAAGGATTTAACAGTTTCAAGGACTTCAACAGTTTCAATGTTTCAACAGTTTCAATGTTTCAACAGTTTCAAATATCTATCAAGTATTTTAACAGTTTCAAGGCCTTTTCAAGGATTTCAAGGATTTTTCAGCTAAATTCCACATTAGATCTGTTCCGCAGTCAATCGCAATGGCTTCAGCCATTGCAAGTTTCTAGTTATTATTATTATTATATTTTTTTCCAGTTTTTCAGTAACTTTCACAGCTTTCACAGTTTCAACAATTTCAACAAGTTATACATCAAAATGTTCAGCATGTTCAAGAGAATGATGCTATTACTTTTGGGACTTCAGCGATTTCCGGTTTTTCCGCAATCGGACAAAAATCGGTCGATTTTTCCCATTGACGTATAATGGGGCTTCAACAAATTCATAGTTTTCAGCATTTTTTTCAACATTTTCAACAATTTCTGCAGTTTGTGCATGTTCAGCTTCCACAACTTGTCAGTTTTCAGAAAAAATTAGAGTTCTGCAGTTTTCCAGTTTTTTTCTACGGGCTTGGGAATTCTGCCATTAATTTGCATTGAGAATTCTGCCATGCATTTTAATAGGCCCATGCAATTTAATAGGACTTCAGGTCTTTCAGACATTTCAACAGTTTCAAGGATTCAACAGTTTCAAGGTTTCAACAGTTTCAAGGACTTCAACAGTTTCAAGGACTTCAGCAGTTTCAAGGTTTCAACAGTTTCAAGGATTCAACAGTTTCAAGGTTTCAACAGTTTCAAGGACTTCAACAGTTTCAAGGATTCAACAGTTTCAAGGACTTCAGCAGTTTCAAGGTTTCAACAGTTTCAAGGACTTCAACAGTTTCAAGGTTTCAACAGTTTCAAGGACTTCAACAGTTTCAAGGATTCAACAGTTTCAAGGACTTCAGCAGTTTCAAGGACTTCAGCAGTTTCAAGGACTTCAACAGTTTCAAGGATTCAACAGTTTCAAGGTTTCAACAGTTTCAAGGTTTCAACAGTTTCAAGGACTTCAACAGTTTCAAGGATTCAACAGTTTCAAGGATTCAACAGTTTCAAGGATTCAACAGTTTCAAGGATTCAACAGTTTCAAGGACTTCAACAGTTTCAAGGACTTCAACAGTTTCAAGGATTCAACAGTTTCAAGGATTTCAGTGTAATCATGCAACCTAATAGGGTTTTTTCCATGTAAACCAGTATAATGCAACTTAATAGGGTTTTTTCCATGTAAACCAGTATAATGCAACTTAATAGGGTTTTTTCCATGTAAACCAGTATAATGCAACTTAATAGGGTTTTTTCCATGTAAACCAGTATAATGCAACTTAATAGGGGTTTTTACATGTAAACCAGTATAATGCAACTTAATAGGGTTTTTTCCATGTAAACCAGTATAATGCAACTTAATAGGGTTTTTTCCATGTAAACCAGTATAATGCAACTTAATAGGGTTTTTTCCATGTAAACCAGTATAATGCAACTTAATAGGGTTTTTTCCATGTAAACCAGTATAATGCAACTTAATAGGGTTTTTTCCATGTAAACCAGTATAATGCAACTTAATAGGGGTTTTTACATGTAAACCAGTATAATGCAACTTAATAGGGGTTTTTACATGTAAACCAGTATAATGCAACTTAATAGGGTTTTTTACATGTAAACCAGTATAATGCAACTTAATAGGGGTTTTTACATGTAAACCAGTATACTGCAACTTAATAGGGTTTTTTACATGTAAACCAGTATAATGCAACTTAATAGGGTTTTTTACATGTAAACCAGTATAATGCAACTTAATAGGGTTTTTTACATGTAAACCAGTATAATGCAACTTAATAGGGATTTTTCCATGTAAACCAGTATAATGCAACAGTTTCAAGGATTCAACAGTTTCAAGGACTTCAACAGTTTCAAGGATTCAACAGTTTCAAGGACTTCAACAGTTTCAAGGTTTCAACAGTTTCAAGGACTTCAGCAGTTTCAAGGACTTCAACAGTTTCAAGGATTCAACAGTTTCAAGGATTCAACAGTTTCAAGGACTTCAACAGTTTCAAGGTTTCAACAGTTTCAAGGATTCAACAGTTTCAAGGACTTCAACAGTTTCAAGGATTCAACAGTTTCAAGGATTTCAGTGTAATCATGCAACTTAATAGGGTTTTTTCCATGTAAACCAGTATAATGCAACTTAATAGGGTTTTTTCCATGTAAACCAGTATAATGCAACTTAATAGGGGTTTTTACATGTAAACCAGTATAATGCAACTTAATAGGGTTTTTTCCATGTAAACCAGTATAATGCAACTTAACAGGGTTTTTTCCATGTAAACCAGTATAAACCAGTATAATGCAACCTAATAGGGTTTTTTACATGTAAACCAGTATAAACCAGTATAATGGAACCTAATAGGGTTTTTTACATGTAAACCAGTATAAACCAGTATAATGGAACCTAATAGGGTTTTTTCCATGTAAACCAGTATAAACCAGTATAATGCAACCTAATAGGGTTTTTTCCATGTAAACCAGTATAAACCAGTATAATGCAACCTAATAGGGGTTTTTACATGTAAACTAGTATAATGGAACCTAATAGGGTTTTTTACATGTAAACCAGTATAAACCAGTATAATGGAACCTAATAGGGTTTTTTCCATGTAAACCAGTATAAACCAGTATAATGCAACCTAATAGGGGTTTTTACATGTAAACCAGTATAATGGAACCTAATAGGGTTTTTTACATGTAAACCAGTATAAACCAGTATAATGGAACCTAATAGGGTTTTTTACATGTAAACCAGTATAAACCAGTATAATGGAACCTAATAGGGTTTTTTACATGTAAACCAGTATAAACCAGTATAATGGAACCTAATAGGGTTTTTTACATGTAAACCAGTATAAACCAGTATAATGCAACCTAATAGGGGTTTTTACATGTAAACCAGTATAATGCAACTTAATAGGGATTTTTACATGTAAACCAGTATAAACCAGTATAATGCAACCTAATAGGGTTTTTTACATGTAAACCAGTATAAACCAGTATAATGCAACCTAATAGGGATTTTTACATGTAAACCAGTATAATGCAACTTAATAGGGATTTTTACATGTAAACCAGTATAAACCAGTATAATGCAACTTAATAGGGATGTTTACATGTAAACCAGTATAAACCAGTATAATGCAACTTAATAGGGATTTTTCCATGTAAACCAGTATAATGCAACTTAATAGGGATTTTTCCATGTAAACCAGTATAATGCAACTTAATAGGGGTTTTTCCATGTAAACCAGTATAATGCAACTTAGGGATTTTTCCATGTAAACCAGTATAATGCAACTTAATAGGGATTTTTCCATGTAAACCAGTATAATGCAACTTAATAGGGTTTTTTACATGTAAACCAGTATAATGCAACTTAATAGGGTTTTTTACATGTAAACCAGTATAATGCAACAGTTTCAAGGATTCAACAGTTTCAAGGATTCAACAGTTTCAATGATTCAACAGTTTCAAGGACTTCAACAGTTTCAATGTTTCAACAGTTTCAATGTTTCAACAGTTTCAAGGACTTCAGGAGTTTCAAGGACTTCAACAGTTTCAAGGACTTCAACAGTTTCAAGGTTTCAACAGTTTCAAGGACTTCAACAGTTTCAAGGACTTCAACAGTTTCAAGGACTTCAGCAGTTTCAAGGATTCAACAGTTTCAAGGATTCAACAGTTTCAAGGATTCAACAGTTTTAATGTTTCAACAGTTTCAATGTTTCAACAGTTTCAAGGACTTCAGGAGTTTCAAATATATATCAAGTATTATAACAGTTTCAAGGCCTTTTCAAGGATTTCAAGGATTTTTCAGCTAAATTCCACATTAGATCTGTTCCGCAGTCAATCGCAATGGCTTCAGCCATTGCAAGTTTCTAGTTATTGATTGACTGCGGAACTTTCCGCAGTCAATAATTGGTTTTCAAGTTATTTATTATTATTATTATTATTATATTTTTTTCCAGTTTTTCAGTAACTTTCACAGCTTTCACAGTTTCAACAATTTCAACAAGTTATACATCAAAATGTTCAGCATGTTCAAGAGAATTATGCTATTACTTTTGGGACTTCAGCGATTTCCGGTTTTTCCGCAATCGGACAAAAATCGGTCGATTTTTCCCATTGACGTATAATGGGGCTTCAACAAATTCATAGTTTTCAGCATTTTTTTCAACATTTTCAACAATTTCTGCAGTTTGTGCATGTTCAGCTTCCACAACTTGTCAGTTTTCAGAAAAAATTAGAGTTCTGCAGTTTTCCAGTTTTTTTCTACGGGCTTGGGAATTCTGCCATTAATTTGCATTGAGAATTCTGCCATGCATTTTATTAGGCCCATGCATTTTAATAGGACTTCAGGTCTTTCAGACATTTCAACAGTTTCAAGGACTTCAACAGTTTCAAGGTTTCAACAGTTTCAAGGTTTCAACAGTTTCAAGGATTCAACAGTTTCAAGGATTCAACAGTTTCAAGGACTTCAACAGTTTCAAGGTTTCAACAGTTTCAAGGATTCAACAGTTTCAAGGATTCAACAGTTTCAAGGTTTCAACAGTTTCAAGGTTTCAACAGTTTCAAGGACTTCAACAGTTTCAAGGTTTCAACAGTTTCAAGGATTCAACAGTTTCAAGGATTCAACAGTTTCAAGGATTCAACAGTTTCAAGGTTTCAACAGTTTCAAGGATTCAACAGTTTCAAGGACTTCAGCAGTTTCAAGGATTCAACAGTTTCAAGGATTCAACAGTTTCAAGGATTCAACAGTTTCAAGGATTCAGCAGTTTCAAGGACTTCAGCAGTTTCAAGGATTCAACAGTTTCAAGGATTCAACAGTTTCAAGGATTCAACAGTTTCAAGGTTTCAACAGTTTCAAGGATTCAACAGTTTCAAGGACTTCAGCAGTTTCAAGGATTCAACAGTTTCAAGGATTCAACAGTTTCAAGGATTCAACAGTTTCACGGTTTCAACAGTTTCAAGGATTCAACAATTTCAAGGATTCAACAGTTTCAAGGATTCAACAGTTTCAAGGATTCAACAGTTTCAAGGACTTCAGTGTAATCATGCAACTTAATAGGGTTTTTTACATGTAAACCAGTATAAACCAGTATAATGCAACTTAATAGGGTTTTTTACATGTAAACCAGTATAATGCAACTTAATAGGGGTTTTTACATGTAAACCAGTATAATGCAACTTAATAGGGATTTTTCCATGTAAACCAGTATAATGCAACTTAATAGGGATTTTTCCATGTAAACCAGTATAATGCAACTTAATAGGGGTTTTTCCATGTAAACCAGTATAATGCAACGTAATAGGGGTTTTTACATGTAAACCAGTATAATGCAACTTAATAGGGTTTTTTCCATGTAAACCAGTATAATGCAACTTAATAGGGTTTTTTCCATGTAAACCAGTATAATGCAACTTAATAGGGGTTTTTACATGTAAACCAGTATAATGCAACTTAATAGGGTTTTTTACATGTAAACCAGTATAATGCAACTTAATAGGGTTTTTTACATGTAAACCAGTATAATGCAACAGTTTCAAGGATTCAACAGTTTCAAGGACTTCAACGGTTTCAAGGATTTCAACAGTTTCATGGACTTCAGCAGTTTCAAGGTTTCAACAGTTTCAAGGACTTCAACAGTTTCAAGGATTTAACAGTTTCAAGGACTTCAACAGTTTCAATGTTTCAACAGTTTCAAGGACTTCAGGAGTTTCAAATATCTATCAAGTATTTTAACAGTTTCAAGGCCTTTTCAAGGATTTCAAGGATTTTTCAGCTAAATTCCACATTAGATCTGTTCCGCAGTCAATCGCAATGGCTTCAGCCATTGCAAGTTTCTAGTTATATTTTTTTCCAGTTTTTCAGTGACTTTCACAGCTTTCACAGTTTCAACAATTTCAACAAGTTATACATCAAAATGTTCAGCATGTTCAAGAGAATTATGCTATTACTTTTGGGACTTCAGCGATTTCCGGTTTTTCCGCAATCGGACAAAAATCGGTCGATTTTTCCCATTGACGTATAATGGGGCTTCAACAAATTCATAGTTTTCAGCATTTTTTTCAACATTTTCAACAATTTCTGCAGTTTGTGCATGTTCAGCTTCCACAACTTGTCAGTTTTCAGAAAAAATTAGAGTTCTGCAGTTTTCCAGTTTTTTTCTACGGGCTTGGGAATTCTGCCATTAATTTGCATTGAGAATTCTGCCATGCATTTTAATAGGCCCATGCAATTTAATAGGACTTCAGGTCTTTCAGACATTTCAACAGTTTCAAGGATTCAACAGTTAAGGTTTCAACAGTTTCAAGGACTTCAACAGTTTCAAGGATTCAACAGTTTCAAGGACTTCAGCAGTTTCAAGGTTTCAACAGTTTCAAGGATTCAACAGTTTCAAGGTTTCAACAGTTTCAAGGACTTCAACAGTTTCAAGGATTCAACAGTTTCAAGGATTCAACAGTTTCAAGGACTTCAACAGTTTCAAGGTTTCAACAGTTTCAAGGACTTCAACAGTTTCAAGGACTTCAACAGTTTCAAGGTTTCAACAGTTTCAAGGACTTCAACAGTTTCAAGGATTCAACAGTTTCAAGGACTTCAACAGTTTCAAGGACTTCAACAGTTTCAAGGATTCAACAGTTTCAAGGACTTCAGCAGTTTCAAGGATTCAACAGTTTCAAGGTTTCAACTGTTTCAAGGCAAGGCAAGGCAACTTTATTTATACCGCGCATTTCGTACACAAGGCAACTCAATGCGTACGAAACTGTTGAATCAAGGATTCAACAGTTTCAAGGACTTCAACAGTTTCAAGGACTTCAACTGTTTCAAGGATTCAACAGTTTCAAGGACTTCAGCAGTTTCAAGGTTTCAACAGTTTCAAGGACTTCAACAGTTTCAAGGATTCAACAGTTTCAAGGATTCAACAGTTTCAAGGATTTCAGTGTAATCATGCAACTTAATAGGGGTTTTTCCATGTAAACCAGTATAATGCAACTTAATAGGGATTTTTCCATGTAAACCAGTATAATGCAACTTAATAGGGTTTTTTACATGTAAACCAGTATAATGCAACTTAATAGGGTTTTTTACATGTAAACCAGTATAATGCAACTTAATAGGGATTTTTACATGTAAACCAGTATAATGCAACTTAATAGGGATTTTTACATGTAAACCAGTATAATGCAACTTAATAGGGTTTTTTACATGTAAACCAGTATAATGCAACTTAATAGGGTTTTTTACATGTAAACCAGTATAATGCAACTTAATAGGGTTTTTTACATGTAAACCAGTATAATGCAACTTAATAGGGTTTTTTACATGTAAACCAGTATAATGCAACTTAATAGGGTTTTTTACATGTAAACCAGTATAATGCAACAGTTTCAAGGATTCAACAGTTTCAAGGACTTCAACAGTTTCAAGGATTTCAACTGTTTCAAGGACTTCAGCAGTTAGAAGGATTTAACAGTTTCAAGGACTTCAACAGTTTCAAGGTTTCAACAGTTTCAAGGACTTCAACAGTTTCAAGGACTTCAACAGTTTCAAGGACTTCAGCAGTTTCAAGGTTTCAACAGTTTCAAGGACTTCAGCAGTTTCAAGGATTTAACAGTTTCAAGGACTTCAACAGTTTCAATGTTTCAACAGTTTCAATGTTTCAACAGTTTCAAATATCTATCAAGTATTTTAACAGTTTCAAGGCCTTTTCAAGGATTTCAAGGATTTTTCAGCTAAATTCCACATTAGATCTGTTCCGCAGTCAATCGCAATGGCTTCAGCCATTGCAAGTTTCTAGTTATTATTATTATTATTATATTTTTTTCCAGTTTTTCAGTGACTTTCACAGCTTTCACAGTTTCAACAATTTCAACAAGTTATACATCAAAATGTTCAGCATGTTCAAGAGAATTATGCTATTACTTTTGGGACTTCAGCGATTTCCGGTTTTTCCGCAATCGGACAAAAATCGGTCGATTTTTCCCATTGACGTATAATGGGGCTTCAACAAATTCATAGTTTTCAGCATTTTTTTCAACATTTTCAACAATTTCTGCAGTTTGTGCATGTTCAGCTTCCACAACTTGTCAGTTTTCAGAAAAAATTAGAGTTCTGCAGTTTTCCAGTTTTTTTCTACGGGCTTGGGAATTCTGCCATTAATTTGCATTGAGAATTCTGCCATGCATTTTAATAGGCCCATGCAATTTAATAGGACTTCAGGTCTTTCAGACATTTCAACAGTTTCAAGGATTCAACAGTTTCAAGGTTTCAACAGTTTCAAGGACTTCAACAGTTTCAAGGATTCAACAGTTTCAAGGACTTCAGCAGTTTCAAGGTTTCAACAGTTTCAAGGATTCAACAGTTTCAAGGTTTCAACAGTTTCAAGGACTTCAACAGTTTCAAGGATTCAACAGTTTCAAGGACTTCAGCAGTTTCAAGGTTTCAACAGTTTCAAGGACTTCAACAGTTTCAAGGTTTCAACAGTTTCAAGGACTTCAACAGTTTCAAGGATTCAACAGTTTCAAGGACTTCAGCAGTTTCAAGGACTTCAGCAGTTTCAAGGACTTCAACAGTTTCAAGGATTCAACAGTTTCAAGGTTTCAACAGTTTCAAGGTTTCAACAGTTTCAAGGACTTCAACAGTTTCAAGGATTCCACAGTTTCAAGGACTTCAACAGTTTCAAGGACTTCAACAGTTTCAAGGATTCAACAGTTTCAAGGACTTCAGCAGTTTCAAGGACTTCAACAGTTTCAAGGTTTCAACTGTTTCAAGGATTCAACAGTTTCAAGGACTTCAACAGTTTCAAGGACTTCAACTGTTTCAAGGATTCAACAGTTTCAAGGACTTCAGCAGTTTCAAGGTTTCAACAGTTTCAAGGACTTCAACAGTTTCAAGGATTCAACAGTTTCAAGGATTCAACAGTTTCAAGGATTTCAGTGTAATCATGCAACTTAATAGGGGTTTTTCCATGTAAACCAGTATAATGCAACTTAATAGGGATTTTTCCATGTAAACCAGTATAATGCAACTTAATAGGGTTTTTTACATGTAAACCAGTATAATGCAACTTAATAGGGGTTTTTTCCATGTAAACCAGTATAATGCAACTTAATAGGGATTTTTCCATGTAAACCAGTATAATGCAACTTAATAGGGATTTTTCCATGTAAACCAGTATAATGCAACTTAATAGGGTTTTTTACATGTAAACCAGTATAATGCAACTTAATAGGGTTTTTTACATGTAAACCAGTATAATGCAACTTAATAGGGTTTTTTACATGTAAACCAGTATAATGCAACTTAATAGGGTTTTTTACATGTAAACCAGTATAATGCAACTTAATAGGGTTTTTTACATGTAAACCAGTATAATGCAACTTAATAGGGTTTTTTACATGTAAACCAGTATAATGCAACTTAATAGGGGTTTTTACATGTAAACCAGTATAATGCAACTTAATAGGGATTTTTCCATGTAAACCAGTATAATGCAACTTAATAGGGTTTTTTACATGTAAACCAGTATAATGCAACTTAATAGGGTTTTTTACATGTAAACCAGTATAATGCAACTTAATAGGGATTTTTACATGTAAACCAGTATAATGCAACTTAATAGGGTTTTTTACATGTAAACCAGTATAATGCAACTTAATAGGGTTTTTTACATGTAAACCAGTATAATGCAACTTAATAGGGTTTTTTACATGTAAACCAGTATAATGCAACTTAATAGGGTTTTTTTACATGTAAACCAGTATAATGCAACTTAATAGGGATGTTTACATGTAAACCAGTATAATGCAACAGTTTCAAGGATTCAACAGTTTCAAGGACTTCAACAGTTTCAAGGATTTCAACTGTTTCAAGGACTTCAGCAGTTAGAAGGATTTAACAGTTTCAAGGACTTCAACAGTTTCAAGGTTTCAACAGTTTCAAGGACTTCAACAGTTTCAAGGACTTCAACAGTTTCAAGGACTTCAGCAGTTTCAAGGTTTCAACAGTTTCAAGGACTTCAACAGTTTCAAGGTTTCAACAGTTTCAAGGACTTCAGCAGTTTCAAGGATTTAACAGTTTCAAGGACTTCAACAGTTTCAATGTTTCAACAGTTTCAATGTTTCAACAGTTTCAAATATCTATCAAGTATTTTAACAGTTTCAAGGCCTTTTCAAGGATTTCAAGGATTTTTCAGCTAAATTCCACATTAGATCTGTTCCGCAGTCAATCGCAATGGCTTCAGCCATTGCAAGTTTCTAGTTGGTATTGATACTTTTTACTCTGTATTGATCCGCCTCTCCCTAATGACTATTTTTGTCTTCTATACAGCATAACCATAACATTTTCAATCGACTGAGTCCATGATGGCATTATGTACTTACATGTACGCCTTTCAAACCAGGTGCTCCAGGACTTCCAGCATCACCTTGAATTCCCTATTAAAAATTAGACAGAGAGAGAAGAAACAAACAAACAAAATGATTAAAGTTTGGAATCACACTAAATGCAAATACTGTAGACTAAAATACAGGCCAGCTCAGGAAAAAAAAAAAAACACAGATTGTGACCGTTTCCTTCGTCGATAGGATGCTGCGAGCTCCTTCCCTGGATGTTTGTCAATACGTCCATAGCTGTTTGTGTCTTACTGTCTTCCAACTCACTTACGCTATGATCCCGCCCCCTATATTGTTCTAACCTTAACCAAATCCCCTTTCCTAACCCTAACCTTAACCTTGTTCCTAACCATAACATTTGTAAAACTAATATTAACACCCAACTTTATTGGGAAATGAAATGAGGCAGTAGGATAAATAAATATTATGTCGTCTAATGCTGCAGTATTTTGGGGGTTTCATTTTATACCCTTTAACTATGTCATCTTGTAGAATCATCAGAGCTAAATCTGTGATATCTGTTAAAAAAACAAAAGTAAACTTGTTGGTCTGTAATTAAGCGGCTATAATCATTCCCTGGGTTAGGTTTGCCCCTATTTGAAAATGGAAAATCATGTTGACACATAACCACACATACTGGTCTGTCTTATTTGGGAGACTCACTTAAGGCCTATGGAAAAAAGGCACCCATATATTATAAGCTATTATGAAGTGGTTTGTGAAGACAGAACTAGAAGCCTTCCTACCTTTAGGCCCGGTGGCCCTTGGACCCCCTTACTTCCTGGCGCTCCTGCTGTTCCCTGATTGGAAAAGAAGGAATGTTTGTTTTTTGAACAGCGCTCACAAATTTAAATCATAAAACATCTGAGCTGTTTCTCACTTTGTCTCCTTTATCTCCGGATAAGCCATCAATTCCTGGAACTCCACCAAGGCCCTGGCAAGTAATGCAAAAAATAAATTAGATATTTGTTGGTCATTTTAGTGAACCACACAGATTTGGCATCACTTGGCACACCTTCTCTCCTTTTTGTCCAGCAGCACCTGTTAATCCTATACTGCCTGTGTCACCCTGTAAAAAAGTATTCATTCATTTCATTTTGCTGCATGATGCATGCTCCTTGGAGTGGTTAATGTAGATGACGTGCTCTTGCAACCTCCAGGAATCACAAAACGGGTTTAGTAGAACGGACAAACATACAGATGTGTGTTAATACAATAATGGTTAGATGGACGACAGACTTCACAGATATGACACTCAAACTGAAGACAAAGACACTTTTTTGTATAAGTTTGTAATGACATACAGAACACCCCAGCTCTCCAGATGCATTATGAACAAGACAGAAGCCATTTATTGTGTCAAGGATTATCTTAGAAATGAAAAACTCTTATAAGTTATTAACTTACATAAAACAGGACACGGTTCCTTTTAACCAGTTCACATCACAGATGGTTGCCTTTTAATTATTTTAGGAGCTTACGTGATTGTCGCATAATTTCCTCCATCATGCAATATTTTAAGTGAGACCCCTGTCAGCGCCCTATAATGAGATATTTGCCTTTAAAGCACTGCTTCAAACTGACTGGCAGCAGAGTTGGTTAAATATCCAATTAGAGACAAACACAGCAGGGTGAATTCACTTCACTAAGTGTGGCTTGATGACCACAAAGCCCCTTTGACAGCTCAATTCTGGTTTATCTTTTTCTTTGTAGAAAACTGAGAGCCACTAGTGATGAAAAGTAACTGTCAACTCTGGTGCATAAAGTGAAGGATAAAAAGTAATAGGGATGCTCTACATTAAAGTGATTTAATGCAGTTCATAAAGCAAGAGAAGGATATGGCTTTAGGAGAAGTTTGGGAAAACAAAAGGCAAATGTAATTTCTATTTAATTTGTTTCTGGCCCTTGTTCACATTCAACAAAAGTAAACTTACAAAGTGATGTCATTCTCCTCAGATTTCTTGGGGTATATACTTAGGCAGTGCCATCATGACAGCGTGTTTCATAGCAACAGTTAGTCTCTAGAATAGCTCTCCTGCAGAGTCAGACTGACGCTGGCACTGCCAGCTCAGAGCAGGCAGACTGGGTGGGCCTATGAGCCTGACCTCACTGCACATCCTCTGTGGTCACCTGGCCTTTCATTCAGGACATCACTCTAACCAGAGTCCTAACTGTTCCTTAAGCGGTGCAGTGGCAGAAGACGTAAATAAAAGAAAGAGGAGCACAGAAAGGCAGACATCATGTTGTGTCTTAAATACAGGCATATTAAATATGCACAGAGACAAACATGCCGCATACAGAGATGAGGTAGTGCTCATGCAGCGGAAAGAGGACAGGTACTTACCTTCTCCCCTCTTTCACCTTTGACAGAGATTGCTCTGCCCTGCAAATAATTCATCATTCAGATCAATTATTATCGAGGCACAGAAATAGGGCATGCATGGCTCTCTATATGATAAACTTTTGTCTGAGATCAAATATTTGATCATTGTTCATAAATATGTGTTCATTAATGATGTAATTGTGCACATTTGTTTTCCTACAGTTTCTCCCCTTTCTCCTTTGAGGCCAGGTGGTCCAGCAGCACCTTTAGCACCTGTATCACCCTGGAAAAGCCACACTGAGATTCAGCAAACAGAATCACGCTGGTGTTGCATGACACTCAAAAGTAAAAGAAAGCATTTTAAGTGACCTTTTCACCCTTGGGACCTGCCACACCAGGTTCACCAATCTCTCCCTGTGGAAAATGCAAGTTCTTAGAAAGCCCAGAAAGCAAGAATCCATTTAGGAGCGATGGCTGAGGTTTGGCCTCGGCAGAGTTTACCTTCTCTCCAGCAGGACCCGAGCAGTTGACTTCAGGCCCTTTCTTTTGCTCTGCGGTGGTCGGAGTTGGAGTAGAAATCTCTATTGGAGGAGCTTCAGTCGCAACCTTTTTAGGACACTGAAGAAATACTTAAATTAGCCAAACAGCAACAACGAGCCTTTATTTAAAGCTAGTTGTAGAGTAACAATTTATAGAACCCGAAATACCATTTAATTGTAGTGTATGTCGGGTATGTTTATATCTGTGTCCCTAGATGTGAAGATTTATATACAAGTAATCCAAATAACTTGATGCAAAAGTTATTGTGGGTTTTTTTGTTTTGTATTTTTTTGTTTTAATCTTAAAGGCCCTATACCTGACTTTATTTGTATTTTGTGTTACAAATAATTAAGGAGAGAGTCAGTTGTGGTATTATAACTCATTCTTAACTTTCCTAACACATCACAATTTTCAACAGGGATGACTTTATAAGCACTTTTAACAACTTGCAGGGTCACTTTTCAGAGAAGGTTCCACTACTACAGAAAAAAGAAACGTCAGGTATTGGGCCTTCAAACGCACCCACTGCTAATCTAATCCTAACCCGCAAGGTCCCATCTTTGGGTTGCCTGATCACATGGCAAAAACCAGTCGGCAATATTATGTGAGAGAGTAATGTCAAATGCCTTGCAGTGCTGTATTGTACGATAAAGATATGTCATTTCTAAGGCTAATATTATAGGGAAAGTATAATTTCACAACAAGCAAAATAGATTTAGTTCTCACTGTATGCACTCCAGTAAATGTAATGTGTTTGAAGCAATCCTGTATAGGGAATTTCAAAAGCTATTTTTATTTTATTTGGAGACCACCTTTAAATAGTGTCTCTTTTTGATGTGTAGCTCGTGCTTGATTTGTATCCTCTTCTTTTTTTTTACATGGACAAATCTGTTTGCTAGCAGAACTTACCGGCCCAGCGGGTAGATCACAGCAGGTCTCCAGCTCAGCATGTTTGGCATCGCAGTAAATCATCATTCTCTGAAGATCGAACTGGATTTGTGCAAAACACACATTTCATTGATCGGACACTTTGCTGGTTCCCACAGTGCAGCAACAGTTCCAAATCGACAGCGTTCGTGGAACCAAAATGGTAAACTCACATCGATCGGTACGCTGTCGTAGAGCCTCTTTCCTATGACGGTCTTTCCCTGAATGTCGATGTCCTCTCTCTCCTCTAGGGGCAGCGTGGCGATGTGTTTGCAGTCCAGGTACAGCGACACCGCCTTGGCCTCCACGCTGATGGCGATCTTGTGCCAGTTGCGGTCGAACAGGTCGTCCACTTCGGGGTTCTTGAACACGGCTCTGACGGCGTCCTTTGTCAGTCCCGCAGCGTTGTACTCCACCGCCTTGTTCTCTCCGTCCAGTCGGATAGAAACCTGGCACACAGATGGAGGTAAGAAGTTATGATAGCCAAAAGTCAAAGTGAAAATAAGTGAGAAAAGCTACTATTCAAAGAGTTTGTTTTCATTAGTCTGACCTTTGAATCTAGTCTAAATTAAGACACTAAATAATGACATTTGGAACCCACCTGTGGGATTCCATACTTGTCATAGACTTGCCACAGGTACCAGTCTTCACGCCTTGAGGTTTTCCTGAACTTGAACGTCGTCACATACGCGTATTCGTCTGGCAGGCCCTGAGGAAACACATCTCTGTGGGAGAAAAGCACATGTTTATTGCAACCACCAACAGTGCATCAGTGGAAGGAAAAAAAGACATTTTCTTTTATAATCTTCAATAGAGTGGTGTGTGTGAGTGGAGACTGGTCACTCACTCTGTTTGCTGAACTATGGGCATGGTACCAAGCCGAACATAGGAACTTTGGCCCACTTCATCCCTGGTCCCAAGAATGTCCCTGACATTGAAGTAGTCCATCAGGTCAAACCCTGCAGAGACGGGAAGAAAACCTTTGTCACATGATAGATACAAAATCACAGAGCAGGCCAGAGCAGCTTTGAAAGATTTCTGTGATGATGTTACTTCACACCCAGCAGCAGATGTGTTACAGCTTTTTGAGCTTAGTTTAAATACCTTTTTAACTAACAAGCGTATGTGGTTCAATCAACTATTTCCTCTTTGCAGAGGGAAAAAAGGGCCCTCCAGGCCAATATGTAGTGCCTCTCGAGTATGTGCGCACTTGTTGTACATTTACCCACAGCGTGTGATTTGAAGTGGTCAGACCACGGACCATATTCAGTCGCTGTAGAGAGGCACTCCCTTGTACAACAAACAAGTGCTGTAACTATGGCGATGGCAATGAGATCACTAATGCTGCCCGATTGTCCAACAGAGCGCACTGATAGCGCTGCTCGCGGTGATGTGGCCAGAGATCAGCCTCTGTATAGACTGCTATTAGTGAGTCAACAGGGTACAATAGTCTTAAGTGCAAAACAAATGCACTTCCATAAAGTCCTTCAGTCAGTGATGTCAGTGGAACCCCCTTTGCCCCTCCATACACACACACACACACACACCCACACACACACACACACACACACACGCACACACGCACACACACGCCTTATTTGTTTATTACGTTTTGCAAGTTTTACTCTCAGATTTTAATCAGCATCCTGTTGTTGTGGCAAAGCCTGTGGGGCGTCAGGTTTCAGGGGAAATATTAACAGCCTTACATGCAGCTTCAAAAGAGGAAGCAGGAGTCTGGGGCAGTAATGTGAGCATCTTAGTGGAAGTGTTAGAGAATAGCCTGGAGACAGGTGCTAAGGCGCACAGGCTGATTCATGCGCCATTAGCATCAGGGCAAAAAATAACATTTCAACAGAGCAGTCATAACAGGCTCCATAACTGACGGGACCAGCCAACCAGAAATCCACTCCATCTGTCAGGATCCACTAATACACTAATACTGTACGCGTTTTTAAATTGAAAGCGTTCAGTCCTCTTGGTTGTTTCTCCCTGTGGCCAACAGATGGTGCTGTGTGGTCTTTGGACTAGACAACTTGTTGCACACTAATCCATTTTTACTGAGTTCAGGGATTATCATGGCAAAAAGCTCCAGTTTGACTATAAAGGTTGTGTTTACTAGTTCCTCCTTTTTCTGATTAGTACATCATCCACTTCAATTTCAACTGCACCTCTTCA
The DNA here is from genome assembly GCA_021464625.1 of Proterorhinus semilunaris. Classification (NCBI taxonomy): domain Eukaryota; kingdom Metazoa; phylum Chordata; class Actinopteri; order Gobiiformes; family Gobiidae; genus Proterorhinus; species Proterorhinus semilunaris. Next base: position 20,658,715 of record CM038360.1, read on the forward strand.
GTTCCACCCCATTTAGTCACATTTAAAATAACTAGAGTAGTGCTTTGTGGAGGGTAGTAAATAATTCACATGGCTCGTCGACATCCAAGACACACTGATCCCCTCTCATCAAAGTAAGCACACCGAGCACTGATGTGGGGTTTTGCCAATAATAAGGACACAAATCTTGCTCGAGGAAGCCGTGCAGCGGTGACTTTTGCTGGCCGTAATGTTCCGTCGCCGCACTTGCATCATGCACAATGACTGTAGTGATTCTGTGGCTGTTCAGGGCCATCTCAGCACACAGCTGTAATTTGGACTGGCAGTGGATAGCGTATAATCAAGCTCAAAAAGTTATTTTGGACAGCCAGAATACGTCCAATGGGGTGATGTGCGGGAAAAGCCAGATGAGTTCACAGACTGGGAAAAGGCACACGGCATTCTTTTGATCAAAGCAGATGGCTGTGCTTGTGCAGGCCGAGCGCTGCAGATACGATTCATCCTCAAGCGGGTGCAGAGTACCCCGAGGGGTCACACCAGACAGCCATGATAAATACAAGTCTGACTCCAACCACAGGTCTCCTGCCTGTCAAGTCACAATCACAGCCAAAACGACTCGACATCTCCAACAGAGTATTGTACTCAGAGAGTGCATCTGTTGTGCTGTTAGAACCCAGACGATAACACTGCCTACTGTAGACCTGGTTTGGATTGTACAAACATGACATGACATGAATACATGTTTAAGAACTGGAGTGTCACAGCTGTTAGTACAAGGAAGTGTGGGAAAGCAAAATGCGGAGAAGAATTGTCAAACTGGAAACTGGTAACTGGAAGTGACTGGAAGTAGTATGAGGTGGGCAGCCAAGCCTTCGTCAGTCTGCCACAGGGCAGCTCTGTAGAAATGACCCTGTGGCTGAGTGAGTGACTGAATGTGCAGTGAATGCATAATGTACATAATGAGCACTTGAATGTGTGTGATAACGACAAACACATAATGCATAATAACATGTTACTGTCAGGGATTTCAGTACTTGACTTTATTACTTTATCACATCTTGAGGTTTCAGGCCTCAGACTAATGTTTTGAGCCAAATCAACAACACAGCCTTTAGTTATAGTCGTGGCAGAATAACTCAAACTAAGGTATTTATCATTTTCAAGCCACTGAGAAATCAAATCACTTTAGGACGACATTCATTGTCCGTGATCCACAGACTAGAGTAGCACTCAGCAGAGGACACATGCGGACCCTGTAATTCAGTCAAACATGCTGTCAGAAATAACCCACTTTTGAGTCCACCCCTTTTTCAAAATCTGCTCTTAAATTTATGGTTTCTGCTTGACATAATTAATGCTTTTCAGTAACATGTCGTTTTAATGGAAGCACCTGTTCCTATAGCTAAATAGATCCAAATGGACTTTCAGTAAATGTTTACACATAAGGAAGTTTGTGTTTTAGGAGGAAAGACTTTAAATATTATCTTCTGGAATAATAGTAGTAATAACTGTAGTATCAACAATAACGGTAATGGCAGTAAGAACTTCCCCGTGGGACATTATTATGTTGTAACTGTAGCTGAATAAATGACATGGTAGTGGCTACTCAATCAAACTGTAACCTAAAAACACTCATTTTGTCTGGCCTGTGTTTTCTCAATCGCACACAGTGGCAAAAGTGCAAAGGAAATGTCATTGCCTTGCTGTGATTTATTGAAAGTTAGTTTTAATGTCTTTTGGGGCTGAGAGGGAAGCAAACCACGTAATTAGCACTTGGCCGGTGGCGGGGATGTGATAATGCGACTCGACACTGGGAACTGATGCTGTCAGCTCTGAACAAGCCTTCCACTAAACGCGGCCAAATTCCCATGATCCACTGGGTTCAGCAAAACGTATTCAAGGGTGACCCACAAAAATATGTTCGCGTGATGCCCTGACGGCAGGTCCCTCATATTATTGGAGGGGAATACATTTTTATAACTTTGTTTTTCAAGGTAGTGAACAAGTGCCTTGTATTTGATATTCTTTTTTGGGGGGTCATATAATATTTTGACTGACATGTTTCCCTGCAGCAGCCCAGAGGCATGCAAGTTAGATTAGCTGCAAACGGTCTATTACCTCTTGGAGAAAGGGCAATGGTCAACCCGCCTTTTTTAGCAGATGTACGGGAATACCACATTGCACGATATAACAAGACAAGAGTTGAAATATAGTACAACAGATATTGGCTCAAAGATTGGAACTGTTTTCAGCCGGCGGCTCTCAGATAATCCCCTTGTTTAGGAGCGGAAACTATTATACTGTAAATGTTTGTCTGAATTCTCTTGTTTGGTGACGTGTTCACACACTCGACAACTCAGTTCAGATAACTACTCCGAAAAGGATTTTATAATAACGCTACTCTTCGCTGAGTAGATGTTTCTGCTACGTTGCCCACTTCTGTGTGCATCTGTTTTCTGTCTCAAAGTGATGGATGTGGGTGGGAGACGCAGACAGGAACTCGCATCCCCCAGACGACATTCTTATAACAACATCCCAAACTTTATGGCTAAGCGCTGTCCTAGAATTCGGAAAAGGCTTTAACACGAAGCCACCAAGTCAGGGATCAGGACTTGGTGATCCTACAGACGGACAGTCTGTAATGCACTTTTAAAAGGCTCGGAGGCCAGTGGAACCGCTGATTTGAACAACACAAATGCTGTTAAATGAGCATGTCTCTCTTTAGGTTCTGAATTGTGTTACTTCTGCCAAAATAGATGAGCTGGACAACTGGAAACATGCAAAACATATGAAAGGTCAATTACGCATAATCACTTTGGAAGTGAGCCGAATTTTCTAGTCAAAATTTTGCCATTTTTACCCAACATTATTTAATTAGCTGAGCACATATGAGGGTTACATTTACTTTTGCACTTTTTGATGTAACTGTACTTCTACTTGTGTCATATTAAAATGAAGTATCTGAAAAAAAAAATTCACTGGAGCCACTGTGAGTAAATCTTTAAGTGACAAATAATATGTGTTTTGTTGAATTCATTTTTCATAATTTTCTTTTTTAATATTACAATTTTTCGCATGATTTCTCGTAATTTATGTCAATACAGAAACACGAATCAGACTTTTACGCTCAAACAGTTACTCGGTACTCACAGTACTCAAGTAACATTTTCTCCAAGTTCTTTTTTACTCTAAATATTTGGGCCATTATACTTTTCACTTCTACTTGAGTCAAAGTAACTCTTACTTACTCTACTCACCTCAGATTTGTACTAAATGTATTCATTACACTAGGGGTCTACAACCTTCACAAAAATACAAAATGAATTGTCTTTTGGAAAGAGCGACAACCATTTATAAAGGTCCGCTCAGTGTGAATGTGTGGACTGAACCTGGGGTGATCCAGGACTAAATCAGGTCTAAAACAAGGACCCACTTCAGATCCAGGATTAAAGCATCATTTAATCCTGGAGACAAACAAAAAGCAAGAGCAGGGCTTACTTAGAAGGTTGCCTTAAACAACTGGGCACATATTTCCACTACTTCTCCTTATTCACAGACCTGTCTCCATTACTTCAGTTGCAAAAACTTTACTCAAGCTCCAAAAAATCATTCAAAACATGGCAACAGATTTCCGGAATAGCATCGTTTTCAAACTCATGAATAAAATCCATTTCATTTTGCGTCTAAATGAAACTCTATCAAAAGGTTTATTGTTGCTGCCATCATCCCCCTTTTACACAAACTAGAGTCGATTTAAAGAAAAGTGAATAGCGCTCTGGGGTTTACAAGCCGTAGGAAAAGCAGCAGTTTTACACATACCTGGAACCTCGTCAAGACCGTAACTCGTGCTGTTTGGCTTGAAGCGATCAGGCTGAACTTTCATGTTTGGACACAGCACATCTGAGGAGAGAGACAATGGTTCAGTGAGACGTGCCATAAATCAAAGACATGATGAGGTGAGCAGACAGGAGGATACAAGGAGAGCTGATATTTAGGCCTTTTTTACCCTTGCGCCATCTGCTGGAAGGGGCGCCGAATTGCGCTTTAATTTTTTAACCCCATGATCAAGATCGCCGATTTTCGGACATAACTTTGGAACAGAAAAAGACTTGCGGCCCTTTGTGTTGGAAACTAGAAATTTCAAGCTTCAGGGCGTAAAAGTTCAATCTTGTCTAGGGCGCCAAATTGGCTATAGGGTAGAAAGCCTTTTTCTTTCAAATATAGTGCAGTAAATAAAAAATAATTCTCAACCCAAATACTAAAGTTAATAAATGACATATCTCTACTCAATTACTTAGTACAGTATTTACTTTGTTACTGACCAGTGGCCACCTCTGCAATTACTTTATTGACCCTAAGGGGAAGGTTTTTTTGTTACAGACAAAACAATGAAATACAAAAATATTTTTTTAATAAGTGATCCAAAAAAAAAGTTATTTGCAATTTAAAGAAATATAATAATGTAAATATCTAAGCAAATGGCAATAAGGACTTATCAAACTAAAACAAAACTCATAATATTACATTTCTAGCTATAGACAGTATTATTATTCATTTGGACCGTGCAGCAAGAAGGTCCTGTATTCGATTCCCGAGTGAGGCCTTTCTTATCTGAGTGGACTTTGCATGTTTCCTTTCCTCCAGGTGCAACAGTTTCCCCTACCAACAAAAACATGTACAATATGCCAGGGCGAATAAGAGTCTGTTTATGTGTGCGACTGTTAGGAAACTTATTCAAATGAAAAAACAATCTGGCGTGGCCTGTTTATTTACACACATGAGCCCCATGTGTGTTCATTAACATGTCTTGTGAGAGTGTGCGATTTCATATTCTCCTCCACTGCTGCCTCTCATCTGGGCTGACGTGACTGGCTCTGCAATAAATGGTTTCTTGTTTGAGGGAGACTGACAGACTGGGCTATACAGTTGTGTTCATACTTACATGAAATAGATTAAAACTGTAATCTTCCAAAATGTAAATAAAATAAAAAAAATAGCATGACCCAAACCTTGACCCTATTGCCCAGCACTAACACTGCCTGATAGGGCTTAGTAGATCCAGTTTTTGAGCTGGTGTGATGTGGGGGCCGGCATGACTGGGTGGGTGTTTGCAAATGGGGTGCTGACTGTCCGAGTGCGACAGTAGTAACGGTCTAATATTCCCCACACACATATTTCCACCTCAGCGATGACAGTGAGAAAGCCAACACCTCCGGCCTGGGTTTCCATTGGCCGCAGTTGTATTATTTATTTATGCCCGCAGCTGAAGCATCTTTCTGCATTCATGAGAAGGCTAACATTGGGATTAGCCGAGGTCGGTTAAACAAATTAACACATTTCCATGCCCGTGCTTCCATAAATTGTTCTTCTGTCGCAGGAATAATGAATAAAAATAGGATGCGTGTGGTCAGGAAATTGTTTATGGAGAGCCACTGGGTTTAGCCACAGTGACATCAGCCATTGCCTAAGCCCCAATTTTGGTCACTGCCATCCTTTTTATTTCATTTATTTAAGGGGAAGGTTCAAAAGGGTAAAGGATAATGCTTAAAAGTTGAAGATATAAAGAAAATAAATGTTGTCCCCTTGTGAACAGCGCTACTTCCAGGCAGCTGGAGGTTTTGGTTTTGTGAAAGCTTGTTGTTTGTTCTGCACAGTCCTATTACGATAGGTGAATTTTGCCATGAAACACAATACATTTCCGGCAAATAAAAGAAGGGTTAAGAAGCTTGGTGACTTTTAGAATTGTGTGAAAATGGAAATTCCTTACAACCAATATCATATAAATGACTTGTGTGGGGGCCATGCAGAGCCCAGCCTTACACGCTGTAGAAAACTGTGCAATCCGGGCTGGGTTCCTGGATCAGTCCAAAGGAAATGTGAAATGGTGAGACGGTGGAATCGACTCATTAACCTGCCTGAAAATAGAGTAACAAAGAGCTCCAGACTGCCTTTGCAGATGCACAACTCCATTATGTATTTCAGAATAATTTCTCCTGTAGTGTTAAAACCATCAGATCAATTTTAATGTCAAACTTTGAACACAAATGGTTGACTGGGATTATGGCGAAGCCAAAGCTAAAGACTTACTTACAAATTAAAGATGTATTTGAAACTGAGTTGTATGTAAAGGCAAACCTGACAAGGAACCAAAGATCTTTGATGGCTATGCTGCGAACTGGCATCCTTCCCCTGGCCTTAGAAACTAGCAGGTTCACTCAAATGCCTGAAGAGACTGTGTGAGTTAGGAGAGATTGAAAGTGAAACTCATTTTGTGTTATACGGTCCACGTGTCAAACTCAACCTACGTGAATTGAACTCTCAAAGCACTAACTGCTCAGCTTTCCTGCCTTTCACATATTTTAACAGAGAACAGAGAACAGGAAGTACTACAACCATAGGGCATGCAGCACAAAATGCAGTGACACCTTAAAGCATAAAAATAGCTATAATACCAAATATTTTTCCCAAATTGCTATTGAACGGTTCGCAACTATGATTAGCTCAGGTCCAACACAATGCATAAAACTGTTCTGGCAACTGAAAGATAATGAGTAAATGTCTGAAACCTTCTGTGCGCATGGAAGTGGTGCAGGCCAAAAGGCAATTCGGCTTAACAAAGTAATTTTCAAACTTTTTTAGATAAATATTGACCAGTTTCTGTCTTCTCTAAGTCAATGAAAAGCCGTCTGCTTTCCCCCAGTATGGCACCGCCACTGACTGTTGAAGTATTTATTTTATTCAATGGACTCTACTTGTCTCAGTGGGTACTCTTTCATTCTCCATGCGTCCGTTTAAAACATGTACTGCAGACATTGCAGCTGTAGCTAATCCTGGCTCAAACATTTAAAGGTCCTATATCATGCAAAATCGACTTTTTGGAGCCTTTAACCATGTTGTTATGCTATTTCCTTATCAAAAACACCCAGACTGGTTTTTGACTTCATTCACGCAGTTCTCTGCAATCCTTCTGAATCCTGCTCTCTGAGCAGCTGCTCCGCCCTCCTGGTAAACGACTGACTTGTTCCGTTGTGTCGTCAGAGCAGAACGGAAGTGCTCGACGTCTGTAATGTAATGCATTACGGCCTGATTTAAATTTGTAAAACCGCTTTTTCATTATTTCTGTCGTAAGAAAGAAAAAGAAAAAAGGAAGTGTCTGACACGTCCGCGCTGCCCCTGCAGGGAAAACAAACGCATCCTCTGAGCGTCTGAACAGATGTCATGTTTGCACCGAAAGTTGTGAAGGAGCTCTTTCTAACCTACTCTGCACACCGCCTGTTCTTTTTCTTACCTCAAGATAATGTCACGGAGAAAAGCGCGTTTGCCTGCGAGAGGTACAGAACTTTATTCAACCTTCCTAAAGAAGAGGCCACTCGCCAGAAGTTGGAATTTCTCTTCGGGATTCAGTGACTATCAGCCAAAATAGTGTTTGTCTGTGACTGTCACTGATGTTTGGTGAACCTTGGCCAGAATCAAAGTGGATTCACTTTTATGACTAACACGAGTCCCATAATGGAAACACCAGAGCGGTGAGTAAATCAAAACGCGTGTTAGCTATTTATGAAGCTGTGTTGCACACGTCAACTCCTTATAACTGCATCATGAAGTAACTTCACTTATTGCTGTGATATTTATATTTTTGTACTACTGCTAAAGTTGTATGAGCGGAGAGAGGGGGAGGAGTTAACTGAATCCAAGCGTTTTGTCTTCCGGGTTTGGAAAATACCTCCCAAAAATACTTATAATTATCACAACAATTAGTGCTCCATAGTGGTAGTGGTACAATATTTCATATAAATGCCTATACTTTCCTTTGGAATGGCTAAAATAGCCTGATACAGATCCTTTAATGGAGATCCGGGCAGGTTAAATATCTATTGGACTCATGTTTAGGCTATTATTGCAAGAAGGGCCTAGTCACTAACATAAACGACTCAATATGTGTGGATTTTCTTTGGGTATTTCTGATGAATTGTTCTCCTTGGACGTCATCACACTCTTGAAGAGAAAGCCATCAATTTTGCTGAAGCAGGCTCTGCTAATTAACAAAGTGTGGTGTTTGCGGCAACCGCTAAACCCACATGCTACCTCTGTTAAATGCCGGCACATTTAGAGGTTTTTCAGGGTCCTAAACCGTCACCTGTAAACCTTATGTGTGTGTGTGTTTGTGTGCGTGTGTGGAAAGTGATAATAGAACACTTAGATTGTGTTGTTTATAAAATGACCCACCTCACCTTAAATTGCCGTTCCATATGTGAAGGCGAGTGCGTCATTCTTGTTAAAGGCTGTGACCCTAAACACTTGCTAGCATGCTACATAGCCAAGCTACTCCCTGCACTTGTGGCCCCGAGGCTATAATTTAGGGATCCAGCTGTTGGTTAAAATAAGAGCAGTGAAAAAAAGACTGCGTTTGGAAAGACGTATCTCACTCGGGTGCGCATTTTATCAACGGTGATGTTTCCAACTCAAACTTTAAAGTATCATTAATTCTTCATTCAGTTATTAAAGGGTCCATTCTTCCTAACTATCCATACACATTTTTGGGATCCTCTGTTTTCCTTCTCAACAGCTCCAAACACTTGCTGATGTCATAAGATGGTGCTGCTTTGTTTCTAAAGTCCAGGCAGCTTCACCTGACTCGTTCTTATCATTTCAGCACCCATATTGCCTGCACCACAATTAGGTTAGCTTGCTTCTCTTTCCTTTGTTCCAGCAGAGCTACAGTGAGGAGGTTGAGGTATAAATGATTTGAAATTAGGGTTAAAATGCCTCATTTCCATACACAAAGACCGATACCTGATTTTTAGCTTGATTTTAGCTTGTTTTGTTTTGCAATTGATTTTGTCCTTCAGAAAAAGTCCTTTTAGCACTATAAAGTCGCTGCCCGTTGGTGTTTACATTACCAAGATAGTATTGCTCCCTGAAAATTGTGAGATAAATTCTAAACTCATCCCTGTGTTAGAAATGTGTTAGTAAGTTATTAGGAATTAATGTTTTTTATCACAATAGATACAGACGACAACACGCTATATTATAGGGGTGTGGCTGAGAAAGGGGGAAGTAGACGAGGTCTATTATGGAATACATTATTTTTGCGCTCTTTTTCTGGCCGACTCTAAACACAGACAAATAAGTCAAGTCAAAATTGGGAATGAATGTTTTTACAGATCTGATTGTCCACAAGAAGTAAAAAAAAAAAAGACATTAAGGTTAGCATTCTCTGTTATTTATGTTTTTATGGGCTGTTGAACCGCGTTGTTCCTCTCCATGTCTCTTTGTCTTTATTTGGTTGAAAATACATCCCAATTCAGTATTTGTTATAGTGGAGTAATAGGTGAAAGATGTGTTCTTTTGCTAGTTTTCCCTCTCGACTGTGGCCGTTTGCTGGCGTTTCCTAAGATGCCGTTTGTATTTATTAGACAGTTTTTGAATACTGAGATATGTTCTAACCTGAACTTAGACGAGTTGAGATGCTGGTCTTTGTACACGCAAAAAGACAGAGGCTGTTGTTAGCATTTAGCCTCTCTTCTACGGGACCAACGGAAGTTGGAAGCATTCAAGCTCCTCCACAATTTCCCACTTAAATACAGTTCAAGTGAAAAAACAAAACGATATTAAACATGTCAAGGTTTCTATATTGTAAGGCGTAATAATACCTTAGGGGTACTTCGACATCCGCGCAGTAAAGTCAAAGTGCTCCTAAGGAGCTCCTACGCCTTACAATATAGTACCCCTTTTTATCCGCTTAGAAAATCAAATCGATGTTTTATTTTGTGTAACTATACTTGGATTGTGTTACTGCTCACACAACCATTGTTAAATAGGGAAAACAAGGAAGAGCTTGATCGCTTCTAACTTCACCCCCGTTTGGCCACATAGAGGAAAGGAGGAGATGCTAAATGCTAACAACATCTTTGGGCTTTTTGCGTGACTGAGCGCAGGTGTAAAGACCAGACAGGTGCAGAGCAACTCGTCTAAGCTCAGTTAATAACATATCTCGGTATGCAAAAACGATGGCCTATTCCTTTAAGTCAGGTTTTAGCTGAACTCTAAATCAGAAATGCTTGACTTAGAAGTTTGGTGGCATTCCAGGTCATGGCAGGTCAAGTGTCCACGGTCCAGAACTGGCGAGAGACCACACATGATCTAATAAAAGTCGGCCCGGTGCCAAGTAACCAGCCAGCTCTTTTTTAGCCGTAAAGTTTAAAAGGTGAAAACATCCAACATGGACATTGGGACTCCTGCTGCTGCTGCAGACCCGCTCGTAACATTAGAGCTGTAATTTTCTGGGTGAAAATAGCCTGCATAGCTGTGTGAGCCAGTTCCGCTGACCGCTTTCTGTGTATACTTAGAGATTTACTTGTGGTCAGTTTTGAGATTACACGAGGGAAACTCTTAAATACTGTAGGCCTGTGGCGTTGTATTTTTGATAAAATGTGTGTGTGTAAAATCTGGGCACACTGTTGCCTACAATAAGTTGTACGCTTTCTAATTCCAATTTCTGAACAACACTGCAGTTTAGAAATATGTTCGGCAAAACATGGGATTATGTTATGAGTTTAACAGCTTGTATTTCCATCCTCTCCCCAATGTTCTGTTCTTGGACTTTTTTTTAATCTGCGAATGATACTGTGAAATGAATTTGTAACAAGATAAGATAAATCAGTAATCACACTTACCACAATACTTATTTAAAACCCTGATAATAATGAACAGGACGTTACTTTTCGCCAAAAGTCAATGGCATGTAACTTGTATTCCTTTGGACGACCGATTCTGCGGGGTCAAAGAGCAAGGCTGGATCTGCTGTGGTGAGCCTGTTCTTGCCGTCTCTCTACTCTGAGTACTCTTGAGCTGTGCTATCATGTCATTTCAGTATTTACAGATGGCGGCAAGTACTCCTCGTGGCATCTTTTTCTTTCCTGTCTGGCTAATTTTAGGTATAGGAATTTCAAGCGCTCGAGCCCAAAGCATCCATCATGTCCGTGAAAGCTCTCTCATTCTTATTCTGCTCTGCTACCGAACAGAATGCAGCAGCGAGTCTGTTTTACGTCTGCAAATGCATTTAGCTACTGTTGGTCCCAAATGAGGTTGAGTTACCCAGGCTTTCCAGTATTAAAACACCTCCCTATCAGAGCAGCAGTTCTTAAAGGCAGAGCCCACCGCAGAAATGTCATGGGCCGAATACTGTCATTTACAAGCCCTTCATTGTTAACACACCATCAAAGGGAAGCCACCGCCACAGCCTGCCGCGCATGTGGCGGGCCTCTTGTGGTCGGGGCGGGGGTACATATGGTGGTCAGGGTCTTTCCTCGCCGAGCGTGTGGTTAAAGGTTAAAATAAGACGCTTTATTTTATTAAGTACATGTTTGAAAGGATGCCTATAAAGGCGTTGTACCCATTATTTTTCTCGTGAGGGAAATCCATTTTAGCTGCGTGGGCATGCGTATGGATAGTTAGGAAGGAGTTTTGACAAAATTTACAGGCACGTTTTAAACAAAGAAAACTGATAAAAAAGATACCGCATAAGTCTGCTACTAGGCTTGTCTGAGGCAGACTTATGCTCGGCACAGTGGCACAGCTTTGCACTCATGCTTCACAGCAAGAAGGTCCTGGGTTCGCTCCTGGGACGGGGCCTGTCTGTGTGGAGCATGTTCTCCCAGTGGTTTCCTCCGGGTACTCTGGTTTCCTCTACCACTAAAAGCTCACTGCCTGCTCATGTCAAGAACTGTGTCCATTACCACACCTTCACAAGGTCCTAAAAAAACTGGTTTAAAACAAAACAATCTTGCACTCACAGGTAGATTTATCAAAGTAACCTTTTGTTTATCTCACCTGTGGCTCTCCTTGTAACTGACTTCTGTGACTGTAACGTTGTTCTGTTCTATGTACCATGTCTGTATTTCTCTTCTGTCAATGAATGTTTCTTTACCTGCCTTAGGACAACAAATGTAATTTAGCTCTTATGCTAATTCTGGTACATTTACATCGAGGCTTTCTGCTGATGTTTTGATTAATGTCCACTGTCCTAATTCAAATAAATAAATAAATGTACACTAGACTAAGATGTGTCCGCATGAATGAATGTGGACACATCTGACCACTACCGGTCAGATGGAACGAGGCTTACTAGCACTGTGTGTGGAGAGAATGAAGTACAGTTCCCCTTACACTGTGTGAAATACTTTGGGTGACTTGTGTCTTGTGAAAAGCACGGTACATAAAAGATTCCATTCCATCTTAGCTTAGTTAACGGGACTAGAGGCAAAATTGTCATTGTTATACTCACTACTGCCACCTCAGGTCTTACGCGTAACTGCAGCCTTTATATTAAGCTCGTGCATGAAGGCACTTCGGACCGAATGAACACCTTTTTGAGCGACAGTGCAGGATTTTAGAGGCAGTTGTGGTGAATAGGTCTGGGCTCACACATTAATACATAATATTAACATTTTTAAACTCCGTAAAGTCCTCATTTCTGAGTACACATAGTTATATATTGGAGTGGAGGCAATTGGAGCTATGAAACATTAAGCAGAGAGGTGCCACCTCGTGAGACAAACATTTTTGGATTTGCGAGCAAGATTACTCAAACATACTGTATATGAATGAAACAAGGGGACAATTACAATTATACACTTATGTTATAACAAAAAAAGGCTTATTTTGAAGACATGCGACCTGTAATTTAATCCCAGACTTACTTTCACAGAGCCTCTTCCTCAGCCGGCCTCTGATCTTGTCAATGGCGTTGAAGTCGGTCACATGGAAAACGTGGGCATTCTTGGGCTCGGCCGCGATCTCCTCCAGCTCCTCTTTGAGCGCCTCCCCGATGCCCACGGCAAACATCCTGATCCCGGCCTTGGCTGCCGCGTTGGAGGGCTCCAGCACATAATCCTGACTGCGGCCATCTGTGAGCAGAATGGCCACTCTCTGGATGCCGCGGGCGACGGGCCGGGCTCCATTGCGCTCCGTGAAGATGTTGGTGGTGGTGTAGCTGATAGCGTCCCCCGTCATCGTGTTCCCCCCCAGGTAGCGTATGTTCCGAGCTGCCCGCCTCACGTCCTCCAGGCTCCGGTATCGGCCCAGGTTAAACTCGCTGGTCGGCCGGTCGCTGTAACGGACCACGGCCACTCGGGTTTTATCGGGCGCCACATCGAAAGACTCCACGAGGTTGGCCACCCACTGCCGGATCTTTTCAAAATTTTCCTTTCCCACGCTCGATGAGGTGTCCAAGATAAATGCCAAGTCATAGTGAACATTTTTACAACCTGGAGGAGAGAAAAAGTTTGATTTAGAAACGTCTTGGGGATTTATAGAAGTCATGAATGACAAAATGGCATATTGTTAACTTCTAAGATCATTTCTCCGTTGTGAGATCCAATACAGTTCCGTCTTATCTAATTTGTATTCACGGTCACAATTTACGAAACTGTGTTGCATGACAGCTGAGGGGTTCAGCCAACTGCACATATGTGGGGCGCTTCGCCATTTTCAACATTGTTTGCCTCCTGTGTTTGCCACGCTAAACTGTTCTGACTAATAAAGCCTTCTGGACAAACTATTAGGAATGCGCCAAAGATCAGTGAAAAACTACAACTTTCAGCAACTTCAACACAAAGAATATGGACATGCTATACATATCAGGTCATTTGAAAGCTCTTAAAAACTAAAATCCAGTTGCTGAATCAATTCATGTCGCTAACGTTAACTACGACTGTTATGATTGGGTCATTAATGTAAAAAAATCATGTGAACTGGCCTCTGTAAAAAAAAAAATAATAATGAATTTGCATACTAGTTTACACTGTGAAAATGCTGTTACGCATAGGCACAGGTTTACAGTGCATATTCATGATTTGGACTGGGAACATCCTGTTATCGTGGAGAATGTTTTGCAGTCGCTCACGGCAAACCAAGTTCCTAGAAGACAACACATTGTCTACTACTATTAAGGAAAGTCTCCTGATAGCAGTTGGTGTCGTGCTCTCAAACCTCAAATATCGCTATCGGAAATATAAAAGCTGGATCTGTACTGAAAAAAACGTCGAATAAACAGTGTTACATTTTCCCTATATATTTTCACTATATTTTTGGGATGCTTCTGATCGCCTGAAGTCGGTTATGCAGTGTTTTAAGAGAAAGATGTATATGTACACTTTGCAAGACATCTCACACCTGTTCCATTTGGCATTTATTTTGTCAGTCAAACCAGTTTATTAACTTACCATAAAAGGTTCTTGCCTTGCTGAACATCTAAACGCCTGTAAAGACACGCCTTAAATGGATGTAGTTTATGATCTTACCTGCCCTCTGTGCTTGCACCCTCTCCTCGGACAGTGTCAAGGCCAGAATGACTAAGACCAGGGTGATCCTGAATCCCAGTCGGAATTCCATCTCGGCCTCTCGGGTTCAGCTCTGTTTCGTTAAACTTATTACAACCATCAAGCTGTCCCGCCTGTGGAGAGGTCAGTAGAAACATCAACAACTCACACACACACACACACACACACACACACACTGACCGGACACAAGAGGTGAGAAACATGATCTGGAATGAACTTCTAATGTCACATTTCTTGCTTTGTAACAGTTTGCAATGCTCACTTTCTGACATAAAAGCTTAAGTCAGTGAGTGTGTTTGGGGATTAGAAGTCGTAAAGTGACATTTGGGTTTTCCACGGTACAGCGGGGATGTTAAAAAGATTATTTAAAGTTGGATCAGACTTGTTAAATGTCAAAAGTCTACTGTGTAGTTTCATTCCCTCTGGTGCGCAATGTCTTTTCCACGTTTTACTTGTTTTTATATGGATGCTGGTGGGAAAACCGCTGCATACTCAGGATGTCATAATTGAAACCTTGGTTTAAAATACAGCGCTCCGTGCAGAGACAAGCCAATTGTCTCTCCAGAAAATAGCATCCTCGTCAACAATGGCTGCGTCCTGATGCCAAAGCGTTCTTCACTGCCTCCTGCCACCTACAGCATGCTCCTGATGCAGCAGCGCCTGCGTGTTGCCTCATCTATGAGTCTGGGTGGCATTAAGAGAAAGCTGTCATATAAACACCAAACTATTTCTGCTCCCAGTACACTGGTGGTTGTGATGCCTGCCATTAGAGGGGGCTGTGTGGCCGGCTGCAGCCATAACATGGCTCATCCTGACTGGACGGCTGTTTGGATGCGGGGGGCTACCGAGGGAGGTATTGGAAACTCTGAGTGCTGCTACTGGGAAAGTCATAATATCACTTTCTTTGTTCTCACATGCCTTTTTCCTCTTTCAGTGAAGTGCAATTTTGTTTTATGACGTCAATACAATTTGTTCGTCCAGCACTAACAGCAGTTGTGGATTTTCCAGTGTCAGATTGTATATTACATAGGGACTGATGTAGGTAGGGTAGGGAGAGACCAACAGGCCCGGTTAGAACCATGTGGCCGTCCTTCTGTGGACCCACCACCTGCAGCCATAGGGGCTGGTGCTATGTGACCACGAACCGGCAACGGACAAGTGGAAGAAAATGGATGGATGAATGGACCTTGTAGTGACCCAGTGGCTGTATTAGTGGTCAGCGTGGCACCTTTACTTTTGATCACGGTGGTCTTTACAACGCGTTTTCTGCAGACCGGGTCCGCCAGCAGTGAAAACCTTCCAAACAATTGATCCTGGAGCGTCCTAGAGACCACTGTGACGAAAGTAAATCCTGACCCCTCATACAGCCACTGGGTCACTATACAAGGTTAGTACGCACAAATATCAACTTTATTTCACATCAAAAAGTTGCATAGTGCACCTTTAAATGACCATTGCAATCACTGCCTCAAATGCTGTAATAATGTGAAAAATATGATTAACATTTAAATGTTTTCATAATTCACCATGATCAAATCCTTAAAGAAAAATAATTAAAACATTAATTCAAGCACATGTACACCTTTTTGTACTGCCAACAAATAGGATTTACTCAAACTTACTGGGAGATACAATTGAAAGTTTCAGAGAGCAGTAACTGCCTGCGACTCAGACACACACTACTATAACACATGTGACAAAGTCTTCATTATAGTGCACGGCGTGTTTTGACCTCCAGGTTTCCTTATCTGATTCCCACTGGACTGTTTCTGCTTGTTGGCCTCTTTGAGCCGAAAAATGATGTAGGCACACCAGCCCAATTACTTTAACTGCGCAATTTGTGCTTTTAAAACGCACTGCCCCATGACAACAGCTGCATTCACACTTTTTTATTTACGGAATTATTTTAGTCCACATTTTTACACCCAGCTTCTTCTTTCTGCACAATGACTCTTTGCTCATGCCCAAGTTTGAATGTTACATGATTGGTTTAGTCTTTTTTCCAGACAGTGGGCGTGGCATGATGTGTTACCACAGCTGTGACTGGACAGTTTTTAAGAGTTTAAGTTATTTTACGTAATCACTCTAGAGTTTTTTCTGACCTAATCTAGCCTAGTTCTTCTTCATGGTATTGTACGTAGAACTAACTGTGTAGTAACATAGCAAAGAAAAGTAACTCTTTTTGTTATCGGCGGTATTATTTTTTAATACTGTGCCAAGTTAAACAGTCGCCTCAAAACATCTGAGCTCTAAAGCTAAAATCAAGCTGTCTTTTCTCTGTCAGCATCCGAGGCTCTAGCCAGATCCCTCGCAATCTGTGGGGCTACATCACCTGGCCTGTTTCCACTTCCTGTCTCAATGGCAGACCTGGGACTAGGATGCTGATGTCTCTAGCAGAAGGCCCACGTTCATCACAGCCAGAATGGGAAAAGCAGAACACGAGCAGAAAATCAAGATGAGATTGACTTCTTTGGTTAAGTAAGTAAGTGACTTTGCCGAACAAGTTTGAGCTCGAGTAGTTGGTTTGGCGATCGCACTGTGGATGGCTTATGGGTAGTGATGGGTGAAATATTTCTAGCTTCACTCGGGCAATACCAGGTCAAACCATTACGATGCAGGAAATTTGCGAGGATTATCTTTTGTGCTTGTCATCGAGGAGAATAAGAAAAAGTTGTTTTTCCTAATTAACATATTTTAGTCCTAAAAGTAGT
Source organism: Proterorhinus semilunaris (assembly GCA_021464625.1). NCBI lineage: Eukaryota > Metazoa > Chordata > Actinopteri > Gobiiformes > Gobiidae > Proterorhinus > Proterorhinus semilunaris. The sequence continues at coordinate 20,675,747 of CM038360.1, forward strand.
TTTGTCTTATATATTTATAATGCTTGTTCCATTTGCAATAGTATCCTATCTTAGGCTTGACCAAACCTCCCCAAATGCAAGATTTATTCGCTTAATTCAAGCAATTTTAGCTCATCCATCTGTTTTAAGATATCTACTTTCATACTGTTTTGTAAAGATATGAAAGTATTGATATTTAGACATGCAGATCTGATATTTTGGTATATTATCTTACCTGTTTCTGACCTGGAGGTTGTGCTCTGGCCTCCAGGGGTAATTCCGTCAATCAGCACCTGAGCAGCATCATTTAAAACCAATGGCACTAATCCAAAAAAAAGTGTTCCCCTAAACACTCCGCCAAATCAAAACCAAACTTCAAATGAAAGTGTAATCCAGTTTGAGAATTCCGGTGTACAGTGTCGATCCCAAAATGTGAGGTGAGCTTCGGAGCCTTGTGGATGTGTGGACTGCGTGGGGAGGAGGACCTTTTGAATGTGGGAGAGTGTAGAGTTTCACTGGGGGGACGGAGGTGACTTCTACTGTTCTGGGCTGTGCTCTAAGCCGCACGGCCAATTATAGAGGCAACTTTCAGGATATTTTTGTCTTCTTCTGCTGCTGCGTCTGTACGGCTGCGCCCAGCTGAAAGGAAGAGAGCCGCAGAGGAGCCGCCCTGGGACTCGTGCGGTGGGCCGGGCCCGCGCTCCCTGCAGGCTGCCACACAGCGGCGGGGCAAGGCTGTGATTAAGTGAAGGGGAATGATTACAGAACGCCTGTGCTGGCAGCTCCGTGTAGGGCAGCTCTGTGAAGGGCTCTGTGATGTGCGTGTTCCCCCCCACGCCCCCCCCCAAAGTCTTGTTGTGACAGCTTTACAATCATGTCAGCCACACACATCTGCAGCTCTTGATATATAGATAGGATCGTTTACATGTGCAAATACAGGAGCACATGCCTGTGAGCATACTGTACAGAATGTTGATAAAGTCCTGACTGAATCTTACTTTGCACGGGCAGGGCTATAAGGCCCTTACTTCACAATAAGAACGTCCCACGCCTGGTTCAAATCCTTGGGGGGATTTCCTCCGGGCAAGTTTCTCCTATCAACCTAACAGTTTAAGGCTAATCTTTTAGCCAGGTAATCACTAGGGCTTAACGATATTGAAATAACTTGCAATATGCGATACGACTGCAATATTGCCATAACGATAGTATTGCAATATATATTTTACAAAACCATTTCAACACGATATGTTCCATTCTAATTAAACACCAATCGTAAGTAACTCATTTTTTTAGCAAATTGTGTCAAAACAAGACTTAAACAAGGGTAAAATTGAACTTAATTAGGAAATGTTTACCTAAAACTAAACTTTTACACATCCATCCATCCATTTTCTTCCACTTGTCCGTTGCCGGGTCGTGGGGGCAGCTGTTGGAGCTGCCCAAAACACATTGCACCAGCCCCTATGGCTCCTCCTGCAGGTGGTGGGTCCACGGGAGGAACTTTTACACATTTATAAGTTTAATGCTTTGTTTGTTTTGAAAATGTTTTTTTGTCGGTCTCAGTCAGATGAAGACTTTAGTGATGTTGGGATGTATTGTGGCTTCTTGCAATATGGATATTGCATCACCTAATAGTGCGATACGGTATTTTTTGCGATACATTGTGCAACCCGAGTAATCACCAAAATTCTGGCCTAATACTGTATCTGGTGATGACAGGTCATGTACGATTGCCCTGATGTACCGGTTGAAGCCTACAACAACAAACTACAAAGTTTCCTATTATAGCCACATTCACACGTGCGTCCCAAGCAGGCTAAAGTCCTGGTAATGTCAGGATTTTTGGACGAAAACCCCGACTTTACCAGGACTTTAGTCTGCTAAAGTGTGAATGTGGCTATAGAGACATAAAATCATAAAAAACAGGCTGTATATTCTCAGATGCGCATAATCCCTGGAAGAACAGATTGCCTTATCATGTACCTAGTTATCACGTCTACTATTGAAACAACTTCTTTTGATAGAAAAACTATTAGGGCTGAGGCAATATATCATTTTGCCAAACATCACAATACACCTTTGTCACAATACCAAGTATCGATACTTAATCAAAGTGTCGATACTTTCAGTACTTTTTAAATGTAATATATAGGAAGAGTTACACAGCACTTCATGTTAAACCTACCTTTTGCTGTGGTAATGCACTTTACAGTATTAAAGATGTCAATTGGCATTAGTTTTTTTATGAATCAAAAGTTTCACAATACGCAATAACGATACGTAATAGTGTGACGTATTACCCCCTAAGTATCGTGATAGTATTGCAACTAATGTCGATTGTCCCAGGCCTACAAACTTTATAGTCAAGCTCTATAGCAAAGAAATTATTAATTAGTCTAAATGATTAATCAGATTAAACTTTTTACTTCCTCTAGGGAAAATACTTTGTCCCACCTTTGTACACACCTTTGAATATCACTACTTTTGACCATCTAAATTAAGTGTTCAATGTGTCGGCCCAAGTCACAGAAAATCTGCAACAGACCGGGAGATGTGCTCCGTAAACAAACACAAAGCACGAGAGACCCAACACGCAGTCTCCAGGATTTAACCGTACTGCAACAAACATCTTGATGCCAGATCCTCCAGAAGCCAGCAGATGGTTCACGGTTTTAGTATCAATATGGAGAGCTGCTCAGTCAAGTACGTAGTCGTAATGTTATGGTTGGTCATTATGTTTCACGAGTTAGGATTTGTGGTATAAAGCTAGCTAGCTGAAAAACATCTGCTCCCCGCTAATTTCCTAAAAATGACGAGGGCAGGGAGCGCAGGGGCGTGTTGGGAGTTTAATCAGTTAGACTGAAACATGCATGGAGTTTTAGCTCAACCCGTAGGGAGTTTGCTTTATCATTCATAGGTTGTAGGATCGGTCCCAGCTGATGGCACTTTCTCTCCACAGTCAGCGCCAAGTATGTGAAAAATAAATGATTTATCCACTTTTTCTACATTGATTGCTAATGGCTTTTTATTTTCTCGCCGCACCTGCCTATTTTCTGTTCCCTCAGGCGGACATGTCTCTGTCTCCGCTGGATTGGACTGAACCAACTTGAACTCACGCAGAGGGGTGTTTCACTAAAGAGATTTTTGTCTCTTTTTAAAAAAAATTATCAGTCAAAAGCTAACTGCATCATTGTTTTAGCTTCTTTTTCAGAGTTAATGTGGCAGACATAAGCTGTTACAATAATGTCAGACTTCTGTTGCATTCCATTGTTATTTGATAGCCACTCTCTCAGATATATAGAGTACGGTGGCCTGGAAGTGTCACACCAATGCATTTTAAAACACACGCAAATGTAAAAGCACACAAACTACTCAAATACCAAATTACAGCGCACCGTTTCAGCTGGCCAATTCTGTAAAACATTGATCGACTTTATTGGGACTACACACCACTTACACCCCATTTTCAACACGGGGAGTCACCAAGGGGCATGGAAGGAACGAGTTTAATGAAGCTATCTGAGGTTTACCCTGATGAGAAATAATGGCTAGAAAAAGGTCATTTATCATGGGAGAAACAATTAATCCAGTATTAAATCATTGCCCCAAGATGACAAGCCGTGACCTAAATAAGATATGAATACGATATTTCTTCAAACCCATAAGAAACTCTGAATCTGTAAAATACTGTATTTTTAAGATTAAGATACTTTTTCAGTTAATACACACTTATGGCTGCTGCAAACGCCACATTTCCAGCTAAACCAGAGTACTATATTATATCAGAAAGTGTCTTCGTATCTTTCTCTATTTTGGTCAATTCACGTGTAACTCCTGAACTAAAAACTCACCTAAGAAACCATAGCAACCTGTTCACCCGACAAAGTCAAGCCACAAAGAAGTTAGAATGTAGTGGTGGGGGCAGGGGGGATGAGGAGACTCTACCGTCTGAACAGCCTGGTGAATAAAAAGAAGTCTCCTTTGATTAATGTGTGGGATCCCAGGGCAGGAACAGTGGTGGCCCCAGACAATGTTGATTGGGTACGGGGAGTCCTAGTCATTTCAAGGGGGCTCTTATGAAAATCTACAAAAAATGCAGTGGACACGGCTAATAACTGCATATTACTGCTACTAAACAACAAAAACAACACAGCAACTACTTTGTTGAAACTACTTTGTACAGAAATGGACTGAACTGTAATATGTTCTTCTGTTTTAATTCTCTGCGCTTCTTTTTTCTTATTTCTTTTTTTCTACTGGGCATGTTTGTATTGTCCCTAGTCTTGTGTTTTTATGTGTCAGTGAACCAAAGATGAATTTCTACCTCGGTACACAATAAAATTCTATTCTATATTTACCAACTGGCCTGAATCAAAACGACCCAAGATCATATGGCTAATTAGGCATCATAAAGATCTGTGTGTTAAAGTCACTCTACTGCGCTCACTGTTCAATTCAGCCAAAGTTTTGCTTCCTCTCAAAATTCTCAATAAAAGCATCAAAAAAGGTAAATTGAATCCTTTTTTCTGAGCTTATTAGAGTTTTTTAGATCATGCAGAACTTTCACAACTGGTATCTAAGCTGCTCTGTGTGTTAGCCAATAAAACAACTTTAATCTTTGGCGCAAGCGGAAGCATCCGCACTCCAACTTTCAGTAGCACTTGGATTGTTTTGTGTTTTTAAGAAAGTTCACACCTAACCATTAGTGAAGTGCTCCCCCAATGGCGTGCTGGGTAATCAGGAGAGTCGGGATGTTTCCCAGTGGGCTGCGGTTCTTTTGGGCCGTCAGAAATAAAATAACGAATTAATAACAGAGTCCCACAGTTGTGCTGTTTCGAACCTAAAGGTTTGATGCAGCTGCTGCAGGAGCCTGGGCTGTACTGTTCGAGATATAAATTAAGTAACACAAGCATTCTTTAGTTAGTCATGTAAATCTATCAAATACTGACTGGTGTATCAAAATCAGAAATAACTTTTGCATCGCACTTTTCATTCATTGTGGCAGGGAGATACCATTTGACATTGAACTAATTCATTGGGGTGTTTAAGAACGAGCATGCCATGTCATAAGAGCTCTTTATTCACTGAGTTTTATCATAAAGCGCCTGGTCTGAGAACAGCTGCTCCACAGATGTCTGGTCAGCCCTCTGTCCGCTCGGCTGTGAGGACTGAGCTTGTTTGAGAAGCACTGGTCTTAGTTCAGTTGGTCCTCACATGAAAACCTTATCAGACCTTATCCTCTTTCTTTTCTTTCGCCCCATGTTCCTGTCTCTCCTGCCTCTCCTCTTGCTTCCCCTTCCTCCCAGGATGTGCTTCCTGATCTTTACTTCTGCGATTACGAGGATCCCCTTGTTGTGGTTTGCCTTTCCCACCATCTCGTCCTGCTCCTGTGCCTCCTACCCCTATCTTCCCTTCTCATGTCTTACCTGCAGGAGCCTTCTTTGCCCCTGCTGGCCCGTCTATTCTGACCCAATCTGCTGGGTCTGCCTTTTCCCCGTCCTGTCGCTCCCCGCTCATCCTTCTCCTCCTTTCTCCTCTTGTCCGTCGTCCCCCCTCTCCTCTCATAAGCGCTTTAGGTAGGACAATGATGTTGAGGCTTTTGCTAAGAGGTTGCGTCGTAGTTTTTAGATATTTAAACCTTACCTTGTTTGGGGTAGACAGTTTGGCCGTCTACGTTTGGGGTAGACAGTTTGGCCGTCTATGTTTGGAGTTGACAGTTAAGGTGTCTACGTTTGGGGTAGACAGTTTGGGTGTCTAATTTGGGGTAGTTGGTTTCATGTTTGGAGGTGAGGCCATGGTTATCCACCGGAAAAAGGTGGTTTCCCCGCTTCAGGTCGGTGGGGAGTCCTTGCCTCAAGTGGAGGAGTTCAAGTATCTCGGGGTCGTGTTCACGAGTGAGGGACGGATGGAGCGTGAGATCGATAGACGGATCGGTGCGGCGTCAGCAGTGATGCGGTCGCTGTATCGGACTGTTGTGGTGAAGAGGGAGCTGAGTCAGGCGGCAAAGCTCTCGATTTACCGATCGATCTACGTTCCCACCCTCACCTATGGTCATGAGATCTGGGTAATGACCGAAAGGACAAGATCGCGAATACAAGCGGCCGAAATGTCACCTAGGACCTGTTTGCCATGGGAGACCCTACCAGGGGCACAAAGCCCCCGACAACAGAGCTCCCAGGATCATTCGGGCGCTCAAACCCCTCCACCATGTTAAGGTGGCGGCTACAGGAGGGGACTGGAATTGATTGATTGATCAATTAATTAAAATGGTCAAATAATGCTGTATATGTTCCAAATCTCGCATGCAAGGTTTTCCATGTGATATTTCCAAACATGTCATGACTGTCAACACCGGCCTGTGCTTCACATTGGAGTGCCGGGCTGATGTCCTTCTCATGTGTGTCCTGCTTGTTGGCAGAGCGGAGAGCAGCAGTGAGCTCTGTGTGTGTCAGCGTGCTACATCCTGCCTGGCAGATGCTCCATGTTTGTCCTCCAAACTCCTCAACATCACTGGTCTCCCGGTTTGTAAATCTAACATGCAATTCCCACAGCTGAAATGGCACGCACCGGGAAGAGCACATTCTATAAATAGAATCCCAAAAAGTCACTATACCTGAATTGAAAGAAGACGACATGTCTCCAAGTGTGTGTTTCTGCAGCTAGACATGTCATTTTTCTTGATACAGTTTTACATTTATTTATTTATTATTTTTTAGAAGAGAAATAAGTAGACATTGGATTGGTGCACATCAAAGAAAAAACATTGGATCCACTTTGTATTCACTTTTCACAGATTACTTTGTAACAACAGAACTCACAAAAAAACTCAGCATGAATACTTAAATGGCTTTAGTAGATGATCATTTCCTTTGTCGACTTGAGTTTTTAGGGACCTTTCTTATTGTTGGTTATTGTCTGTACTTGGCTGTGACCTGAAGCTGGACTGCGTGGCGAGCCCCTACAGCACTGCGTCAATATTTAAAAGTCATGGACGACAAACAGTACAGCCATCCAGGCCTATTTCCAGTGCCTTTGTAGCCAAGGAAAGTGTGCATGGGGCCGCACTGTGTACTATAGATCCCCGTTCAGGTTAAAAAAAATGGAGCTGTGTATGAATGACTGAAAGCGAAAGCACGCTTTGAGTTACTGAGGCGGTGCGAGGGTGCGTCTCTTGTCAAGCGTCCCGGGGTGACCAGCTTGGAGAGTGGCTAGGTAGTTAGCGCCAGCCATTTGTCATCGCACTCAACCTCCCACGTCACAAACAGGCTCCAGTGTCGCCCAAACATTCACAGCTGCATTTGTCAGGGGGACGAGGTTTCCAGTGCCCAGCGTAAATAAAAAGAAACAAATTGTTTTGCTTCTTGTTACATATCCAAAGTTCTCATCATTTTTTGCTGCCAAATGGAATGAGTATGAATCTTGAGTTTGGCCTTGATCAATCTATGGCAATGGAAAGCATTGAACGTAATTGCCTTATATCTTCATATTCCTTGCTGCACTTTGAGAAGAATAACCACAATTGTTGCTTTTTGCTTAGTATGCCGACAGGTGCGCCCATGCAGCTCACAGCAGAGGACACAGCAGATTGTTCAAGTTGGAGAATAATATAATTTGTAAATGTCATGGATCAAATTATGCAGAAATTGCTCATGGTTATTTTTGTGTCCAGCATTGTAGATGGAGTTTTAGACATTGCTCGGCTAGTCCAACAAAAACAGCAAATAAAATGGTCTGCAATTATACAGATGGGCTCGTGAAAGGACATGGAACGATGTAGAAGAAATGGCCCCAGATACAGACATTTATTACAACATCTACAGATTATGTGGAAGCATACACTCAGAACCAACATATATACTGTGTTTTAGAGTTTGTAACCACCTCGGAGACTGGATCTACAATCTCATCAAACGTGCAGGTTATTTCAGGAAACAATCAATAACATTGTAACAATGTTTTGCTTATACGACCATCTCTTTGGATCGATCCGTTCGAGATGTTATGCATGTGTTATGTATTTATTGTGCGGTGTACTGTACGTGGTCGTGCATTTTAGACACAAAGTGCTTGCATTGTGTTTTCTCTCTTTTAGTTGGATTAGAAGTCTTTGCGTATCACTTTAGTCTGGTGCTGCGGTGCTTAATCGAATCCGAGCATACACTGATCTGGGAAAAAGCTTTTGGAAATAAGAGGCTGTTCATAACTCACAGAGACTTTGCACGCACTATGAAATGCTATTTATTTATTTATTTTCCATTTTTGTATATGGACATCTGTATTCTAAGCCGTACTATTCTGCTAGAATGATGTGATTCTGCAGCTTATGGAAAAATGCATTCAAATAAATACATATGATCAGGCAATTATTGTCTAACCTTAGCCATAAGTTACATGTGCACAAAATGACAGAGCAAACGGAGATCTGGACCTTTAGCTTATTATGTGCAGGTTACACATGATCAGTTTCATAGAAAAACATTCACTCCAACTACAGTGTTCTCTCCCCAGACACTGGCATTTCCTTAAACTGCATGATCCATCTTCTAAATTCTATTTTTTTTACGGTGAGTTCTAATGTAAATGTGTAGAAGTGAGTGGACAAATAGCTCCACGGATGAACACACGTTTTTCAATCATACCATAGTGAGTTGAACAGGTTTAAACCGCCCCCTTAAAATGAAAACAAATCATTTTGAATCTCCCCGACTTCTGTGCCATAAAGTGCAAAGCAGTTTTTTTGCTCTAGTGTATTGTAATACTGCAGAGCAAAAACACATTTGCATAAATAAAATGGCTCAAAATAACCGAATGCAGCACTTTTTTCATGTTAGACATTTTAAATGCCCTGTTAGTTAATCTTACTGACATTCTTGTCTAATGTATTCATCTTTGTAGAGAATTCACTTACATTTTTCACTCGATTAGCGAAGTGCGTAATCTGTAGTTTCCCAGCTTTACCACAGCCTGTCTTGCGCTAATGCCCTCAGAGCTGCAGTCGCTCCAGAGTCAGAGTTGTGTTGGCCATTAAGACCTTCTTCCGTTTTAATCGCCCACTGGCAGCGCTTACAACTTCGAGTTCAGCGGCGCTTTCCCCCACGGCGCATGTTCCTGACCCGCCCTGTCTGTCTTCTCCGCTGCTCTTCTTCTTGACGCATGGATTCTCCCGCGGGACCACCGGAAGCTCATTGATGCCTTTGCCAGATTGCGGATTTCCTCTTAGCGCCCTGTCCTGCCGTTGACCCCGGCTTCGGACACCTTTGACCAGCTTGTCTTCATTGGAACACATAGCCGCTCCAGTTGTTGACACTTTGGACTTGGCCTCGTCCTCCTCTAGGCACCGGCCTCTTGTTAGCCCCAGCCGCTGTTTGCCAGCGAGGTTTGGGCCTTTTGACACTCTCGTGTTTATGCGGGGAGAGTTGGGGGTAAGCTTGGGGAGAAGGGGAGCCTGAGTTCCCTGGCAGACCACATCCTCCATGCTTTGTTTAACTGGCGGTTTTGATGGTTTCCTGAAATCAATAGAAAGTTTTTTTTCCCGACTTTGGGTGATACACGTTTGCACCTTTGGCTTATCGACAGCGCCGTTGTTACTTTTCAGTTTTTGGCTTTGCGCTTGGCGGATTTCATCTGACAAATCCAGCGGTGCGAGCTTTAAAGGTCGTCTCGAGGGGTGGTCCTCGGACCCCTTGTCCAGGACTGGATTGTGGAACCTGGGCCGCAACGTGTCCAACTGTGCCGTGGCCCCTTGGGTCAACTGCGGTGAGGCAGTAAGACGACCTGCTGCCTCCTTCTCGGGCTCCGATGACAGATGGAGGCCAGGCGCCTGAGAATGGGCTCTGCTTTTAGATGCAAGAGTAAGGTTTTGGCTGTTCAGATGCAGACGAGTATTTTTAACTCGGATGGTCGGCATTTCTTCTCCACGGGTACCCCCCTAAACAAAAGATATACATGTGGAATTTATGTTGTGTCTCACATTAATTTGCATATAAGAATTGAAATACTGCATTTGTGGTAAAAAAAAATAATCATGGCACACTTAAAGGGAGGTTATGTAAGATAATATTACCATTACTATTTAATACACATTGCTTTTTTGTGTGACCAGATATTAAATAAACTAAAATGTTAATTTTACAATAATTGTAACGTTGACGGTATGATTACGTGAGAAAAGAGAAGCACCGCACACCAGAAGTCAAGTCGTCTCAGAGGTGCAGATGTGGAAATTCTTCATAAATCAAAAAACAGCATCGCACACTCAGGTAGCCGATGTCCTACGGTATGATTACAAACACTTTTCACATGATGTAAGAAATGTTGATGTTTACATTTCTTGTTTTAAGACTTGGAAGTCTTACTTCCAATTGGCCAATCAGAAAGTTTTGGGCTGTCAGATCTAGAACCAATAATTAATAATAATAATAATGTATACGACAGGTTAGAGCAACTTGGCTTTCCTTTTTTTGCAGTGCCGTTTCAAAAGTGTGCATGCTGCGCACCCTCCCTTTAATACATAGGACTTGTGTCTGGTTAAGTTTCATGACAAGTCATTAATTCATGATCTGACTAAATGCAAATTAATCAAAAGCTCCAAATCTGCTTATCTGGTGGTTAATAATGTGTAAAGCTTATTCAACTAAAAGCAACTTGTTTACAGAAGACTCAGTCTAAGCCCATTATGGAACTGTTGACACTTTAAACTGTTGACACTTTAAAGCACAATAGCTACGAAGAACAGGCTGATACGTTTTCTGGGATTAATCGCACATTCCATAAAATAAAATAAATAAGATTTAAAAATGGTAACGACTAGAACGTTATTGTTCATGGTAAAGTGTTTGGAGAGTCAGTCCACTTCTCTGTTTGTTTTTTTACATCACTTTGGTTAATGTAAATCTTTACACTTTGCTGCCTGTCAGATTTGGTCCTGAAACAAAACTTAAAAGTAATAGACAAAAACACTCACCGGTTTAGGGGGTGGGTCCGGTCTCATTTTGCACTGACTCATTTGTGCAGATCCAGGAGCTTGTTCTTGTGTACTGTGTGTGTGTTGTGTGGCACCTGGCCCCAGTGCTGCCAGTGCAGGGGAATGGACTTTAACAGTCTTAGTGTATTTAAGAAGATTAGGGTCACCGACTCACTGCACAGAAGGGTGATCTCTAATGATCTGCAGCTCATCTACTGCCAGCATGCACTCCAGAGAAAGCTCGGACTCTACACTGGAGTTCTAATTAAGGCGTTTAGATAAATAAAGAGACTCTACAGTGTTCTGTTGACACAGGTTAAGTCTTTTACATTTATAAAGGAGAGACTTAATCAAAAGAACTAAGAAACTGGGCTTCACGATTCTGGAAAAGATATGACCAGTTTTTATGTAAAGTAATAACTTTACAATTTCTATTTTATGATCAAGATTCAGTTCATAGTACATTGTCCAGGAACATGTTCTACATTGGAGAACTGAACTGCTAAACTAATACAAGAATCACATGCCTGCATGTTGTGGTTAATTTTGCAACCCAAAAATGTTTAGTGTAACCAGACAAAATGCCTGCTCTTAATACTGCATTCATGCTCTCACTATTTATTTATTATTTTACACTACCTTGATACATTGTACCAAACTAAATGTATGGTAAATGGTCTCAACTTATATAGCTCTTTTCCACCTACATTAGGCACTCAAAGCACTTTACAGCAAGGAACCTCTCACCCATTCATACACCAATGTACGCAGACACTGGAGGCAAGGTGGGTGAAGTGTCTTGCCCAAGGACACAACGACAGCATGCACCTTCAGGAGGTGGGATTCGAACCCCCGACCTTCCGATCACGAGACGACCTTCTCTACCATCTGCGCCACCGTCGCCCGTAGTATATTATAATCTGCTTTGTAACAATCTGTAATATTGCAATGTAGTACATATACAATGGAATAATGTGTATTAGTACTTTAGAGGTACATAATGAAATAAGGCATAAGACCCTTATTAGGGTTAGAGGGCTTACGGTTAGGGTTAGAGTTTGGGTCTTATGTCTTATTACATTATGTACCACCAAAGTACTATATTATGCCATTGTGTATGTAACACATAGGTATTACAGTCTGTTATTGTTACACTTGGTACAATGTATCAAGGATAGTCTAAAATAAAGTGTTTCCGATCTTGTTTTCTGCTACTTAGATTTTGCCATGAATTTGAACTTTATTGACATTATTAATTGCTTTTTTCTCCGTAACTATTAATTATCATTTTTTGTGTCTTTATTTGTTGTGGTTTTTTTTTTTTTTAGACAAACATGACCCATGCATAACAGTTACAATAAAAATAATTAAAAAGAAATTCACTAAAGTCCCATTATTAAACAGAAGTTTTAGTTGCGAGCTTTCTTGCAAAACAAAAAACAAATCAATCCCGAAGACTCCGGGATCTGCACTCTGGGATTCTGGAGCTCTCCGCTAGATGGTGCTAGAGTCCTCTTCTTCCTGATATTCAACAGGCTGTGTTTGCGCGATGAGCTACAGCAGAGCAGCTTATACTTCTGCAAACAAAGCTTTTCTTTTTACTCACTACTCATTGTTGCTGTTTAATCCTATTCAGTTTCAACACGACCATTTCAGCAGTTTAGCATGTATTGACAAAACATTGCGGGTTCACAAATCTAATCACAATACTCGACAATTATATTTATTTTTTTGAGAAGTGTTGCAGCCCGACAACACAGTGAGCTGTTGTGAAAATGTCCACTGCTCACGTAATTCGTGCCTTTATCATATCCTTACCGTGTACAATGTTATGCCTTATGGATTGTAATTGTTTTACTAACCGGCTTCTCATTTGATTTCTGTGCAGCTCAGGGCTATTTGTACGCACTTTTTTTTCTCTCTCTTTTTTTTCTTTCCCAGAACGAAATTAGAGTATGGCTTGGCTTCATCTGGCACATTTACATAATGATCTCATGAGCGCTTTTCGATCAATTTGCATTGTTCTGTATTATGTACACACCTAAATATGTTTATGTAAATTAGGTTTCACACCACCAGTAATGTTTTTGGAATATATTGACATAAAAGTCAAGGGTTTGGGGATTGATGGTTGAAAAATCGATAGTATGAATGCATTATTGAGTGTGTTTACGTGCGGTCAAGTATCCCAGAGTCATATCCTGGTTATAACAACATTCTGGATATAATGTTTAATCTGGATACGCATTTCCCTGTTTACATGAGCAACAACAGTATCCAGGATATGTAGTCTCCAGGGGGGGGGGGGGGGGGGGGGGGGCTTATAACGACTAACACATAGCTTTTTCTGACATTTCTCTAAACAGGGCCAAGAACTATCCAAAGGCACACTGAAGACTGTAGACCACTTCAGCAGCAGACGTGAAAAATGGAAAGAAAAAAATAATAATACAGTGCAGGTTTGTGCAAATGCCCCAAGTCACAAGAAGTGCTTGTTTTTCTTATTTTTTACAAGATACAAATAGCAGCTCCTGTCATGTCTGTACATGCTCAGTATGTCAGCAGTGGTGAGAAACCAGTATACTCTCCTGAAAACAATGCAAATATCCCATTGAGTGTGTTTACATGTGCTTAAGTAAACTGGTCATTAGGCATATCCTGGTTAGGACATTATTCTGGCTATGATGTTTACATGTGTCTGAAAAAGGACACCGTACATATAATAATTAGAGACAGTTGATTACCTATTCAGCCCCATTGATTGTAATGGTCCAGAGTCGTCTGTGAGACTTACATGGCTGCGCTGTCTCCTCCTACGCATCCTGTTCCTTAAAAGGGCAAAAAGGCGTGAAGCCCGGCGCTCACGGGGCGGGCGGAGCATCCGCAGAGCTCCAGAGCTTGATTGAAAGGCCCTGGAGCCAGTCAATGCACTAAAAATGTTTCCGCTATTTAATTTTTCATTGTATTTTTTTCATTTCTTTTTTTCATTTCTTTATTCATCCATGTTCATATTTTTCTTTACAGGGTCATACATTAATATGAACAGTACATGGTGAAAAGGAGCACGATGAAGACATTGTCTTATTGCCCATGCCTCTTTGTGATAGTTACAGGAAAATCGATGACCAAAATGGCGGGTGATCCGTCCAACAAATTTGTGACACTCTTTTTGGTTTGACAAAAATCTATTATTTGAACAATTTTAGAAAACAAAAACATTATTTTATTTTTTTCCCATTTCAACATACAAGTTATGTTTTTTTATATTCCTCTATCTGCATCTCCTTGAACATATTTTTAAATGTATCTATTGTTTGAGAATATTTTAATTTGCCCTTTAATATATTCCATAATCTTACCCCAGCAACCAAAAAAACCCTCTGTCTTAGTGAGATTCGGGAGAACGGTACAAAAGTTTCCTTTTCGCCTTGTGTCGTCTGTGATCAAGGTCAATTTCTTGTAAATATGTTCTGGTACCAACTTGTGCTACAAACATTTAATTTGCAAGATCTTTAAATTTTAATAGTTTCAGCTTCACAAAAAGGTCGTTAGTATGTTCTCTAGAGCCTTTATGACTTATAGTTGTTACAGCCTTTTTTTGTAGCAAAGACATTCGCTCTATTACACTTGTGCATGTGTTTCCCCAGACCTCGATAAAATATGTAAAGTAAGGGACAATTAATGAAGAATATAAAAGAAATAAGGCAGCCTTATCAAGCACATATTTTACTTTATACAAGATATACATTTACTCACTTTTGTTCGACTATATTAAATATTAAATATGTGGCTTCCAGCTGAATTTAGTATCCTATTATCTATGTTGTGCTGATAAACAAAAACCAGCGCGGTTACAAATATTTCACCTACCCTAGCGTTGTCACATGGGTCATAGCAATTTTCAGAAAAAAAAAAACTCTTTGGAGCCAGCCTTTTAAGCTGTCTAGCAAGTGTCTTTTGGAGTCGCCCCTGGCCACAAGGGGGCGGTATTACAGCAATGTCAGCTCCCCGCCCTGAGGACCATAGAGAAGCACGTTCCTCGCCCATTGCAGGACACTCGTATCACTGTTTACATGAGCAACTACAGTATCCTGGATACTAAATACTTTAGCAATGTTGCTAATGCAAGGCTTTTTCAGACATTTCTCTGGCACAGGGACAATAACTGCCCAAGGAAGCACTTATAACAGTAGAGTTTTTAACAAACTTCAACAACAGACGTGAGAATTTAAAAAATAAATAAATAATTGGTTTGATCCGAGGGCAGCGCTGACTTCCACCAGAGATACCGCGGAGCAAAAAAGTAGTTGTTTTTTAAGGTTACTTCAATGTTTAGTTAATTTTAAGAAGATACAAAGTTTTAAAAGCCCAGGTACCTAAAAATAGCAGTTAGAAAGTTTTTGCTCCGCCATATGTTTCTAAAGTTGCTCAGTACGTCAGCAATGGTGAAAAACCAGGAAACTGTGTTTACATGAACCAGACAAAACCGGGAAACTTAATATCCCCATTAATAACCGGGATACTCGAGCGCATGTAAACCCACTCAAGTGAGAGTATCCTGGTTTCGAATAACCTGGATATGGGCTTATCCAGGAAACTGAAATGTGCATGACTATTTTTGTAAACCTGTGCTACTTTAGTGATGTTCTTTTACATCCAATTTGCTGTAAGTATTAAAGTTTCCAATTAGACAACGTAACCCATTGTTCTCTGACAGTGTTTCTGCCTCTTGTATGTTTGTATAAATTCTCGTGACGGACTCGGATGAGACAATGACGAGCACTCCGCGGTGAGCATCCCTAGATCCTAATCACTCAGCAGCCCGTCCCTCAACATAACATCCATCACTCCTCCAACAGAGCCATTCGTTTTCATTAGAAGCCCATGTCGTCTTACCCCTCTCTCTATCATTCACCCCTCCATCATTGTATCCAATCTTTTCTTGTATCCTTATTGTCGTCATTCGAGGCTTGTGTGTCGTTTACTTGTGCCGTCCCTGTCACATGTCATCGCTCAGTACGTTGGAATAACAACATTGCTTATTTGCTCATTGGAATGTCATGCAAAAGGACATCATCGAGATCAAGAGAGGACTGTTGAATAACAAAATGGAGGCAACAAGTGGCATTACTCAGTGCACAGCAACGCAGATTCCCCCCCCGCCTTGTCCGCCTCCCCTTAAAAAAAAGCGGCATGTCAGCACCTGCTTATTGCGGCGCTTCATCATATCGGTGACGTCGCGTTTCGGCGCAGCCGAACCGTTTTGGCAGTGTTTACGTGATCATTTAAGATGGCAAATTACAGGCTTACCGGCAGCACCAGGCCCGCCCGGACGCCCCTCCGTCACTGTTCTTATTGTGAGTGGGCCCCGAGCTTCGCCTGACGTCCGAACCCCACGGTGTAATTACTGCGGTGTGGGAGAGGGATAAAAAGGGATGTTGGCTGCGCGTTTCCCCACCTACTAAAGAGCCAGCTGCACTGCCCGGGTCGCCCAGTCGAGGGGCCCACAGCAGAGAAGTAATATCAAAGTGTGTGGAGCTGACTTTGTTTGAGTTATTCTGTATTTTCAGTCTGTCTCGTGTGCAATAGAGATCCTCATAAACTGCATTGCGATTACCCGAGGTTCTCTGAGGCACTGGTGTAAAAATGGGTCAAATGTAGCCCGCCTTACCGCCTGATTTACTAGGTAAGACAATCTGGTACTGCTCAATAATTAGATTTCCCTCCAGTGCTTTCTTTTAAGGGGCTATGCAACTGGATTTGGAGGTCATCCACTCTAATGAACAGGTCACACGTCCCCTTTCTCTCATGGGTGAGGCTAGGCCTATTTTAGGGGTGCTTGAGCACCCCTAAAATGAATTCAAGCACTCCTAAAAATGTCAGGCCAAAATATTATAACAGAAATAAATTAATAATAATATATTTCTGGGTTGATTTGATTAAAATATGCGTATTTAAAGAAATCAAGCATAAACACCCCTCTTCACTAAATTGGTCTGATGTCTCGTTGCTGTAGCTAAGCTCCGCCCCCTCCTCACAGCGCTGTCGCCTCCGTACATTGGAATAAATGAGTAAAAGATCGTATGAAAACTTTTAATTTACGCATGAAAAAACGTTTTCTTTGTTTATTTAATTATTGAACGTGAAAAGCCATGGAAGCGACCTCCCAGATAGCAAAAGGACATTGTTTCAACGCTGAAATAGTGTTAATGCCTGTGTAGTGATTATTTGTCAAAAAAAAGAAAACTCAAAACTGCGACATAAGCAAACTTAGAATTTAACTCAAATAAACACTTCAACGCACCATGGGTTTTTGGTTTACGCAGCAGCATTCAAAAAGAGTGCAATGTCCAAACAAACTTAAAGTTTCGAAAAAGGTTTATTCCAAGTATGAAGGCAAACAGCAAGGTAACACATGCAAGGCCTGCTTGCTGCCTCTCCTGCTCTACTGGTAAAAACCATTAGCCCACCCAGGTGCGTGCTGAACTGTGTGCGTCATTCCCCTATATAGGTGCGCAATAATTACCAAACAAAATAAACACAAAAAAGGTAAACGAATTAGAATTAACTTAGCATATTAAAGAATATATTATAAGAAACCAAAAATAATGGATTAGAACCTACATAACTCAAAATGTGTAACTAATAACTTAATTTTAACTTTAAACCCAAAAAACGGACAAATAGCTCCTACAGCCTGTGATTGAATAGATGTTGAAAAATGACGTTGAACTGCGATTGAAGGCGCTCGATATGAGAGATGTTGGACACAACGTTGATGTTTGATCTTTTCTGACATGGAATCAATGACATGCAAATAGCATTGATTAGGAGTCGAATAGTAATATTCGCCTGTGCCAAGTTATTTGTTTTTAGCATTGGTGCTACTTCTGGCTTTACAGTTGTTAATAATATGCTGTTACTCTGCTGTATGCAAATAGATGCAGTGCCTTTACAGTATTCGGGATCGTCCTCTGGGAAGCTTAAAACAACCCTTAAGTTGATGAAAAAAACACTTTGTATTTTGAACACACTGGACGCTACCGCATTTTGACAATTACAAACAAAATATCAAAACTGAGGACACTCTTATTGTCGTAGAGTCGGTTTATTTTTGCCTACGTAGAGTTTTTTTTTTGCAGAAATAAAACGATTGGAATGTGCGGGCAATGTCCCTGAGAGTTTAAAATGCAGGGGGATGCAGATAGCCATCAGATTAATCTACCTCAGCCTTGAACTGAAGATTCTTGGTACACAATTCAACATAAATCATTGTAACCATCTAACCCACTGTTCTTTTTTCTTTTTTTTGCATAGGAGAAATTACATCAACGATGGCAACAGCAGACAAGGAGCTCACATTTGAGGAACTCATACAGGCCCTCGCAAAGGAGTACATATTTGTGAAGGCCTTGGGGTCGGGAGGCTTTGGTAAACTGGTCATATGTCTGAAGAGGGAGACCGGAGACCGGAGAGGAGGTAGCCATCAAAATGCTGTACTCCAACATGGACTACGATAAAGAGGTAAGATTTGATTCACTGTTTCTTTAGACATGTATCTGTACTAGATATTTTTTGTGCACTCATTTAAAATTGTTAGTTGTGGTACAAAGTCATTCCTAACTTTGCTAACACCTTTAACATCCCATTTCTCCACAGGATGAGTTTATAAGCATGTTTTGCAACTTTCAGGGAGGAATAGTGACAAAAACAGTCTTGCTCTTTGAAAACTATGAAACACGCTTTTAAACTCACCCTGTGGAGTACCACGATATCACAATCACACTATTAATAGACCACAGCTTTCAAATGTTCTGCTTGGGAAAAAGCAAACAAACACAATACTGGTACCGTGTCCTTACGGGCCAGGTCGAGTCGCCTTAAGAACAGTTTCGTACACAGGGCCATCGGGAAGCTGAACTCCCTGCCCTCCCTCCCACCCCTCTTCCCCCACCCCCCGCTTCACGATCAAGGATGAGAGAAATATAATTTCGAATCAGTCAAATGGTTTGACAAATAAAACAATCTTGAATCTTGAATTGAATTAACTGCACAATGACCTACTCCCTCAATTTGAAATGTTTTATTAGACCTATTACTTTTATCAATTACTCCGTGGTTGTCAACACTTTTTCCTTGAAGCCCCCGCTAGTCCAAAACACGCGGCCCGACCGACATCAAAACATTGAAAATATTGCTGATTTATTTCAGACTATGAAGAAATTGCTGTGCTTTATGGCGCTGTACACCTTTTCCAACCATATGTGGATTGTCTCGCTTAATTGTGTTTAGTAGTTTCTTCAGATAAAACTGATAGTCCTATGTTTGAAGGGCATTGACAGACAGGTTTTTCAAATGCGTTAGAACAGTGTAGGCCACAGAGTTGCCCAAATTCTTCTTTACATATTTTATGGTGCGGCTGTAATTTACAATGTGTTATTCTCTGATATTCATTTAGGCCAACTCAATAAATCCCTGTACATCTAAATGCATGGCTTGATTATAAGACAACTGGTTCTCCCACTGTAAAAATACAGACAAAACACATTTTAAGACTTTAACAAAAAGTACACAGTCAAGAATCAAAGCAATATCTTAGGAGCCAAAAGGACAGAAACTGAGAATTCAGAGCTTAGATTAATATAATATTTATTAGCATTTTCAGTCAGATAGTCTTCAAAATGTGTTCAGAATATTGCTATAAAAGGCCTCTAGATAAGTGTTGGATAGCAGTGTGCAAATGTTTAGCATTTTGCAATGTGAATCCAGTTGTTCCGGGCCCTCAAGGATTCATTCTGAATTTTTCATCAATACATACCTCACGCTTTCAAGGAGACTGTTTTTATTTAGATGCGTTTTCCTGCATTCTGGTGCATTTTAAACAAAAAATAAGAACTATTTTTGGCTATTATGCTGCTGTGAAAAGAATAATTTCTGGTTAATTTACATAGGGTACAGCTTTTTTTTTATATAATGTAATGGATCTGTTTTTTTTTTTCAAGGGCCCTTGATTCTTCTCTCAGCTCTGCCCCTGCAGCTCTCAGATGATTGCTCCATCTGAAACCAGTACATTGGTAAGAGGTCTTACGCCAAACCGGATGTGCGTCAGCGTCCGCCATGATAAGAAGCGTCCGAATTGGGCTTTTGGTTAGTAAGGAGTTAGGGAAAGTGGCCTGTATGCTAACTATCATAGCCACTTTAGCATAGGGACCTCTGATGCTCACTTAGTACTTAGAGGCTACAATTTAATGGTTTCGGATGCAGCCACAGACTCTGAACCTCAGCCTGATGCTGCAGAGAGAAAACACTGACCAACATGAGCAGCTCTCACCTCGTGTAATGCAAGAGCAAGAAAGAGGGAGGGGAGAGAACTAACGTTTAGAACGGGGTCCTGAATTTAATTCCACTGCGATCCAAAAAAGTAAAGTAGAATAATTATCAAGCATAGGTCTGGAACATTTACCGTAATAATAATTTATTTATTTTTTATTTTATTTATTTATTTATTTTTGAACAGGGACAGTGTTCAATCTACATTAGCCTCAGAAAGGAGAGATGCATACCAGGTTATAGCACTTGTGCTAATTTCCACCTGTGTGCTTTGAAAACAATGCAACAATTCATTATAGTTTTATTTCACTAACAGGGTCTGTAGGAACCGATAACGTAATAACGGCCGATAACGTAATAACGACCCATAACGTAATAAATTTGACCAATTTCAAAATGTAATAAGCCGATAACGTAATAACGATGGTGAGCCAATAACGTAATAACCATTGACCAATCAATCGATTGGTCAAAATACTCGCTAGGCGAGTATTTTCTCGCCTAGCAACGAGAAAATATTTTGATAATGTAATAACTGCAGCCAATAATGTAATAACAACCTTAATCAAGTGATGTATCAACACAAGTGGCTCCTTTTTCATGTCTTCTTTTGGGTTTGTGCAATATGCTAACAAAGAAAACACACACTTTTTTCCTTATCATGCAAGGATTGTAAAAAAAAAATTATACATATATACACTCAATAACACACACACAGACAGAGACATAGAGAGACAGAGAGAGAGAGAGACAGACAGACAATGGGATGTCATTCGGTCTACAGAAGTGTGGTCGGATGGTCACAAAGTGAGGGAAAGTAGTCCACACAGAAGTGGTCTCACACCCAGATGGAACAATAGCAGTCATTGAGGACAGTTACAAGTACCTCAGAATCCCACAAGCAAATGGCAGTCTCGAAGAGGTGACAAGGAAAGCGGCTACGACCAAATGCCTCCAAAGAGTAAGGCAGGTCCTAAGAAGCCAGCTCAATGACAAGAAAAAATCCCGGGCAATAAACAGCTACGCCCTGACAGTAATCAGATACCCTGCAGGAATGATAAGCTGGCAAAAGGATGAGATACAGACCACCCACAGATGTTAAGACACGAAAGCTGGAGGTGCTGGAGGTCCCAGCACCAATGCATTTTATGTACTGTCATTTTACAGTGCATGTCCATTCTCAGTACAAGAAATTTGCCATTTTGTCTGTAGTAATATTTTTGCTGACTTAAACTGAAAAAAAAGGCCATGAATAATTGATTTACCTTGTTCTGATATTTGCATTGACTAATAAACAAAAAAACATAAAAAATAAAAAAAACAGAGGGAAAGCATGAAATAAGATCATGGCTTTCAATGTATTTCCATTGTTTTCAAAGAGCCCCAAACTCTAATACCAACTCTACATCTCAGGAACAAGTTTGCTCCTTGGTCTGTTTGCTAAAAGGTCCCTGATGCCACATAATAAAGAATGCCTAAAACATGAATCAGTTCTCTTAAGGCTGTTCATCTCAGATTAAGTGATTTATTCATCCAAACCCCGGTCTAAATGCATTGTCACAGCATGAGTATTCTGTGTGTGATTAGGCTTTTACAAAAGCTCTGGCTTGAGCACCGTAAATGACAGCTTCATATACAAATGTTTCCCCTTAATGGTGAATCCTACTCCCAGTGTTCAGATAGTAGATCTCTTAATTCTCTTCAAGTGAGTTGGGTTTAGAGATACTACAAAAAAAGAACGAGGATTACTTTTTATTTAGAACCACTAATAAATAGATAAAAATGAAAATCAGATGTTGATCTTGCTGGCTTTCAGTCTCCTACCTCTGCTCTGGTCATTGGCCAGTGGCCACACATGTACGATGTATCCATCATTTGCTGAACCTTTCCAGATCACATCGCAGAGGGTGTTGAGGATATAGAAAACTGTAAGGAACAAAGGAGACAATTTTACAAAGATTTTGAGTTGTTGGCTGTTTTACTCTGGCCTTGGGCAGAGTAAAACAGCTTTATAAACCTGGGCATATAGAGGCTGTGTGTAGCGTATATGTAGTAAAGTGTTTTTGTTATAGTAAGTAATAAGCCTATTAATCAATATACAATGGTTATTAGTATGACAATAGGTGCATTTGATTGATTTGAACATGTTTACTTCAAATCTGGTGACATGACTGGTTATTTTATGACACAAACCATAATATTTCTACCTAAAGAAAATGTTTACTTACTGTAATGTCTGTATTAGCTTATACGACATAAAGAGACGAGGAGCTTACTTTGTGTGTACTTTTTACTGACAGAATGCCGCGTAACAATTGTTTACATGGGGTAAAGCGCATCCCACAATACCTTGCGCAGGTGTCTCTTAAAGAGACCGTACATGTATTCCATACATTACACTTACCAAGTGAAGTGAGTGGTGCATGAATTTTGGCTGTATATTGCTCTATAAACAGAAAAAGAAAACAAAGTCAATAAAATGTCATTTATGCTACAATCTCTATTTGGTTAAATCAGTGCATCCTAGTCTTATTATCTTTATTTATACAGGGAAGGCCCAATGAGAGTACGAGACTCTCTTTTTCATGAGCGCCCTGTTTCATAACAGTGAATAACAATACAATATTTACAAGTATCAATTAAAACAAGCACAATTTTCTTTATACATATCGAATACTAACTGTTTTAGATGTGAAAGAGGCACTAAAGAGTTCAATTGTAAAAGCGTTTGTAGTTTGTTCCATTTGTGGGCAGCGTAATATGAAAAGCCTCTTTTTCCCGTGTCACTCTTTACGAGTCCATTTTTCAAAACCAAACAGTCATGTGACCTGGTGTTGTAGCTACTTGAGCTGTAGTTGAGTTCACATGCGAGATAATCAGGAAGCCTCCCAACAAGTCCCTTATAAATAAATAAAATGCAGTGTTGCTCTCTTCGACTTGTCAGGGAAGACCAGCCGACTTTGTCATACAGTAAACAGTGATGAGTTCTGTATTTGTCTCCAGTTATAAATCGAATAGCAGAATGATAAACTGCATCGAGAGGTTTAAGAAAGGAAGGTGAAGTGTGCATATAAACTGTGTCGCCATAATCAAGGACTGATAAAAACGTAGCTTGAACAATTTCTTTTCTATAATTCAATGGAATACAAGATTTGTTTCTATAGTAAAATGATAATTTTGATTTAAGACTACGGCATAGTTTTGAAACATGCGTTTTAAAAGTCAATTTCTCATCCAGCCAGAAACCCAAGTATTTATAAGAGGACACTCTTTCTATAGCTGTGCCATCAAATGTATGGATATTTAAAGGTTGAACTTCTTGCCTCCTGGAAAACAACATATACTTAGTTTTGCGTGTATTTAGTGACAGTTTAAGTTTTATTAATGAATTTTGAATTTCATCAAAATCTTCCTGTAGGAACTGGGCAGCTTGGCCAGCAGAGGGAGCACTAGTGTACAAAATTGCATCATCTGCATATAAGTGTATAGAGCTATGTTTGATATTGTACCCAATAGAATTTATGAAGATTGTGAACAACAATGGACCCAAAATAGAGCCCTGGGGGACTCCTTTATCTGTGATTAAAAACTCAGATTTAAAACCATCAGCTACAACTGCTTGTGTTCTGTTTGAAAGATAGTTTGAGAACCAATTATAGGCTTTTTTATCAAATCCAATTTGTTGTAGCTGCTTTAACAATATTTGATGATTCACAGAATCAAAAGCCTTCGATAAATCAATGAATAGGGCCAAACACTCTTGCCTACTATCAAGTGCTGCATAGATGTCATTTAAAACTTTAGTTGTGGCAGTGACAGTGCTATGGCCTTGCCTAAAGCCAGACTGATATGGTTTAAGGACAGAATGCTTAATTAAAAATGATTTAATTTGATTACTTACAAGTTTCTCTAAGATTTTAGCAAGACATGGTAGTTTTGATATTGGTCGATAATTATTTAAGATATTTGTAGGGCCATCTTTATGTAATGGCAGAACATGGGCTGCTTTCCATAAATGTGGAATGATTTCAGATTCAATTGATAAATTAAGAATGTGTGTTAAGGGCTGAGTTAGAAGCGGTGCAGCCAATAATAACAGCTTGGGGTCCAACCCATCAGCCCCTGTTGACTTTTTAGGGTCTATTGTGGACAGCATATGAAAAACTTCAGTATATGATATAGGCTTTAATGAAAAAACCTGTTTTTGGAGTTTATTTTCAACCAAGTCATCCGGAGAAGGAGAATCATTATTTTGAAAGACATTACATGCATTTACAAAATGCTTATTAAAGGCTTCACAAATATCTTGTTTTGACTTTACTGTGTTTGCGCTGTCCAGGACATTAGATGGTAACGATGGCATAGTATGTTGTGACAGTGACCTAACAGTTTTCCAGAATTTTGCTGGGTTTCCATGGCTTGCCGTCAGGCTTGACCTATAATAAGACGTTTTAGCTTTTCTAATTCTTGCTAGACATTTGTTTCGTATTTGGCAAAAATGTATCCAATCCTCTCTTTGTTTTGAAGCTTGTGCCTTTTTCCATACTGCATCCCTTTCTCTTATTAAACCTGCAATTTCTGAATGAAACCAAGGATTTACGCGATTTTTCATTCTAATCTTTTTATTCGGAGCATGTTTGTTTGAAACATTATTAAAAGTGTTGATGAAGAATTTTAGGGCCATTTCTGGGTCTGGAATCACTGATGTTAAACCAATATCGCTATAATACAAGTCAGCAAGGAATGCCTGATCTTGAAAATGTTTATAGGATCTCTTAATAGTCACATGGGGATTTGCTTTACTCATTTTTGTGTTACGGACGCATCCTATTGGACAATGATCACTAAAATCCAAGGGGAAAACACCACTTGATTTATAATTTTGTGGATTATTAGTTAATATGACATCAATTAATGTACCACTGTCTAAATGTTTGTTGTTAGGCCTGGTAGGAGAGGATATTAGTTGTGTAAGATTTAAGCTATTACATAGATCCTTTAAGTTATCAGAATTTTTACTTAACCAATTGATGTTTAGATCACCCATTATAAGCATTTCAAATTCTTCTAATTTAGAGAGACATTCAAAAATTTCATTTATAGCTTCCTTGTTTGCAGAGGGTGCGCGATAGATGCCTACAACAGCAATTTTTTTATTGTTGTTATTTGAAATATTTACCAACAGTGCCAAATATTCATAACACTTGGGCTTAGCATAGCAGGTAATTGTTTCAACAGTAAAGTGGTCTTTAACAAAGATTGCAATACCACCACCCTTAGATTTTCTATCACAGCGATAAACTTTATATTTATTTATATTTATGTCGGAACTATTTATTTGGTTTGATAGCCATGTTTCCGAAAAAATAAAAATATCAGGATCAGTTTGTTCAGCCCATACTTTTATATAATCCATTTTGGATAGAATACTACGCACATTCATATGCACAATTCCCAATCCTTTGCGTGATTTGAAACTTTTAGTATTAATTTTATTACACAAAGAGTTTCCTTTTAGTATTTGATTGGCTGTGTTTGTAATTTCTTTTGCATTAACATTACAGTTGTACATTTGTTGATCCTTTTTAATTTCATTATTTTGAGGTTGTTTAGATGGGGAGGTGGACATTGCTTGTAACAGTGAGCTATGAGCAACATGTTTAGTACATTTTGTAGACAGTCATTCCAAAGGAAAAGATGTAATGGCAGCTTCAATAGTCAACATTATATTGTTTGCCAAGAGAAGTTTACCATAGTTATTTAAATGCAATCCATCACGTGCAAAATAGCTGTTTCTTCTCCAGAACACATTGAAATTTTCCACAAATGGGATTCCTAACGCAGAACAATATCCTTTTAACCAAACATGAAGCTGGCGAATCCTACTATATTTTATGTCGCCAAAACGAGGAGATGATATCGGACCTGAGATAATACACCGTTTACCAGAGTCTAATATAGTGCTGATAAGTGATCTAAAGTCATCTTTCAGCATCTCCGACTGTTGTAGCTTAATGTCATTGGAGCCTATGTGCACAATCACAGTGGATTCAGCCGAGCGATATTGTAGTGTGTCCTTTAACTGTGTGTATATGTGTGCTACCTGCGCTCCAGGTAATCTCTGATGGCACATTAGACGAACGTGTAATGTGGATTTAATATGTTTTTCATTCAACAGTTTTCAATACAATGTTTGCTAGCTGGGTAACCTAGCCAACTGGTTATCTAGCAGCTTTGGTATCACAGAAAATTAAATAGAGGTCTGCCACCCCGGTCTGCCAATCCAGGGGCACGGTCCCCGACCACCACGCGATGTTGCAGAGACGTGTCAGCCAAGACAGTCCTACTTTTTTACTGATTAGTAAATTGTTATAGTTTTATAAAGTCCTTTCAATAAAGGTTTTTTTCCCATCACTAATAAGTCAAATTTTGAGGTGTTCTAGAGTATAACCAGGACATGAAGAGTCAACACAAAATAACTACAGTCTAGTACAGTCACAGAGGCAGTCTAAACAAGAGAGGTTTAACTATTTAAGTTTTTTGTACATGTTAAAATTGTCACACTGGATTTCTCTTTGATATTTTAATGTATTTGAGTTTTGTTTTTAATGTTACATAATGTATTTATTTTCAGTCTGTGCTGGCCACATGAAATGTGTTTTATAAATGAATAAACAAAAAGTTGCTTTTATGGACGGAATTTCTAGGTATAGCCAAGGACTGGAGGGTGTCTAATTTGGGAACCTCAGCATCTCATCTCTGTTGTTTGCATGTTGAAATAAACATGTTCATAAGAGGCAACAAGAGATAACTCCAAACAGGAATGGTTTCAAAGGTGGAGTCTGCTGAGCACTTTTTCTTCTCCTTTGTAGAGACTAGTTGCATTTGAGTGGGCTCAGTATAACTATTGTCAGTATGAGGTGATGCTGAACCTTGCAGAGGTGGCACAATCCATGATGACATCTCAATATATGCCATGGCCAAAAGGTTCGTTTTCAGCATAGTCTGAAGAGCATTAAGAATAATTCAGAAAATGGGCACAGCTCTACATTTAGACCTCCACGTTTTTCTTAAACTGGGCTGCAAGGTCCACAAAGATCAATAGGTCTGTTATCTACACTCAACATATATATAAACGCAACACTTTTGTTTCTGCTCCCATTTTTCATGAGATGGACTTAAAGATCTAAAATTAATTCCAGATACACAATATTACCATTTCTCTCAAACATTGTTCACAAATCAGTCCAAATGTGTGATAGTGAGCACTTCTGCTTTGCTGAGATAATCCATCCCACCTCACAGGTGTGCCACATCAAGATGCTGATCTGACATCATGATTAGTGCACAGGTGTACCTTGTACTGCCCACAATAAAAGGCCACCCTGAAATGTGCAGTTTTTTGCTTTATTAGGGGTCTGGGGACTCAGAACCAGTCAGTATCTGGTGTGACCACCATTTGCCTCATGCAGTGCAACACATCTTCTTCGCATAGAGTTTATCAGATTGTCAATGGTGGCCTGTGGAATGTTGGTCCACTCCTCTTCAATGGCTGTGCAAAGTTGCTGGATATTAGTGGGAACTGGTACACGCTGTCGTATTCGCCGGTCAAGCACATCCCAAACATGCTCAATGGGTGACATGTCCGGTGAGTATGCTGGCCATGCAAGAACTGGGACATTTTCAGCTTCCAAGAATTGTGTAACATGGGGCCGTGCATTATCTTGCTGAAACATGAGGTGATGTTCATGGATGTATGGCACAACAATGGGCCTCAGGATCTCATCACGGTATCTCTGTGCATACAAAATGCCATCAATAAAATGCACCTGTGTTCTTCGTCCATAACAGATGCCTGCCCATACCATAACCCCACCACCACCATCATGGGCCACTCGATCCACAACATTGACATCAGCAAAGCGCTCACCCACATGACGCCACACACGCTGTCTGCCATCTGCCCTGAACAATGTAAACCGAGATTCATCCGTGAAGAGAACACCTCTCCTACGTGCCAGACGCCATCGAATGTGAGCATTTGCCCACTCAAGTCTGTTACGGCGACGAGCTGGAGTCAGGTCAAGACCCCGATGAGGACGACGAGCATGCAGTTGAGCTTCCCTGAGACGGTTTCTGACAGTTTGTGCAGAAATTGTTTGGTTATGCAAACCAATTGTTCCAGCAGCTGTCTGAGTGGCTGGTCTCAGACGATCTTGGAGGTGAACCTGCTGGATGTGGAGGGCCTGGGCTGGTGTGGTTACACGTGGTCTGCGGTTGTGAGGCCGGTTGGATGTACTGCCATATTCTCTGAAACGCCTTTGGAGACGGCTTATGGTGGAGAAATTGAATGAACATTCAATGCACGAGCAACAGATCTGGTTGACATTCCTGCTGTCAGCATGCCAAGTGCACGCTCCCTCAATGCTTGTGGCATCTGTGGCATTTTGGTGTGAGACAAAACTGCACATTTCAGGGTGGCCTTTTATTGTGGGCAGTATAAGGTACACCTGTGCACTAATCATGATGTCAGATCAGCATCTTGATGTGGCACACCTGTGAGGTGGGATGGATTATCTCAGCAAAGCAGAAGTGCTCACTATCACACATTTAGACTGATTTGTGAACAATGTTTGAGAGAAATGATAATATTGTGTATCTGGAAGGAATTTTAGATCTGTAAATCCATCTCATCTCAAGCAGGAAGAGATGAGCATTAACTAACAACAGAAACAGACCTCAGGAGGTCTGGCTGCACTGTGGAGTGTGGCATTTGTCATTGAACACCAGAATTGTCACTTCACTTGGGCTCTGTACACAGCACCAATGATCTACTGTATTACTGAACCTAATCAGCATCCGCAAATCTGAGATCTGGATTTTGATCATCCATCCTTCTTCCAATTTACCCATAGTCAGATCATGGATGCAGCAGCAAAGCAGGGATTCGCAGACATCCCTCTCCACGCACACTTCCTCCAGCTCTCCTGAAGCAATCCCCAGGCGTTCCCAGTCCACAGGGAGACATAGTCCCTCCAATGTGCCCCCCATGCCACAACGGACTCCTCCCGATAGGAAAGAGCGGCGGTTCTACACCAAGCTCCTCCCAGGTGACTGAGCTCACCTAGGAAACTCATTTCGGCTGCTTGTATCTGTCAAGCTTTGTAAGAGTTCAGTGTTGGTCCAGCTTGATGGACCTGGAGAGACACAGAGGACGCGGGGCCAACTCGGCTCTTTCAATGAATTTATTCATAGCCAGCAGGTTGAAAACCTTAAAGGAAAAGGAAGAGAAGAGAAAAAAAAATAAGATACTATCAGCGGACATAATATCTAATAACACATCTAATGGTCTCTAAAGCTCCACCCTTTGTGATCGTTTGTGCTTACGTTTGAAAGTAACTGTTTTTAAGGTTTTTACCATCACCGTTTTAAAAATGTAATCCACCATATTTTAAATCACAAGTTACGAAGGGTTTTAACGTATGATATTTATGTTCTCAACATACAACATGTCAGTTGTACATTTTTACTATTTGTTTAGTCTTATGCTGAATCAAAATACACAATGAATTTAGAACATAATCATAATGTTTTAGCTTTTACATTAATATCTATATGACCTGTTCTTAAACTTAGAAGAAAAGCCTACATTCAGCCTATGCAGCCATTTTAGTGTTAGGCCCAATTACTGTTGGGCTGTGAAAGGAAAACTAGGTTAGAACTCATAAACATAGCAGCTCTACCAATTGTAGGGGATCACGTTCCTAATGTGAATCTGAACCTAAACATTCATTAATTATGTAGAAAGACGCTCAACTTAAATAAACTCACCAACAATGTCTCTGTGCCCTGCCATCTGATTGCATTGATGGGTGTGTCCAGTTACACCTGTATTGGGTCTAGCCATTAGTGCTGTGGGAGCGTTTCTGCCTCCATCTAGTGCGATTGAAAGGGAATGCATCTAATCTACACTAGGTAAAGAGGGAAGGACAGGTGAGAAAGAAAGAGAAAATACGAAATAGAGGGGAAGCTCCTCTTCTTTGGGAATTGGCACGACAGTATCTGCGATCTTGTCCTTTCAGTCATTACCCAGATCTCATGACCATAGGTGAGGCTAAGGACGTAGATTGACTCAGCTCCCTCTTCACCACAACAGTCCGATACAGCGACTGCATCACTGATGACGCTGCACCGATCCGTCTGTCGATCCATCCGTCCCTCACTCGTGAACACGACCCCATATACTTGAACTCCTCCACTTGAGGCAAGAACTCTCCATGAATTAAAGTTTGGACATCCGTAGTTTTAAAGGTCTACCATGTCTATGTCAATGAATCATAACAGTACAAATTATTATAGTTTTTGTTTTTTCAATCAAAAACTGAGATCTATCAATATGACTTTTTCTTTTGACCGTAGCTCCCCAGCCTGAGTTCACCCCGGAAGAGACCAGAACATTGTTTAACTTTGTAATTCTTCTAAACTTTTTTAGGACCTGCTGTAACGGAAAGGACAAAGAATGAAACCATGTGAGAAGGAGGCTCATCGATTTTATTCAAGTGCGATATGGCTTCAGCCGGGCCGCGGCGCCCAGTGAGTCACCCACACCCAATCATGCACGCCCACACGTACCCCAAAAACAAACAGAGGAAGGATCAGATGCCAAACGTTTTGTCAAATGTTTGTTTCATTCAACAACAATCGGAGAACCCAAAGACATCAACATAGTGACAAACTGAGATGGTATAGAAAGGAGCAACTGCAGTTAGAACTACGGTACATAGTATTTGTTCATTACAGATATTGCAAAAGTTAGGTCACAAATTCTGAAACAGCCTCTCGTCGATTATATTACACAGAAGGTAGTGCAATTAGTGTGTCTTTGTCCCTGTCGGAGGATACATGGCACTGTTGAAGCAGACATGGCCAGTAAACACGATGCCACACGACGCGCCGCTGCCACACAGTCAAAATACAGTCTGTGATCGTTATTATGCAATTATCCCATCGGCTCATTTGCATAATGCAGTATTTCTATTGTGATGTTTCGGTGCAGTTTGGCCCCTAGTATTTGGCAACTGTTAGACTGAGCAATACCTTTGTGTTAGTTCGCACGAATTTGCAAATACTCATTTGTTTGCCACGCAGTATTTAGTTGTAATTTATTTCCCCACATTTTTGTTTGATTGGCGCAAAGATCCTAGTCTTATTGGATGATTTGAGTTTGACACGTTTATGTAGTATTATGCTATTTCTTTTACTATTCTTCCTCCTTGTTGCTGTTGCATTTTACATATTGGGTGACTAGTCATTTTTTCTGATCTTGTCATGTATCACGCTTCAAAACGTAATCTGGAAATAAGTAACATTTTCTTGAAAATAAAATATATGTGCTTTTGACTTGTGTAACTCATTTCAAGAAATCTGTCCATGGGAATAGGATTATTGTTGATGTTTTTTTTTTGTGTAAAAAAAAAAAATTGCCACATGGAGAGGTTTCTTGAAATGACTCACTGAAATCAAGGGCAAATTTCCCTATTTCAAGAAAATTTTATTTATTTCTAGATTACATTTTGGCATGTGCAAAGGTAACCGTAACTAAAAGTAGGCCTTTGCCACAGGCTACAAAAAAAGCTACTTTTGTTTTGAAGACCCTGGTGAGTTAGCAGACTGATCCTATTTCCACAAAACTTCCAAAACTTCTGTATTGGCCTAAATGTTTGCAGATCATGTTCGACTTGTTTAGAGCAAAATGAAAAAGCATCTGCATCTTGAGGAGCTACTTGTAAAGGAATGAAGAGGTACTACTGGTTGGATTTACAGTAATCCATTGCAAAATTATAATGATATAATAAATTTGAGATTTTCATGAATTCTGTAACCAATCACAACTTGGTACGGTCATGGTAGCTATTCCCAAACCGTGCCGTGCTTATCCAGAGCCATACTGCACTGCGCGGCGGCACAGGGGCGTAGTCGGATGTCGAGAAGAGAGCAAGGCGACACGCTGAGAACCCGCGGAGGGTGGCGGCGTGTGCGACCGTGTCTCCCCGCCATCTGCCTCACGGAGTGACATTCTGCCCTGAAACTACGCTAGGACGACTGAGAGAGAGAGAGAGCGGGCGAAGGGGGGAGGGAGCCGGGCTGAAGACTGATGAGACTAGCAGCTCTGGGAGCAAAATGAGACCATTTGTTTTCTGCACAAAAACGCGCCAGATACATTCTTCAAAATCTCACTGGGAAAAAGTTTGCATCAAAGGCAAGGGCAGTGACAGTTATTGCAGAAGCTTTGATGGTACAATGTTTAGTTCAGGAGTGCAAGCAACGTTAGCGACGTTAGCTCTATTTCACAAAGGAAGCTGACCCCGTTTAAATATGAGTTAAATAAATCTGTCAAAGTAGTGTGCATGGGGGCAAAAGCCAGAAAGTCAAAAACCGGAAAAAGACTAATTATCGTAAGGAAGAAATTACTCAAATGTACTTGAATTAAGGAATTAAATCTAAAGTTTGAGTAGGATTGGTCTAGTCTTAGATGAGATAAAGCATATTGTTACCAATGGAACAAGCACATTTTTCCTAATCCAGATTATTTTTTATTATTTCAAGTGAAAAATGTATATTTCTAAATGTGGGATTTGTGTTTGTTGTTACATTGGCATTAGCATCTTTTATCTCGTCTTAGATTAGTTCAAAGTCATTTATCTGATTTATGATGGTCATGTTCTCCAGTGTAACACATTCATTGCTAGTTTTGATTCAGTTTCAAACTTGGGAACAGAATTGTGGACGCAATGTTGCTTCGTAGCATGATGCTAACTTCTGACTGTTTCCTGTCTGTGTTTCATTAAAACAGTACGTGGCAAAAAACTATAATATTTATAAATGTGTTTTAGCCTTGAAGCAAAAAGGCTACGAGTAATTTGTTTATTGCAGTTTTCCTCCATCTTTTAAAACTTATTTCTGAAGTCAAAATGTGACAAAAAGTAGTCTTTCCCCAACACTGGCGGACAGGAAGTTTGCCAAAAACGCTCAGAGCCTATGGACCACGGAATAATTTTGTGGGCCACAGTGAGGAACCGCATAGTGAGTGGAGTAACCAGAAACCGACCATTAGGATTTATTTGCCAGATTAATGTCCCAAATTGAGTTTGTGGAGTTGTGGTGTCTGTGAGATTATGACCCTTTTGTTGTGTCTCTGCTCTTTGTCGCACATTTTTTTTGTAAACTGGTTCAGATCAGGGCTGGGCAATAAAGCGACCTACTTTGATGAATCCGAATTTTTGTATCATTCCAAAGCCATGGCAGAGCTTTAAAAGTGTAATCGTCAAATTCAAAAGCATGAAAGTATCCAAGGATTAATTTTTGGACCATATCAGCCAGCTCTAGTATTAAAACTTTGGAAAACTGAAAGCTTTGCAAACAGAGGGTAAGAGTCCACACGGCTAATTACGTACAAATGATGCCTAAAATGCAATTGAATGTTTATTAAAGTCTGCTTGGAGAAAAGGAGTATGTGAATCAGTGCACATCCATGACCTATAGTGTGCACCAAAACAAACTTCTAATAAGGACTGGGTTTGCACATACAGTATAGTATAATACGTATAGGTCGGCATTCTTTACCAATCGTGCCCACTCCAACAAAAACACTCGCTGCTTCTTCAAGGCACGTATGCTAATGTTTAAAAATACATATGCATCTCTGCTGTGGAGAGGTCTTTTATTCCAAAAGGTTGCTATTATAAACGTACGGGACGGGGATTTGTGATAAGCCTGTGTAGTTTCTGTAATGAAACAATGGTGTGAGGCTTATCGCAGACCTGGCGCCTGGCTACGTTTGTCATCACTGAGCAGGAGCCATGGCATTTAGTTTGCTCAAAATAAGTATGATTCACCTCAGGAGACGAGCTCAGTTTAGTACCTGGGTGGACGTGGAAAATCTCGTCCTCCTCCAGAAATACTGCCCAAAATGGAATCCATGAAAAAAAGATATTTACATCTCAATTTCTTCAGACAAGTCACCTACATGTTGTTTATTACAGTGGCACATTTGGGTTGCAAGCATGATTGTATAATGGGATAAGAGAATTTGAAAATGTTGAAATTGACTGAATTTGAAATTGTTCCATTATATCCTTATCAAGCATTGATATTTGTTAAAGCAGAACTAAGTAACTCATGCCCGTAGAGACCATAAGCGTCACTGCAGGTGTCGTAGCATGTTAGTTATGTAATTAATTGTCCGTGAGAGAAAATACTACGCTGTCAGAGAAGACAAAGGGAAAGAGGGATATCGTACATCCAATTACACAATGGAAATCTTTCACTCAAACTTGGCTGTAAATACTGTTTAAGTGGCGCTAGCCCGCAGTTAGCTTTGCCCGTTAGCCTGTTAGGTTCTTCTTTGTGATTCCATTAGTGTGTTGTATTGGGCTTTCGACCCGGTGCAGGGAAAGCTGCAAATGAGACACCCCCCCCGAATCATTCTATTAATACTTGTATTTGCCCCAGAGGGACTATGACAAGAATTTATTAGGGTAAACAAGTTACTTAGTCCTTAGTTATTTAAACCATTTTATTTATCCTTTAAGTACCGATACTGGACAGAGTATTCTCTGGTAAAACTGAGGTCACAGAGTGAAATTATACTAGTACTAGTTTTCATCCATAGGATTGTTCTGATTTTATTCAGATATTACAGTTTTTCCAGGTATCAGCGAGTACCTAAACCAATTCATAGATTCAATACCATGCTGCATTTTTCCTATAAAATATCCCAAGCTATGAATCATTGCTGGTTGCTAAGTTCTGCAGGTTCTAACCTAACTAGAGAAAGGATTCATTTCATCTGTTTGATGCCTTCACTTAGCGTTCAGAGTGTAATTTGAACTTTGGTAGACTTGATCAGTGTGGTCCCAACCTTTATTCAGAAACCTAGCACTTACGCTTTATTACATATACATTTATTTACTATATCATGATATGCTGCTATGATATTCCAGAGAAAACACACTTGAACTTGAAAGATCTCCCTCTCATCATACCATCATGTTGCAACATAGTCAATAGCATATCCTACAGTTTTAAACCTGACTTTTAATAAAAAATAAATGATATAGCAGTCAGAGTGAGATGATACACCTCATTCTTTACATTGTAAAACTTCGTTTTGATATGTACATTTGTCTGCCCAGTGCACACCAGCGTTGTGTATCTTTAATGCTAAAACATAAATAGTATATGAACCATCTGTACCTGAGACCAATATTGTACAGGTAATATGAGAGAACGTTTGACACCAGCCAAGTTTGGCAAACAGATTTGGGCAAAGCAAAAAACTCAGGCTTTAAATTGTCCTTTTGAATATTCACCCAAGCTATTATGAAATCATCTTCATTCGCCATATAAATATCATGCTCTTATTCAACTCCTTAAAAGCATTTGCTCTTTCCTTGTATTTTACAGTGACTTGAAGGATCTTGCTGTGGTTATTGGAGTTATCTCACATCTAGGCCTGTCCTTCCACATTAGCGCATGCTTTTAGTCCCGCTGCTTCCTGGTGTTGATGCGTTTATCAGACCACATTTCAGTAATGATGCCAAAGTGCGGACAAACCTCAAAAGTTGTCAGCTTGCATCAGACTTTGTGTCAAGGCAGCACAGCGGTGGCTCTGTTAGATTTCAGTACAGGGTTCACAGGCAAAGCGGGATTTAAAAGTTCGGAGCGAGTCAAGGGGAGTTAATGGAGTTAGTTAGTGTGACACTGTAATCACTTTTGTTCAATTCTGTGTTACTTAAGCTGCAGTAGTTTTAGAATGCATTCTGTGATTCTCTCTCACATTAACATTCACTTTAAGGTTATGGGGGTCGTATAGGAAATCATGATGTAACGCAGTACTTTGATACTTGGGTACAATCGACTGTTCTGACTTGTAACTTTACTGGGAGCGGGGACGTTCCAGCTCGTCTCCATGGAGATGTTGAAGCAGCCAAATATGAGATTTAAATAACTTAGGTCTTCATCGAAATCCATTCTTCAATTATCCACTCCAAAAATATCCTGTGTCGAGGTGGTCAGTCGGAGAATGTTTTGTACTGCATGCAAAAGTACAGTCCAAAATGTTATGCAAGTGCATCTTTATCGATAAATAATAAAACTCAGTTGCAGTTATATGTCTTGCCATATGCTTGCTAACAAAGTATCTCCAAGTCTTAAAAGCCTGATGTAATTGAGATTTATATTGGCGCAACTTCTGTTCACAATCGACTGAGATTTTCAGTCTTCTTTCACTGAACTAAGTCTAATACAAATGGGATTTGG
Source organism: Proterorhinus semilunaris (assembly GCA_021464625.1). Lineage (NCBI taxonomy): Eukaryota > Metazoa > Chordata > Actinopteri > Gobiiformes > Gobiidae > Proterorhinus > Proterorhinus semilunaris. The sequence goes on from CM038360.1 coordinate 20,712,339, forward strand.
CAAGAACCAGACCAACCGGTGGCCCCAAAAAGGCAACTGACTATTGCAGTTTCTGAGAATGGGGGGGATCAATTCTAAAATCTGAACGAGAGAATCTTCTCAAGGGGAAAATTAAACTTTTGTGTCCGGATATCATTTTTAACCCCAATAGATGAGAAATGTATCAATAACCGCAGCAATATCCTTTCATTCTTAGACAATGCGATCCCTTCACGTAGCTGTTTGAAACCGACCAAAGAATGCCACAAAACCATGTCACACTCGGTAAATGTCATGTAATGCACATGCTGATATTGGCAACAACATTTTGGTGTGAGACTAGACCATTGAAATACATGATTGCTTTTAGAAAACAATACCTGATGCTCAGAAGTCATTTCAAATTTTCCATTTGCTGTGAGGCAATGACATACTGTTGAACAATACCATTCAAGTTTAAGTGAAACAAGCAAATCCCTTTGAAAAATAGCATTTCCCAAGTGTGCATCATTTGGTATATAACCAAGAAATATAATATCAATTTTGTACTGCAAATCTGTAACAAGGAAGGTCTTTTAGTTTAAGTTGCCTTTTAAATAGAGCAACATTCTGTAAAAATAGACATCCATGCTTCATGCTTTGCATCTCTTTGTGTCCACGCGTCCCATAGTTCTTCTGTGATTTAGAATACTTCATATAATACATATAACCAAGAGGGGGAAAGTGCTGACATGAAGTTTGGTGAGGAGCAGCAGTGTGGAGAAACGAAAACCCATATGGTATGGTTGCCAAGGAAGGTCATGCTATTAAACTGGTTAAAAAACATGCTACAGTTATGGCATTTTTCCAAATTGGAGGTCAAATGTGGTTTTTGAAGGTGTTAAGCGCTGGAAAAAATGGATTCGTCAAAGTTAAATGCCCTGTACCTATTATTTGTGTGTAAAATGTGACGTTTGTTGTGGCCTCAGCTCAACACTTCCCTAAAGCATTTCTAACTTTCCAAATTTTCTTAGGGATGGGTTTATAAGTATGTTTGACAACATTCAGGGAGCAAGCAGAGTCTTACTGTTTCTGTCATGCTAACAACAATTGTCTGTTGGGTGCCTCACATGTCTGCTTTTACAACAAAACTGACTCAACTGCCAAAAGAAAATGGGTACAGGGCCTTGAACTGTTAATACTGTACCTAGACTTTGGGTAAGATTTTATAGTTGCATGACCATGACCTTCTTGGGCCGCCATAGTATATTCCTGTGAGCTGTGGCCTTAAACGGACTTCCTCCTCCTCATAAGCTGGTGATTGTCTGTAAAGCTGTGAAGGCCCGGTGAGACCGAGCTGACTGGCGATGGGAAGAAGCTGTTTTTCAAAGTGCTGGGCGAGATCTGCTCAATCCTATAGGAGACAGAATGAAAGTACGGGCTGGGGTTGAGCTGCGAGCTGAACGAGTTTTGAGTCGAGAAGGCACACCCCAGGTTCCCAAGCCCTCCCCCGGAGCTGCCCAAGTCGTGCGAGTGATAGTGCATACAAGAGCACACCGACTGGAAGTCCCCCCGGTGCGGCTCTCGCCTCCTCCGTCCCCGCGGCAAAGTCTCGTCTTGAATGTGGATAATCATGCTATTCCGATTCCCCGCTAAAGACGCCCGCTCCTCCGCGTCCCGTCTCTCATCCTCGCTGTTCATCGTGAGAAACCGCAGGACTACCAGATTGAGGAACGCCCCGATAACGGTCAGCCCTACGAGGATGTACATGAAGCTAAATGCGACGTACAAAGGCTTTTTCTGGAGCGCCCTGTTCTTTTGCAGGGCCACAAAGTCTCCAAAGCCTATTGTGGTTAAAGTTATGAAGCAATAGTAGTATGACTGAAAAAAGCTCCAATCCTCATAGTGGGAAAACGCTGCTGCCCCGACGCAGAGTGTCCCGATGCAGGAGAAAAATCCCACGGTCACCATGTTCTCCATCGATACGTCCGTGATGCTCATGCCGCAGCATTTCTTGATGCGCTTCAGGAGGTACTTGACGAAAGTGTTCATCCTCTCACCCAGGCTTTGGAACATCACGAGCGTCAGAGGGATGCCCAGGACGGCATAAAACATGCAGAAGGCCTTGCCCGCATCGGTCCCTGGTGCCGCGTGCCCGTAGCCTGTGAGGAGAGAGAAGAGAGCAAAGGGTCAGTCATGTGTAAGGAGCAGTGGTGCTAACTATTCCAAGTGAGGTGTCTAAAGAGTGCCTTTAGTGAGTACTGAAGTGGTACGGAAGAATTAGAAAATAGTGGACAAAACAGGGCCGCAGCAGCTCAGCTGCTAGTTTAAAGGTGCATTATGCACCTTTTATGGGGATAAAGTTCATATTAATGCATGTATTTGACCTTTCAGTGATCCAGTGATGGGTGGTTATCTTAGTACCTTTACTTTTCCTCCCTGTGACCTTAGGATGCTCGGGTTTCTTGTAGGTTTTCACTGTTGGTGGATCTGTGTCCATGGTTACGTATATATTCCCTCCAGAAACCCTAAAAACCTGAAATAAAATTGGTCCTGGAGCATTGGACGCTTGGCCGATGACTCCCATTAAGCATTACAAAATAGAAAGCTTCAGTCACATCATCAGTTCTGTGGTAGAGGCCTTGGGTCATGCTGCCACTTCAGAATCTGATCAGCATGGTGAATATTCTAGCAAATTATCTACAAAATATTTTTGTATCTTCAAAATAATCAAAAAGATCAATTAAATCTATAATAGGCTCAGTGTGCGGAACGGGACGCTAATGTTATGTTCCAGGCAACTGGTATTTTTCCCACTTGAAAATTACTGACCTCAGATCCTTCCAGCTGACTAAACCCATATGTAAACAAAACAACTAATGCTACAACAGTAAGCTAATAAGATGCTAATGCTATATAAATGTATCTCCACACTAGATATTCTTCAGGATGTACAGTAAAGGAGATTTCTTTACTGTACTTACTAACAGTTATAACTGTCGCTGTTTTAGCTAAAAACGAACGTTAATTTGACAGTAACAAATGTTAAAATTGGCGCATTGAGTTGCCTTGTGTACAAAATGCACGGTATAAATAAAGTTGCCTGGCCTTGCCTTAAAATAGCACCACTATCTGAAATAATCTTTTATGAAACAAGTTTTCTTCTGTTTTGTTCTGTTTGTTTTTTACAACATTATATCCAGAGCCATCACGTTTATTCAAGATTTCTTCTGTTTTATTTTTATTTATGTTACATTGAAATGTTCATAGGAAGTAGTCTTGCCCTTTACTGGCCTACAGGAAGTTAGCCAGAAAAAACCTTCTGTGCACAGAGCCTATTGATGTACATAATAGTTTTTCTTTGTCGAATGAAATAAGTTCTTTATAGCGCTCGCCCTGTGTACTCTATATGAACACAGATTTTAACAAAATAACAAAATAATAAGATTCTATTTTTGTCCATATAGGCTGACTTCTGAGAGGGTCTCTCTTGACAGTTCTATCTCACTTCAACCAAATACCACATTCTTTCTATAGGTGAATTTATTCTTTCAAAATAACATAGAACTCCAAGATGAGTAGTTCTCTATAGTGTACATGGATACATAACTAAGACATGATTTTACACAATCATGGCGTATCTGGTTGTGTTGGGAATCAATCATATCCTGAACCTATAGGTCTACAAAATGATCAATTCACCAGATATGAACATTTTGACTTCACTCTTGTTTACCAAGCCAGAAATCTGTGACCATTGCCAAAAGACTCATTGATTTCCAAAACTGCCCCGCTTATTAATCTTATTTGGGCCTGAGCGGGGAGGGATGTCCAATTAGAGGGAAATTTCCGCAGAGGTGGGAGATCTGTGGAGGAGCCTTTGGAAAAGCCACTGATGCTTTTAGCTTAATTAAACGTTATCTTTAGACCAGGAGCTGAGTCACACTTGGCGGCGCCTTCCGAAAAGCAACCTGTGAGCACACAATAGAATTCGTATTCCCTGGAGGATAGGTTTGTAAGATCCAGTGCGGACAATTGTACGTGTGCTGGTGCATATAATCTTGGATTTACCGCAAAGCAACAGCACGGCATGACTGCAGTGAATATTTTAAACCTAAGAATGAAATTCTATATGATAAACGCATATGATAAGACATGAATCTGGCAAAGGAATAGTTGATTTATGCCTCATAAATCCCACATATTCGTCTCTCTCTCTTCTTCTCCCCAAAATGCCTGCCCACACTTAACGTCATACGGAAACAACAAACTTCAACAAACCTGTTCTGATCTTGCCTGTGACCAAACCCACTTCTCCGCACTGATTAGCATACCTTTTTCTCCTACTTTTAGTTTTTTTTTTTGCACTGTTGCTCTGAGTGTTTTGGTAGTATGTGTTAAATCATTGGGGTATTTTGTAGACCCATGTATTTTCTTTTATTATATTGCCAGAAATACCAATATGAAGAAAGGATTATCTTATCATAGCTGACATCGGTGTCAAGTGGCTCTCCATTTTAGTGCATAATCCAGAGATGGGGACTCGCGAGTCGGTCGCTATTTTTAGAGACTTGCGACTCGACTCGGACTCGTCCCCTAAAGACTCGAGACTTGACTCGGACTCGTCCCTTAAAGACTCGAGACTTGACTCGGACTCGTCCCTTAAAGACTCGAGACTTGACTCGGACTCGTGGTCTGAGACTCGTGAACATTACGAGTCCCTCGCGCACTTATTACACACGCTGTTTGGACGCTTGATTCTGGCTTTTTTTCTCGGCCGCTCCCTTGTCTCTGTCTCCTCTGTGTGCGCGCTCTCTCTCACCCAGCACCGCGCTGCTCATCGGCTCCTCTCCTCAGGCGTATGCCCCCCCTCCCTGCCGTATGCATAAGTTGTAACTTAAAGCTACTCCGTAAAGTGATTGTTGATCAAATCATTACCTTTACGAGGCTACCGTTTATTTAGGGGATATTGTGTCAAAGACCAATAGCTGGCAGTGGATATAGCAGGTCCTGTAGCTACAGTGGATATAGCAGGTCCTGTAGCTACAGTGGATATAGCAGGTCCTGTAGCTACAGTGGATATAGCAGGTCCTGTAGCTACAGTGGATATAGCAGGTCCTGTAGCTACAGTGGATATAGCAGGTCCTGTAGCTACAGTGGATATAGCAGGTCCTGTAGCTACAGTGGATATAGCAGGTCCTGTAGCTACAGTGGATATAGCAGGTCCTGTAGCTACAGTGGATATAGCAGGTCCTGTAGCTACAGTGGATATAGCAGGTCCTGTAGCTACAGTGGATATAGCAGGTCCTGTAGCTACAGTGGATATAGCAGGTCCTGTAGCTACAGTGGATATAGCAGGTCCTGTAGCTACAGGCTGAAGATGGAACACTCATGTCAACAGTCTGTAAGCCTTCAAGGTAAGACTGGAAGTATTATTATCCACAGTGGAGTTTTACTGTATGATAAAGGGCCCTTCAGTAACATTCTGAAGCTGCAGACATGTTTGTGACAGAGTACAGCTGTGTAACTATACTGATGTTACTTTTACACAACTGAAGTACTGGTGTGGGAGGGCTAGTTGAATGAATGACACATTCATTCAACTTTGGCCACAGAAATAGTTCATATTATTTTTTTCTAACTTACCATTACATTGGGATTGACTGTGAATATGGTTCATAGAAATATTGTGATGTTGATTATTTGTGTGTGGAAGGCCTGGGCTCGTATTTGTCCGATAGTTGTTTTTAATTTACAGGTGTTTATTGATTTTAAAAGGTCAAATCTAGGTCAAATCGATTCATATTTAAAAAAAATCTATTTATTTTTTTTAGATAATTTTTTTTGTTAGATTTTTTGTATTTTTTTTTTTCAGCTCTCTGCCTTCTGCTTAGAGGAATTGCCTTTGCACTTTTGTTTATGTTGGTTCACTTTAATGAAATACAATAAATATATATATTTAAAATATATGTATAGTGGGGGGAGGGGGAGAATCTAATCGAATTGTAAATCGAGGTTTTTATTTTAAAAAAATCACAGATTATTTGGTTGGGGGAAATCGCCCAGCTCTAGGTGCAACCAACACTTTACCAACTGGCAAACAAACATATCATGTAAAAACAACGTCAAAATGTGAAAGGAAAGAAGGAAGGAGGGAGGGAGGGAGGGAAAGAAGGAAGGAGGGAGGGAGGGAGGGAAAGAAAGAAAGAAAGAAAGAAAGAAAGAAAGAAAGAAAGAAAGAAAGAAAGAAAGAAAAAAGGAAGGATGGATGGATTCCAAGCTCAAAGTTGCAAGTTAGAATTTGAAAACTAAAGTTAGTAGCACAAGCTATTTTTGGCATTATTATTATTGTCGTATTTTTTTGCGAGATTATTATGACGTTTATGTGAACAAAGCTTGGAGTTTAGCAAGCTAAAGAGCCACGTTCTCATTGTGTCCAGGCCGTGTGCTAACGCTAACGGCCTCATTGAGTTCCTCCATCACCGAGAAACCGTTTGCACACAATTTCCGCACGTGGGCTTCTATAAAAATCTGCTGTAACCTCATTAGCAAACAGTGACATACGACTTTTCGGCACTCACAACATTCATAACACTAATGCCCATGTGCTTTGTAGAAATACAATTATCACGCCGAATGTGATGTCAGTTTGTGGCAAATGGCCTAATGACGAGAAACCCACAGGCTCATATCACCAAACCATTAACTATGAATTCTTACGTGCTCAAACATTTGTAGCAAAAAAAAAAAAAAAAAATAGATGAAAGCTCAGAATGCGCGACCGAAGAGTCAGGATGAATTTGCATCCGGCTTTGTCTCCCATTTACAAAAATTAGCAAACCAATTAATTCTCCTTGCTCAGTTGCATAATGAAAAGCATTGACAGCTGTGTAGAGATGGCAAATGTCATTAGATTAGACAAGTGCGGGGAAAGAATGGATTAGCGCAAATAAATATTCCTCATTGCACGCATTGACATCAACTATGATACGTCAATTGTCGGGAAGTGACTGCTCGACTAATTCAAATTCAATGGGGATCCAGTGATGTAAATGCATGTTAAATAGAAAGAAAAATCACATAATTTCACTAAATAATGAGCCTAAAAGTATTTATTGCAATTTCAGTTTGAGCTTCTTTTTTTCCCTCCTGTTCTGTCAGACACTGCAAAGGGCAAAAGAGTATTTTCTGCCATATCTTGCCTTTACTTAATCAGGAGATAATATCGTGTCTAATTTCCAAGTGAGTCTCGGCCCCAGAGGGAAACCTATTGTACATATTTGTTAATACAGAAATGCTTACATTTTAGAGATTGTTAGAATGTGCACCAAGCCAACTGAACAAATTCTCCAAAAGTATGTCTCTCTTAGCAAGACCAATAACATGATTCATTGTTTGCACACAGTTCCTAAAACCTTTTCTCTCTCGTTATTATAGATTGGACAGTCTGGGGCCCGACCGATTTATGGGCTGGTCAATATTATCGATATTATGGACAATATAAACTCGCCGACTTTTACGAATCTCTCCAGAACAACAAGTGCCGTGCTTTATCACTTTTCGTGTTCAGGTTAGGAGGGCTTAGAGCTTTAAAATGAGCCCTGCCTGAGCCTCCTTGAGCCTCAGGGAAGTTGTGTGAACTTACATTGAACATTTGTGTCCAGCTGCCATCTTGCTCTGGGTTTACATAGAGCAGAGGTCCTTAAAACGGCGGACCTCGGACCACATTCAGACCCCTGAGACAACCGATCCTGACTTAAACCTGATTTTGTTTTAAATATATAATTGAATGCAGGATGTCCGACTGTGTCTATACTAACTTCATTTGTGCCACTTCTCCTGATATTGGTACAGCCGACCGGAACGCCCCTTCAGTCTAAGAGGGCCAGGGGCCACATGGTGCACTTTTAACCTTAGAATGATCTTAGTTATGAGTTTGGTTGTAATAAAGTGTGTTATTCGTCTGGAACTTTGTCCTGGGTACAAAGATGATTGTATAAAAGTGCGTCTCTCACTATAAGTTGCTGCAGCCTGCCTCCTGAAGTATTCCAGGTCGGCTGATGGCCCGTGTGGGTCTGTGGCGCGGTACTGAGCTGTGTAATCTGTTTGTCTTCTCATAATGACTCTATTATCGCCGTCGTCGTGGGAACAGACGTATTTGCCGCGCGCAGGTGCTGGGGGCCGCTGTGTGCATGTTTGTGTTTGGCCGAGAGGAGGGCCAGGTTACATAAGAGACAAAATGCTATGGCCCAGGCCTATGCCACCACATACAGTATATGACACTCAGGACCTTATTTCACTGAGAGCGGCCATTTTTACAGACCATGACCTGATTTAACACTCTTGGAAAGCTGGTAGAGTCTTCTGTTGCTGTGCATGTTTTTTTTTTTTATTAAATTGATCTCGCAATTCAAATTAAAGTATAAACAACTCATATTGTCCAAGTACAAGTGTGGAAATGGAAATAACTGCAGAGTAATCTATTTATGATGTATTATTATTATTACTGACAAACTAAAGATGAAGTATCACTGTTTATTTACTTGGCCATACTGTGCTCATGTAGTTATGCAGAAGTGAAAAAAATAAAATGCTTATGTATATAGTGTATATACCTGTATATTACCCTATTTATTTATTTATTTATTTTTTCTTCACATATCTCTTATGTACTAGCTATGTGATTCTGAAGTTAAAGCTCTATATGAATTTATTTTGCTATAAGTACAAATGCAGATCACTGATAAATCTACTTAGATCATTTACTATCACCATTACATTTACTGATGGCTATAACTAAATTAAGAGCAACAAGGACAAAACTTAAAAACACCATTGTGGCTGCTTGTTGTCACCATCACTGCTCCTCAACTATACAAAGAATAATGGCAGGTGAGACATGAACCTGTTGGAGAGAAGGGCCCCCCCTCCTCCTCCCAGTGGGCTCATTAAACTCGTCATATAACGCATCATACAGCACAGGTTACCAACATCACTGTAAAGTCAATTACTCAGGGCAGCAGGGTTGGGCCGGTTGATTGGGGGCCACTCCCCCCTCCCGGCTGGCCCACACTCTGCTTTTTAATGCACCTCACAGAATAGGGCTCACACTATCATAGTCTGCTGTAGATGCTGACAACAAAGTGACTGATTATGAATTAATAACATTAATAATAATTAATTAATATTATAATGGTATATTAAATAAGGAATAAATAATGATAATATAATAGTTAAAAATATGAAATAGATTTACATCACTCATAAATCATATAATTATGGTTGTTAATAACATAATCCATAATTATTGTGTCCATTCATAGCATTTAATTCATAATAACAAGTAACAAAGGATCAAGTTAAAAGATTGGTGACTAGTTGTGTTGACAGTGATGGGTATTTGTAATTTGTATTGAAGAAAAGGTTAGTTTTCTTTCCTTGTCTTGGAATTAGTAGAATATTGTGATGTTTATATTGCTGATTGTATAGTCACTGGAATAGGACAAAATAGCTGTCATATCTTCTTGATTATGCAGTAAATGAATGTATCAAATTCTTCAGTACACAAGGGGGTAGGTGCAAACAAGCTTAAGCTTCTGCCTACTCCTTTTGAGCATCATATCCACGCTATTTATGAAATTATTTACGTATTTACCTACTATTGTACCTCTTTGGCTTTGATTACTGTGCTGAACTTTGTATACAAGTAGAACTGTGTGGAACCCAGATGCTGAACATAAAAAAGATACATTGAATTGAGTTGAATTGAATTTTGTTTTCATATTTTCAAAAATCATTTACAAATCTTGAGCACATATCAAACTGTTTTAGATTGGCCAAATCCAAAGTATAATAAGCATCATGATTCTTTTAAATGGAATGGAAGCAAACATTATTTAGTACATAGTTTGTTGCAGAGACATGGACAGAGAGTATAATAAGGAAATACGGAGAATTATCCTTTGGTCGTAGTATCAATAATTTAAACAATAACAAAAGGAAAGACTATTACTGGGTTGCAGGTGACATCACAGCATTTTTGTAATTTATACATTTTCTTTTGACCTACAACTTGTGAAAGTGTAATGCTGTTAATAGGAAAAACTGGCTCCTGCCCCCCCCCCCCCCCCCCCCCCCCCCGCGCTGGGTGCGGTGACATCATCACATTCTAAAACCTGCAACCCAGAAGCAAGACCTCTGACTGAAAAGCGTTCCTTTTCCAGTCAGTTTACACACTGTAGCCAATATCCTTAAAAGCCGACATCGGCGCAGTCTGTTACAATAAAAGCACGATCTCGACCTGTATCGAAACTCAAATATTGTTGGATATTACAGCGGGTTCAGAGGGGTCGTTCTCATCACAGAGCAACAGGACCCGGGCAGGTTTTTAAGAGGAGCGCCGCACATCTGTTGAGTCACTGTTTGAATGTTTGAACAAACGGAGATGGGAGAGCAATAGCACAGTCACACGGAGGAGAGGAAAATATTTATAGCTGTTCAGAGGACGGGTGAGCGGCAGCAGGATGGGTTTATGTCACCACTCTGCCTCATCTGCTGGTGTTTCTAAGAATAGATTTAAATTAGTGTAGGGAGAAACGGCAAAGGCACTGTGTGCGTGTGTGTGTGGGCCAAGGAAGGTAGGATGTTACAAAACCTGGACAAAAATGCCCCATTTTTGTCATTATTCTTGCTGTACAGGAACACTTTACTTTAATGGGGTGTAATACATAAGGCAAAGAACAACATGCAGCCTTATGTTCTATGGTTACATGGTCAGACCCCTTTGCATTTCAAGGTTGTTTTTTTTATAATAACATAATAATAATAATAATAATAATAAAAGGCAATAACAGTGCAGATACAAAATTATCACAATAGTGGTGTTTTTTGTGAATAAAAAGGGTGTATCTGAGTGAACAATGTAGGACAGGGATCTCCAACCAGTAGCTCGCCAAAGACTTTCTACATCTCTATACACATGATAACTCAAATTGTATATGCATTTTCTGTGTGTTCTGAACATGCTGAACACAATCTGCAAACAGTTGGGTCAATATTGTAGAGTGTAAGGATTAAACTCAAGTCATTTTCTTTGAAATACTATCTTGGCTTCCAATTCTCCAGGGTGAAGTCGCATTTTAAAGCAACCACTGAATGAGCTGGCAGTGTGGCGGTGGATGATGGCAGGGGGGCGTGCCTGTAGTATAGTGAGGCTGTGATCATTGTATCTTTTTACCATTAAATGTATATGTTGCCATGTGAAGGAAAACAAGGAAAATCAAAGTGATTGGCAAATGTATTGTACCTATAATGGGATTAGGGCTAGGTATACTGGTATGGTATTGAAAAAAAAGTTTAGGTACTACTGACATCAGAAAGTGAGGAAGTGGACAGACTGGATTTACAGGGTTACTCAAACATCCTCGTAATATGGACGGTTCATTGTTCATACGATCACGTATAGATACAGGATTGACTTGATATATAATAGACCTAGCAGGACTTGGAAGGTCAAATATTTTATGAGGGGGGACTCGGTGTGCAAAGTTCGGGAACCACTGCACTTAACTGTAACCAGGGGAGAAGATACGCGAGTGAGGTGTGATGAATGATTTATGAGATGCAGGTTCTGATAACGGAGGGTGAAGAAGAGTTTTCTGTGCATATTTCCTATTTATTAATATTGCATGCAGTTTGTGATTGGCACTCTGTCAAAAACTACACAGAGGATTGCAGCTTTAGGGTTCGTGTCAGTAAAAAGAATTATGCTTAAAAACTAGAAAGTACGTAAAGCAGACTGTTTTGACCTACATGACTGGGTGAAAGACTTTATAAACTTGTTATCAATGGAGAATGTAACAGCACTCCTTTGCGATCCTTACAAAAGCCAAACAAATGAAATGACACTACAAGAAGTAAAGAATGAACTACGGAAGAAACTGATTAACTAAAGGAAATGGGCTGCTCTTAATATACTGTACAAAAAAAGATGTGTGTATATGTATTTGTGTATGTATGTATATATATGTATGTATGTGTATGTGTATATGTATATATATAAAAAAATAGGGGAAGAAGCTATGAACATTAACATCTCGAAAATGTTCCTTGAGGTTTTGTTTAGTATTGTTGCTGGTAATAATAATTTCAGGGTCATTTCAGGCCAAATAGCCTGGCCATAGTTGCCATACTTTTTCTTTGAACATTTTAATATTAATTTTTATGAACTGTACCACTCCCCTCCCCCTTTTTTTTTGTCTTTTTGTTTGTGTTTGTTTTTTTAAATGTTTATTTTATTTTTTATTTTATTTTTTTTATAATTTGTTTTTTATGTGTGTCATGCCACCAGGGGGTGCTGCTGCGCCCTCAGCACCCTGGGTTCCCATGGCCTTGAACTGCGATATTCATATACAGTATGAACGCCATCAAGAGGGAGGCGGAGATTGGCTACAGGTAAGAGAAAAGGTCGCGTTAGTAAGTTAAGCATCCCTATACTCAGCAGTAAAGGCAGTGCGAATCCAAGCACAGCTCGGTGTTTGTTTGGCTTGCACTTCCCTCTGGTCTGACAGTTGGCCCACACCCACAGCATGACAACCACGGGTCGCACTGAGAGGCTGAGTCACCCCTGGCACAGCTGACAGCCCCCATCTCATTATTATAGCATCCAACATTTACTCTGTAGAATTCTGTTTAAACCTCTAGCATCTTCATATTATGCGTAAGGCTTCATTCTTTACTGCACATCACATTTGATTTTCCTGATGCCCGGTTAATGTTGTTAAAAAAACAAACAACTGCCATATGTGAGACTGGTTGACACATTTTCCAGGCCCGTCTCGATGTGTGCCTGCTGTTATCTGCGCAGTGTTGTGGACCATTTCTTCTTCTAATTAGAGGTAAACTGCCAAATGTCCGTGAGCAATCGGCCTAAGCTTTGGTAGAATAGAATTGGCAAGAGCTCCTGTCAGCTGCTTACCATCGACACCTTGCGATTAATGGACAACTAGTGTGCACCGGGAACAGGGAAATAAAAACGATAGAGAGCTACTCTTTGCTTTGAGGATACTTGAAAAACTGGGACTAATTGTGGCTCTGTTTAAGGTTCAAAAATGGTGTGAAGGAGTGCCGATGTCCATGTTGAAATGTCAAACATTATAATTTGTGGTGGGAGTTAATCATCAAAATCTCTGAATTATCGCCGCAAAATGTCAGAGAATTGTATGCAAACCGGGATCAACGTACCTTAAACCGCTGCCGATTCATTTCCTTTTCTAAAGCGCTCATTTGTGGTTAAAAATGGGGTAAATGCGCCGGTACGTGTTCAGGATTATTGAGGTTTTGATTTAGGCTTTCTATATCTTCTTGTAAGGGCACACTGAGAAACTCATCTCAAATGTTACGTTATGCACAAGTTTCTTTAAGACAATGATCAAGTGTGACTGGTTACGCTTATGTAGAAAGCCTGGAGCTGCAGGTTGGGGTATATGTGAGCTCTGTACAGTGACTTGGGTGTATGTTTGTGTAGGCTCTCAGTCGTCTAGGAATGATGCATCATAGTTGAGAGTTTCAAATAACGTCGATTGGGCTGCGTTTGTTTCGTTGAGTTTTGCTTCAGAAGCTTCTTTGCGCTTGTTACACAAAGGGGACTTGACAACTCCCAGCTACTTTAAGCCTCAGTCCAGAACAATGGCTATTCTAATTAGTGAAACCGTAGTAGGTGGGGTTATGGCGGTCCTGACCAATCCCAAGAGTCTAAATAAGCCTCTGGGGGGTGTTTTCCATTTTGACATTTTGACTTAAAGACGAGTCGACAATATTTGAAAATCTCTATTACAATGATTTGGGTTTTTACAAAGAAATCAATCTCTCCAGTTTTGTGCTCCTGTCGGTTTGCCATCATGTGTCGACAAGATGTGGGACGCGAGGCAGACTGCGCACAGATGGAGCTGTAGGTTCTGCTGCCAAACAGGTTCTGAATTCAGCTTCAGCTTTCAAATAAAACCAAGATGTCACATACAGTAACTACATTACCATCATATTGTTTTACTGGATACTTTTGTGCGTCTTTGCCGTGTTTTTGTGGGGATTGGTGGGATTCTTTTTACTGCAGAGAGTCCATAATGGTCCTGAAGAAAGCAGCTACTGAGGCGTCACAAGAGACGCAACAGGAAACAAGGAAGGGACGAAGGAGGAGGCATCCGGGCAAGACTCAAAGCTGAGCCACACATGCCTTCTGTCCCTACAATCGTTCCGGCGAATAGACGTTCACTGGAGAATAAAACAGATTAACTGCTTAGCCCTTCCCAGAAGATGGTGAAAGACTGTTGTGGTGTGGAGGGAGCTGCGCAGGAGGAAGAGGAGGAGCTGACCAGTGCAGGACACCACGCTCTGAAACCGGGACAAACCCAGGAGGCGGTGCATCCTTTCAGAGCAGCACTGAAGGCAGCCAGCCAGGTTTCCACTACCTCTAAAATCATGCTGCTCAGGTTGGCCCACAGTGGCAGTGCGGCTCAGTCGCAGCGGCTCAGGACTAACACCTGAACACAATTGCGTTGTACGGTTGAACAATGACAAATAAAGCACTTATTGTAGTATACTTACAATACAACACACTTCACCTCACAACAAAAAACAAATTGCAGTGCAAGCAGAAATGGCCACAATTTCTTTGATCCTTTTTCTCAGAGACTCATTGACAGGGATAATTATCGAATGCACCTCCAGCATTGTTCCTGTGTGAACCAAAAGACATCAGCACTTATAATCCCCTACGAGACATTTGACAACAGCCCACTATGCTAGCCCAATATGCTAGCCCCCTTTCTACTGTGAGATCCATTATTTACAGCAGCAGTAGCGCGTCAAACCCCTATTAGCGGCCCCTACCACCGAGCGAAGTTCCTCGACAAGTGAAGCTAAAACCCACATGTCCCGCTCCCGTGGACTCGAGGTTAATCTGCTCCGTTTTATTTCAGGTGCGAGGGAGGTGGCATTAATGACTACAGGCCGTGGCATTTTAATGAAGGTCAGCAGCGGTAGGAGCGCAGAGGTGAGAAAAGCTTGTCGAGCACTTACGGCTCCGCCGTGTCACGGGCGTAATGGTTGGCGGGACTGTCATATGGAGCCCCAAGACATGTGCAGGTAAGTCGCACAAGAGTATCCCTGCGAGCCTTCCATCCGACTGGGTTTCACACCATTTTTGGCTAACGCAGCTGAAAGTAAAAGGACTTCATGTACAGGCCCTACACCCAATGCTCTGTTTACAAGCTGTAAAAGCATGAGCGTGTACATTTTAGATTGTTGGTTGTGGTCCAAGCTCATTCCAAACTTGCCTAATGCATTTTTAACATCCCAATGTTTCACAACGTTGACTTTATGAGCACGTTTTGCAACTGCAGAGAGCAATACTGTCACAATAATGTACGGTACGATTATCTGCAAGTTAACGATCGATTAAAAGGCTTTATAGGTCTTTTTCACAAAATGTCTACTTTTGCAATATGCAGAGTAGTAGAATTTGTTTTGATACAATTTGATAGATTCAAATGGATTCATTTGAATGTACAGTATACTGTGTTGAAATAGTTAAGTAAAATCTTGCAAATCATAATTATTGCAAATATTCATGACAGTTTTGGTAATAGTTTGGTATTTAATTTGACCTTTATGTTCCCAGGATAGCCTGCTCCCAGGAAGGAGCCTATTGTACTTGTGCATAACTCCACACAGAGAGTCTGGCCCAGGAATCTAAACCTTCTTGCTGTGAGACGAGAGTGCTAACCGCTGTGCCCAGTTAAGTTTATAACAAGCCCAAAGGGAAATGGTAGCTCACGTTTGATTCAAAAAACAAAATGATTGAAATCCACAGAAAATTGTTGTATTACTATACCAAAGCAATGACTAGCATCGCAACATGTATGTTTTTATATGAAGGTTCATTGTAAAAGTTGTATAATAACGTACATTTTCCGAACAAAGCTTGTTCTCAATCATCCAGGGAGATACAACACTGAAGGCGAAATCGATTGGACTGGACATTGTTATAGATAGTTGCCCAACGTTTCGAGCAGTCCCATAGACTTAGCCTTCTATGATATATCTACCTGGATGACTGAAATTGAATTTAACCAGAGTTTTACCTGGTGACTGTGCAATCTACTACACCTGTAAGCTTGGTAGTATCTCACCACCCAATCTACTGTACCATCTGATGGGACTCAGCAGCTCTGGCCGTTGAAGAAGAGAATTGGATGATTCTCGCAACGTCGGGCAACTATGTATCAAAATGTCCAGTTGAAGAGTTTTAGCCTTCTGTGTACATTATCTCACTTTCTTTCCTCTGTTCTTCTTTTTCTCTGTTTTTATAATGTTAAAAATTCCCCCACACATTTACAACCCAACAATTGTCATGTTAAGACAAATCGTCAACCATTGTGTGAATAGTATTATTACACAAATATATATGAAGGAATTCAGTTGCAGAAAATTGCTGGCAAAGCCTTTTCTGTCAGAATGGTTTTATAAAAAGTATGTAAGATGAAACAGTCCGAGGTAGAATATTCCAAACTGAAGCGTATCACAGGATCACAATGATCCACCGTTTACCAATAAATAATGGCCAGCGTGTTCCTACAATTGGCAATCACTGCGGTCCCACCCATGTTGGTCCTTGGGGTGTCCTGGTTAATGGAGCTGCTTCTAGGAACCCAGGTCAAATACTGTACCTTTAAGGCCAAGTGGGCGGTTTATGCCCTAACAATCTGAGCCTGTGGCCTTCTCTGCAATTAAATCAACAGGAAGACATGATGAGGCTGTGGGGGCACTGTAAAGGCCAGCCGTGGGAAACATATGTAACTAAAGTCATTGTCCAAAATACAGCTATGCCAACGGTACAGTAACATTGGTTCATTATTATGGGATCTCAGAAATCTTGACTGATTGAAAACACAATCCGGAGCTCTACGTATACCTTGAGAGATGATTGCTAGAGAGGAACAAATAACAAGACTGCGATCGGCTTGCGGCAAGTGGCAGTCTCACAAGTCGAATGCGGAGGTTTCATAAAAACGCTGATTACTGATGGGCAAAACCCCACATTTACGGCGCCACATGTAAGTCGTTCGAAACTGCCCAGGATCCATTTGCACAGAAATAGCGGGATTTGCTGAAAATGTCTGCTCTCCCTGATGGACCCATGCAGGCAGCATCTCCGCCTAGAGCAGGAGCACAATAAACGAATTCCCCCGAGGCTCCCGGGAACACATACCGGCACAAATGTCACTGACGTATAGGAAACAACGTGAGAGGCTGCGAAGCTGTATGGTAATGAGGGAGCGATCCACTGAAGGAGCAGCGAGTCTGAGGCGCCGCTGCAGAGCCCTGTGGAGGCTGTACAATATTGAAAACTGCACAGAAGACAGCACACACATGAGAATAAAACTAATTCACAGCAAAAACACATAGACTATACAGTGCAAGACTCTCAATGTTTTGAATATTTCAGACCGCAGTGTTCTCCCTATAGAGCAGGGCCGCCAGGTAAAGCCGACTTTTAATGTATTCCAGTTCTGTAAAGCACATAAACTTGCCAGTGCCTTGCCTTAATCACTATCCAAATCACAGTTTGAAAGATAGGTGACATGCATAAATGAAATTAAACGAAACACCATTTTGTGTATGTTTCTGAACAGGAGGCATCATAATGTAACTGGAGGCTGGTGATGTGTAACTTCTCCTCCTTTATAGACACTTAATATGATATAGACTTAAATGTCTTTGTTTGGAATTTCTCATCTTTCCACTATTGCCTCGTGGGGATCCTGTCAAGGACCCATCTCCAGAGCTTGAGCCCGATCTTGGTCAGGACCTCTAGCATTACCACCAGTCCCTTATAATACAGAATCGTCCCATGTTTAGCTGTAAAACTATGTGTCCCGTTTTGAATCAATACAAGATGCTATTTGTTCTGTATTTTTGTCACAGATCTGAGCCCAGTTCTGCAGAGGCAGCTGAAGTGTCCAGCGTGCGCCCGTCTCTGGAAATAAACACAGATTCTGGACTGATATACTGTAAGTATGTGACTCAGGCTCACAGGCTCAAGATACTTTTTTAGTTGATGAATATTGCCCAAACGTCCGAGAATGCCTGCGCTCTAAAGCCCAAAACATCAGAGTTGTAAAGTTCAGAAAGTTTTACAGCTCTGGGGCACAAAACAAACACATGAAGACCAAATGAACACGACTAACTGATATAAATGTAGTAATAAATAAAGTAATGAGTGAATTAATCATCTGTCTGACCACTTATTTACCACAACAAGATTATTTGAAATACTGGAGTTAATGAAATAGCTACAGAAGTAATTGCAGCATTATTAAATGTACACATTATAAACTGTCCAGAATTTGTTTAAAACCTCATTTAAACAAAATGAGCAAATGAGACCTCAAACCTCCCACGGAGAGGACCCTCACGTAAGGTTTGTAATTTCACAATATCCCGAAAGTACATCTTGAAAGACTCCAATCTCCAACTAGACTAATTCTGTGGTGGTATTGCCGCAATTAAGCGGGTTTTATAAAACAACAACATGCCCTTTATGGAGGCTAATTAACAGCGACAATTGAAAAACACAAGGTGCGTCTACATTCTTACAAACAACTTTTTTTTAAATTAGATATTTAATTGCATTAGTGATTTGTTTAGTTGCAGTTTGACACTTAGCTCAGTCCAACCTGGAGAGTCAGATTGACAGTAAATAAAACAGTGCCAATAACATTAGCACTGATATCAATCGATTGCTCCGGCTTGAATCGAATCCAAAAAATATGTAGTTTTGAAAAATGTCATGTGTTTTGTGAGGATGTAGCAGCCTACCGTGTGGGTTTTGCAGTGTCATTTCTATGTAATTCGTATTTGGCCCTAAAACAATTTTAATTTTGTCTTGAACGTTTAAGGCGAGAGCGGTGCAAGATGGGATGAATTCAGCTTGCGGGCGAGGTAAGATCCACTCCCAGGAAATATCCCCTAAAAGTCTGTCCTCTTCCCGAATGATGTAGCCTTTCCAGATTGATATGAAATATGCACTATATCAATCTGACTTTTGTCGTGTCACACCCCAAACATAAAAGTGCATTGACTATTTGTATTTTCAAACTTATGCGTTCATTGATGACATGGTTTGGCTATTTTCTGCTGTTTGTCGACAGTATGTGGTATCACCGAAACTGTGTCTTTCCAGTAATAAAACTAGTCAGGACTGGGCCTGGGTACCATTAAATGATACCAGTAATGTATCGGAAAAAAAGTATGGGTACTACTGGTATCAGAAAAATGAAAGTATCGAAAGCAGGGACCGAAAGAAAAAGTTCGATCTTTGGATCTAAGCGTTGATGCTGTTGGTCCAGGGACAGCATTAAAGGGAGTGACTTGGTTGTTTCAGCTAAAATAAATGTATTTATTTATTTTTACCAATTTTTGCTCATTTTCCCCCTCTATTTTTCCCATAGTTTAAATAATTTTTCCCAATGTCCCCAATTTTTTAACAAATGCTTTTCTTCACTTGTTTTTCTTGTTTTCCCAATTATTTCCCCCCATGTTTTACCCAATTTATCTCCATTCTGGGAGTCGGAAGAAACCCACCTTAGAAGACACAGGGAGAAAAGTCAACCTCGAAACAAGCGAAACGAACCTGGGGACCTTCTCGCTGTGACGCGTGAGCTGGAGCCGCTCAGCATCGACCTTAGTTACCACATCTCACCTGTGATCTATTTGAAAGCCGCGACTTTGGCAGCGCTGTTGTCATCGGATTAAAAAATATCACAGGCCCATTACCACTCTGTCACTTGATTATTCTTTCGAAGGCAGGACGAGGCCCCACCTTTTGCCGGGCAAACTACAAATCACTTATGACTCAGCCCCGCTCTTCATCAGATAGTCACAGCGGCAGCTCCTCAATCTTGTGTTTTTTCACCTGAGTAATTTGCCTGATAAAGCTCCACGAGAGACGCGAACAAAGGTGACTCATGCTCCCGGCAACCTCCCGGCAACGCCGCGATATTTTATTCAACAGCTCGTTTTCAAAGTCTGGAGAGCGTGCACATCTGTCTGCCACTGTAAACTTCTGCCTGCGTATACACACACGGGAGATTATGGCTGACAGTCGACGTGTGTTGTCCCTTTGGATAGATAGCTCCATCTAACAAATCATAGAAAACCATCTCGAAGCACAAAGGATTGAAGTTATTTAACAAGAAGGCCTCATTATGCAACACAAATTAAAAAAACATTCTCACCTTCCCGTATTGCCCATTTTTCACAATGGTACTATCCTGTTATTTGTGTCTTTGGGATATAAAAACAAATTTGCCCAATATCATACGGTGACTGCTTTTCACTGCGGTTAATCGCAACATTATGTCATCACATACCCCATAGGCATCTTCGTCTAATGGCCAGTTAAGTTATTCCCTCTCATAACCTCACAGCGGCCCTGAAATAACTGCACCTTTGTCAAATTAGGACACAAACATAACCCTATTAACGTCTCCCCACGGGGCTGACAACACTCGCAACGAAATGGAGGTAAATACACACAAAAAAACTAGAGCTGCGCGTGGATCAAATTGAAATGAAATCGCAATTTTAATGGTTGCAATCGGCCCAGTCACAGAGACCTCAGCTGTTTAAAAAAATATCCTATTATGATGTTCAATGAAGGTACTTGAGTCTTCCTCTGTACTCAGTAGTTGAAGTCTCGAACGTTTCGCCTCTCATCCAAAAGGCTTCGTCAGCGGACTGTTCCGCTCAGCCCGCGGCTTAGATAAAGACCACGAGGAGGAGTTGGGGTTGACCCGGCTCCTCCTCTCTAATAACAGCTACTCTCACCTGTGGGTAAACACCTTTGAAGTAGAGTGTCTATAATGACCTGCTCACCTCAGTATCGGTCAGTCTTGTCCTATTCATAAATGATCACTGCCCATTATCTGTCCTATTGTTCTTTTGTTGGCTGAGGTGCCGTCTCCTTGGACTGGCCGTGCCCTTTCGGTACGGCAAAAATAACTTCTTTTACTCCTCTTTCAAACCAACGTTCTTCTTTAGCTAAAGTGTTGACCTCCCCGTCCTCAAAGGAGTGGTTGGAGGCTTTGAGGTGGAGGTGCACCGCCGACTGAGGGCCGCTTGTGCTTTCTCTTCGGTGTTGATAAAGTCTCTTCTGTAAAACTTGTTTCGTTTCTCCGATATAATGTTGTTTGCATTCTTCTTCTTTGCATTGAATAGAATAAACCACTTTGCTTTGTTTGTGGCTTGGAGTTTTGTCTTTGGGATGAACTAATTTGTGTCTCAGTGTGTTCACCGGTTTGTGGTTCACTGGAATCCTGTGCTGCCTAAAGATTCTCTGAAGTTTCTCTGAGACCCCGGCTACATACGGCACTACAACTCCCTTTCTTCTGGGCTCTGTAGTCGGTCTGTCTTGTTCTTTGGGTCTTCTTGCCCTTTGTGCTTTAGTGAAAGACCAGTTCGGATAGCCACAGTCTGAGAGGGCTCTCTGGACATGTTGCTCCTCTTTGGTCTTTCCTTCTGCACTGGTAGGCACCTCTTTAGCTCTATGTCTGAGCATCATGATGACCCCTAGTTTGTGCTGGAGTGGATGGTTAGAGTCAAACATCAAATACTGGTCAGTACCTGTAAACCTCTGTCTGAAGTTGTCCGTTTGAGGCCAAGGCATTCCTCTCCATTTCCTCCATGTAGAGGTTAGCCACTATGGGTGAAACTGGAGAGCCCATAGCACAGCCATGGATCTGTCTGTAGAAGTTGCCCCTGAACTGGAGATATGTGGTGCTAAGACATATCTCCAGTAGTTGTCAAATGTGGTCAGGAGTGAGCTGGGTCCTATCAGCTAGAGTGCTGTCCTCAGTCAGTCTCTTCCTCACCGCTGTGACTGCTGCTGAGTTTGGGACAGATGTAAACAGTTCTGTCACATCATAAGACTATTACGATGTGTTTATATTTCAGTTTTTCATGTTTTACTCCAAACACTACTTACTATGTCTTTTCCTGCTTCTCCTACGATATAAGTAATTACGTCTACATCGATTGAATAAAGATAGGTTATAGTATGCGTCATATTGCACAGTGCACGGTGGAAAGCTAAATTAAAATTGGTTTTATGTGCTCGTAATTGCGTTACATTGTCCATACGCTGAGTGAGGATTATGTGTGTGTGCGTGTGTGCGCGTGTGTGTGCGTGCGTGCGTGTGTGTGTGTGTGTGTGTGCACGGGCCTCTCCTCTGTTGATTCCGCCGGGTTTATGGCCAAACTCATTACCTTCTTAAATGGCATTTGGCGGGGAGCGAGAGAGCGCGAGAGAAGAGGGCAGTGCAGCTGAAGAACAGAACTCAAACTTAGGACTTGTCTTTCCGATAAAAGGTCCGGGAGGATATTGATGGGCCTTCGATATTGTTAAGGCCAGTAATTAGTGCGGTTGGAAACAGGCTTATAGTCCGCCTGAGCTGCGGCCGGGAGATGTATAGATTTCGGATCGGTTGCGGCATGCAAAAGCACAGGCTGGATTTTTTATATTTGGTCAACTTTCTATGCTGTAGTAACTAACGAACAAGCCACAGACCAATTCAAAATAACTTTGTCGAACCTTAACTCGGCCAATAACGTCTTGGTGATGTGTTGTACCATAATGTAGGACGCCATGGTGACGCTGTACCAGTAATTCTTAACGTGTGTCCGTGGGATTCTGTTAGGTGATCCTCCAGAAAAAAATGGGAAGATAAAGTGGTCCTTGGGCTAAAAAAGTTTGAGAAACACTGCGCAATACCCTTATATAGCCCAATTTTAGTCAGGATTTGCCTGATGTGGTTCCTTTTTAGCCTTGTTTTGGTCCCGTTTCAACTTTTTTTACAACTGAATTTGCTGTAATACTCACCAAATATCACACTTTGTGTAGCCCTACATCTTTACTCTATTTTTTACACAGCCTGTCGGGGATTTGCATTCACTTACATCACTTGCATCCATATTGTGTTGGACTGCGTGGAAAGGCTATTTGGGTCCCCATGGGAAATGAAAGAATGCCGGCGGTTAAACATCAAGGAGCAGCAGATAGAATATTAACATATCTGTGCTCAGGCCACATCCTGCTCCCCAGAGAGTCCCAGGTGCCAGTCCACAGAGCTGGGCCTCGGCTAATGAAGCGGATGACCAGCATCTGGAAACAGCCGCTGAGGGCTGCTTAGCAACACTGTCTTCTCACAACTCGATCCTGCAGCAAGAACCTCCGCTTGACCTTGTGTGTTGTACCTCTTTGTGTGCCACATTTGGCCGGCCAAGAAGCCAAATGTTTTCTTATTTTATACAAAGCAGTTAGTCGCGGTGTCTTCTCAAACCCTGGAGACGTCTACAAGCTTCCGTCATTAAAACAAACATGGAGGCTCACGCGCATATGAAGAAAATGTTGCAAACGGGAGACATAATAATCACTGTGACAGAGAAACAACACAGTTCCTCTGACGCTCTGGACACACATCAGAGTGAGGGAATAAATCTGTGCAGGACTCATTGCGTCAGTTCAGCTTTTTTGGTCACATGAGCCATGAGTAAACACAGAGAGCACACATGCTAAAATAAACCTGTGTTTGTACAAGCAGTTCATCCAGCAGCACATTAGCCTGTTTCCCTGGAACTTTCCCTTTAGTCGCTGGTTACGGACATTTAGGAGACTGACGTTTCACGCTAAAGCACAGCTGACCCAAAGATTAAATTAGCCAGTTTTTTTTTTGGGGGGGGGACTGAGCAGGGAAATTACAAAAAGATGCAGATATGATTCAGGTGGGGTACCTCTTTATACCATTCGATTCACTTTGAAAGACTTTTATCTGCATTTTTGTCTTCTTGTGGGTCGGTCCTTTGCAGAATAAAAAAAAAAAAAAGTTTCATTACTATCGCTCCTCTGAATATTTTAAAAGCACTTTTCTCTTTATTGCCCGTCTGCTGTTAATCCAACATCGTCGTCGTCCCATGGTCTCTCCCTCTGTCTCTCTTTTACAACATTGCTTTGTGCTGCGCTCTCTGGAGAACAACAGTAGTATCAGCTTCTACTTATGCTTTTCAAAGTGTAGTGGGCCTCGCAGTCCCACCAACGCTGACCCCCCCACACCACACACCACACACACACACAGACACACACGCGCACACACACATACACACATATACACCCCCACCGGCTCCACACATTAGCCGAGTGGATATGTAAGGCTATGTGGGAGGGCATTATGCGGAGAAAAAACAGGATTGTAACAGAGCAGAACCGAGCGGGCTGCAGGTGGTGGAGTTGGTCGGCCGCACACCTACTGCAGTGTGAGATGATGGAGGCCTAACTGACTAACGCGCCAGGGGGATTTCAGCCAGAAATGATGTGAATATGAATAAAACAAAAGGAGGAAACAAAAACAGTCCGAATCCGTCGTCTTCAGTTTCCAAAATAGGTAGCCTGTTATTATTGTAGAGCAGACAATGGGGAGCGCATCAGTCAGGAGTGTGAGCCAATGAGCCGGTCCCCGTCATAAGTAACTGATTGGTTTTTGAGCAACGCAATGATGGAAAATGATGCAGAATGTATCAATGCCATGGCAACCCAACATGGCTGTTCTTTGTTTTCCAATGTTGTTTTGTTTTCACATCTACGGGCCCGCTGAGCAGGCCCCAATAGGCCACCCTCCCATGATTCTTAGCGCAATAAGCCAGCGCGGTTCTCATAGATCCACAGTTTTTTGCCAGGAGGAAAAGTTAATGGTGTGGAAAAACTGAAAATAGATAATCATCGGCACAAGATTTGACTTTTGTAGCTGCCCTCAGCGGAACACAAGCTGTTTGCATAACATCGCGATCAATGGGGGAAAGGATTATTTACCAAGGAGCAGCCACTAATCAAAAAGGAGATACGAGTAGGTCAGAGGTCACCAGCCTTTTTAGAGCCACACTACAAAAAAGGAACTAGAAATAAGCCACATTTTCTGGAATTAAGGAAATTTGCACTTGATTTATGTAAGAAATCTGTCCTTATAGGGTGAGTTTTTTTTTTCTTAAACCCCGCCTTAACCGAGCTTTACCCAAATCTAAAAGCTCCTTGACTGGAGTTTACAGACCAGAGTAACGCCTTGTTTGAAAGCTAAGACCGACAAAACTCATCTAAATAGATCTTTCTCCTCGCTTTGTTTCCGTGCTGTCGTCACTTTCTTTCCACATTCTTTTTCCATCTCATTTTTGCCACTTCTTTGTTGCACTTGCATCGCTCTTGTCGTCACATTTTTTGCTGCTTCTTTGTTGAGTTTTTGTCACTTTGTTGTGGCTTTTGTTGTCACTTCTTTGTCGCACTCTCATCAGTTCATATTGACGCTTTTTTTTTTTTGTCGCTATTTTGACGCCCTTCTTCAAGAAGCTTTTAGGTTTGGGTAAAGCCAAACTGGAGAAAATGCGCTCGGTTCAGGTGCAGGTTAAGAGGTCAAAGGGTGAAATTAAATCTCAACACACTCAAAATGAGATTAAAAAAAGTGTTTTTTACGTGTTGTTAACTAGTACTTCATGACAGGTTGTATATTCCATAGTGGTAAAAGTAAGGATAGTTAATGCGACTTTATTCCTTTGAATCTCTACTTCTAACTTGGTCCACTTTGCCCGGCCCACTGGCTCTTTAAAGATGCAGGCTCGGCACAGCGTCCTAACATATTCAATTAATTTCTGTAAAATTCATAAGCGAAGAGCAGTGGACGTTCCGTTTGCTATTTCGGTCGTCATGTACCAGCATAAATGTTCCATGTGGGACATTAAAGTTTGGGGACTTTGCAGAGTTCTGGGGAGTGACTTGAGTGCTATTGAAGGGCATGTTTTGTTTGGCGACAGAGTTTGGCGTGCTTTTGTCAGATGCTGGAACACGCCGAGGCCTAATGGCTGTAATTACTGCTGCTGTGAGGTGAGCGCCATCCGAGATTACACTGGCAGCAGGTCCTGCGCTCGGAGCCAGGCGGAGAGAGGTGAAGATGTGCCGCTTTTATTAAGTGCAGGAGTTAAGCACCCAAATGGCAGTGCACCAGGAACCTGTCCCACATAGCATTCCACATTTACGCTCATTAGAGAGAATGTCATTTAGCTGTTTAAGCAAAACTCACTTGTTTATCATGCGATTTTACTCTTTACAAAGTGACACGGTCCAAACAACCTAACAGAAAATAGCTGAGCAATGAGAATCTCTCCAAATGAAAGCATACATTAAGCATAATTGCTTAACCATCACCAAGAAACCAGCTTTGTGACCGAGTCATGGCACAAATGAGCCAAAGATAAACTTGCCAGCCCGTGTCCTTACATCTACTCGACCTTGATGACTGGCACAGACCACTTTTGCACATCAAAGTCTGCCCTCCCTCAGTGGAGGCCAGCCTGTCTGCTGCTGCACTTCAGACAGATACCACCTGGCCCGGGACCCCCCACACCAGCGCACCTCTCCTCCCCCACCCCCTGTCCCTTCGTCTGGGGACCGCAGCCTGCCTGGATCCTGGATGAACTCTGCAGAGCTGTAGAATGTTGAAGTCGAACAGCGTGGCTGCACTCCCATTTCACCGACAAACTGAGGAGATGTTATTATCTGTACAGAAGATGATGACGCACAGGACATGAGCTACTGGGGTTTGGGCTGAATCGATGGCCTGGTGCAGAGAAGTATTGAGCAGACAGAATATTTTCTTCCTGTTGGAACTAGAGTCACAAAAAAACATTATCAGGGTACTGGCTGACGCGCTGAAAAGTCACATTGATTTGGAGGTATTATGCTTTTTGAAGGCATTTGGTAATAACTGAAAGCACATCTTTATCACTATGGTTTGAAAATGCAGTATTATTTTTAAACAGCTAAAACAAGATATCCAGTGGTTTCACTTCCGGACCACACTCCCCTCCTCTTGCTCCCCTCTGCTGTGCAGCTGTTTCAATAAAGAAAAGACCAGCAGTCTTGTGTGGCTGTAGTGAAGCTATGGTGAGTGCTTTTACGCCGCGATGAAAGGATTTAGCTTTGCAAGAGAAAGCATTTCCTGGATACGTAGGACCTCAGGAGGATCTTATTGGGAAACAGGAGGAGCTTTCTCCGAGCTGCTGTCTCGGTGCCACCGGTGAAGATTCAGAGATCACTCAAAGCTGCGCTAGTGGCCGAAAATACAACTACTGGTAGCAATGCCGTGGGAACCCAGGGTGCTGTGGGCGCTGCAGCACCCCCTGGTGGATAGTTTGCAAATTGCAGGCAATATTATTAAATAGGAAATATGCACAGAAAAAGTGGTTTTGGGGTAAACTTTATCCCTCAGCACCCCCTAATTAAAAGTTCTTCCCACGGCTCTGCCTGGTAGGTTCTAGATGAGAGAACAACATTGTGCTTGAAAGAGCGAAAATTTTAATTTTGCACAATACCCTTCCGTCACGCAAAGT
The DNA here is from genome assembly GCA_021464625.1 of Proterorhinus semilunaris. Lineage (NCBI taxonomy): Eukaryota > Metazoa > Chordata > Actinopteri > Gobiiformes > Gobiidae > Proterorhinus > Proterorhinus semilunaris. The sequence continues at coordinate 20,739,780 of CM038360.1, forward strand.
GTTATATGTCTAACCTGATAAAGATTCACTTTGAGATATTGTAATATAATACTAACCATACAATTAAATAAGACAAAAATATGTATGTCTATCTTATCGTTTTCTCCACCGCTGCCATTGGAGACAATAATTAAAATAAGTAGCCTACGAGCATTTTTTTATTGAAACAGACTGCTGGATGAAGGCAGTTATACTGTAATAAATATAGTACGCTGTAAAGGCGTTTGTTCACATCATTAGGCTCTGGTGCCAAATTCTTATCTTCAGATGCGTCAAACGCCGATAGCTGTTTTTGTCACCATTAATAATTTAGATAGAAACATTTTTAATCCCAGATCTGACTCACTCACAGCAGCACGCAGAAAATATGACTTTACACTTTTTATCAATTTTTTTTTTCATTTTTTTGTTCCTCGCACTCCGACAGCATGTGCTTTACTTGCACTTGTGGAACTAAGGGTATGTGTCGTGCCAAAGGGCACGTCAACAGCGGAAGCCCCAGAGCACTGGCTGACATTTACCGAGCTGTGGGGGGTGCACACACTTTATCTAAAGCACAGATTCTCACCTAGCGGATTGGGTTCAAAATCTTTGTGGGGGGGGAGGGGAACATTTTCTCATATGGAATGTCTAAATATTGTTTGCTCCAGGAAGGTGTACCTACTTCACGTTTTTATTTATTTATGTATGTATGTCACAGCTTGGCAATGATTACGAGTACATAAAAATAGCACTGTCAATCAGTTGTCTTTCATTTTTATCCTGAGTTGAGATATTGTTACATGTTGTAGTACTGCATAATTCTGCTTTGGTGCTCAAAATGGCCGCCGGAACTATGTGTGATGTCATTGGAAATGCATGTATAGCACTTTTGCATGAAGAGTTAGTTTCCTGGGCAGAGCTGGGCCCATCTATGTGGGAGTTTTTGTCTCCAAAGTCTGCCAAAACAAAGTACTGTAAATAAATACAAACTACACAGTCAGACAAGCTGAATTTTCCTTTACTCAAATGTATTATTTATTCAATGTAGATATTCTTTGTCGGATTTCACTCTCCTGTTCAGTCCCGTTTTATGCAAATGCTGTGTATTTTTAGACTAAACTAGAATAACTCGTGAAATGGCGCCTTATTAAGCATCTGCTGTGCCAAACCCATAAGAACACAGTTTCATATCCAAATCTTCAATCTCCAGACTGCGGTTATCGCATACGGCACTGCGCACCAAATTCACTTCTCTCCGTGCCTTAAACCTCGCCTGAGCTGAGTAGGAATTAAAATTCTAGTGAATCCGATCAGCGAGTAGAGTAGTAAGAGTGGTTTGTTATTTCGGTCCCAAAAAGAGAGATTGGTATCACTGTTTCCCATTTCCCCAGTTGTGTACAGTTTTAGCCCAAGAGCAGCGTCACCCCCGGCCCCCGGCTCCGCACAAGCCTCCCACTGTGATTGTGAGCACCACGGGAGCACATTCTCATTGATCTGTGTAAGACATCCATCAAGCTCCCACCACGGCGCCAGAGCAAAAGGAAATCATTTACGGGCGACAAAGTGCAGCTGAGGTGAACCGGTCCGATCATCTTTCAATAGGAGTGTGCTCTCGCTAAATTTATATCGCAATATAAAAGAGAAATATAATGATTGTGTCTATTGATTTAAAGCTATTCTAACCTTTATAAAGGTGTGTTGTTGTTGTTTTTTAATGAAGAAGCTATTTTAAAAAGAACAATGAAAAAGCATTTGGGACATGTTATGTGTTTGGCTGCAACATGAACTCTTTGCGTTTTTTCAAAGTATACAGAATTGCCCTTGTATATATGGTCATGTTGAGGGGGAAAACATAATTCTATAATTACTCCAAAACTACTTAGTAGTTTGGACATAGTTTTCTTCCCAATAAACATACAAACCCATGGAGAGGAGCGAAGTGGTTCAACAGCCCATAAATACATAAATAACGCAGAATGCTAACCTAATGCCGGGTGTACACTGTGCGATCTTGGCCGTCTGCGACATAAGAGCACTAGTTGTGAGAAAAATCTTAGGTCGTAGCTCCAGTGAGACAGGGTCAACTGCAGAGAGGATCTCTGTCAGTGTCCCGTTAACACATCAGCACAGGCTGCAGCACCACAGCCAGAGCCACAGGCGCAGCAACAGAGACCGGGCCTGAGCGGGTCCGACTACGCATTTTACAGGACTTTCTCTGGACTTTTCCACGGAAAATATGTATAAAATAATGCGCTGGCCTGAGCTAAACACACGCCTTCTGAAGCCTGAAACGGCTTCGACAAAACTTTGATCGTATTGTCTCTTTGAACAATCGCAAAGTGGAGACGAGAGCAGCTCACGATTTTAACCATCCCCACGTAATGCAGTGTGACATCTAGAAATCTTATAAGACAAAAATAAATAAAAAATTGCACAGTGTACACCAGCCATGATGCTTCATGTTAACATCATGCAACATGCTAACGCAAGCTACGACTGCCGTTTTTAACTTCTATTGAACAATCTGCTGTGAAAAAAACATCCATTTGGACCCGATTTGGACGCCACAGATGAAAGGGATATTATTAGCTTTGAACCACTTTTGCAGGGTGGTTTTGTTTGGCGTGTTGATGTTAGCGCCATGCTATGGAATGCTAGTAGGCAATGCTACATCGGAGTTCATCCAAGTCGCAAAGCCAGAGCCTTTCCATGCAAAGATGATCTAGCCAAGCAATGGAGACGTTTCATCGTAATCTTTTGAGCACGTGACCTCTATAGTCTCCACAGTCACGTTTATGCTGCTGTGTAGCTGAGCGTAGCATTAGCTGCGATCTCTGTCCTGACTTCGGTCAATATCAGCCATAGAGTGCATGCAGATTATATTGCGTATTACACCGGTGTCCAAAAATTGCTATTGAAGTCCATTTGTCGATACTTGAAAATCTAACATGATGGGAAATTCCTGGAGGACTGAGAGCCTACTGTAACACTTACTCTTACGAACACTGCTACAGTAACTTTGTCCTTGGAAGAACTTGTATGAAAAGGTGCTACCGATGTAAACTATTTGAACTATAGTATTTGAACACATACTCTATACCCTCTAGAGTTTACACTAAAATATCACGGCAATCAAACATACCCAAAATATTACGCTTCTCTTTCTCCAGAACTGAACAAGGGCACGGGGTGAAGTGGCGAGAGGAGGGCCACACATTCACGAGACGTGAATAGGAAGTGCAGCCGAGTGCCAGGCGGAGAGAGTTAATTTCCAGTTGAGATATGATCTGATCTGAGCACACAAATAAACCGTGAGAGCGGAATCACGCCACTTCAGCGCCGCGCCATTAATCACAGATAAAACCACATCAGGTGATAAAGCCCAGGTATCAGGAGGCCGCAGTCATTCCGCAGAGACTCCCAGCCTGTTGCACGGCCTCGTAATGTTTATGGACCTCAGCCCGGAGAGAAGGGAGCGGCTGCAAATAGCACCTGTACGAAAGGTTCATTTACCTCAAGACCAGCGCAGTGGGGGAGATTTTTACAATATTTTGAATCAATGGAACCGCATTTCAGCTCAGGAGTTAGATGAGTCTGATGAATGCCTCGTGTGGCCCTTGTGCGCTGCTAAAATCCTCGTGCCAGTTGTTGCACTGCAGCGACTTGTGCTGTGGCTGCGCACGAAGCCGAGAGCTCTGGGAGTGAGAATTGTCTGACGCATGTCCCATTTGCATTTGGGGATTTTTGGTTAAATAAGGCTTATTTCTTACTCAAACAAGGAGCAGTGAGTGCTTTTATGCAGATCTGTTTACATCACGATAATTACTTTTCTCCATTACATTCAACACACCATGAATTATTTACTAACCCAGTTGCATTTGGGAGAAGTAATGAGCAAGTCTAACTACTTTTTTTTTCTCTCTCTGCGTAACATGCCCAACACTGTACAGAGCCTATGCTCCTTAGGTGAGGCGACCACTCTCCCTTTGACACTCTCACGCTCCAGTGTAGACGGACAGTGGAGGTGGTTAAGTGTCTTGCCCGAGAACACAACTGTAGTATTTGGTCTTCTATAAAGTATACAGTCCAAATCATCGCAGGTTGTATGGATTACAGAACGCCATGAACGTCCGTATTTTAGATCATCTTTCGGAGCAATAGTCATAAAAGCCAATTGAGCGTATGGGTGAGCGGTTCTGCATAGTCATCCGTGCAAAATGATCAGCAATTATATTTGCAGTCCATGCAGAGCCAACTCGTGCTGCCCTGCGCATGTCGGGCTGGTGAGCATCTTTCCGGGTCATGTTAAATATTCATGGCGTTGTCTCATCATACGGTACAACAGCAAAAAACACAGACTTCTGTTTTCAAAATAGCAAAATGATGGCAAAGTAAATGTAAGTTTTGCAGAAATGAAAGCTCATGTTGAAACCGCTCGTCATCTCGATTTACGTAATTATGCCCAAATCACTTTATTGACTTCCTCCTAAAACTCTTAAATGCTTTGTCCTTGAAGATTTACATAATCCATGGTGACTAAAGACGTCCGCAGTGTTTCAGACTTTAAAGCCAGCAGTGGATTTTCGATGACTCAGCAGGTGTATCGACCGGCCGCTCTCGTCGCCATGACCACATCAGCCCTTCTTTTTGGCAGTCGGTAATGGGCTCGGTTTTTAAATGAAACAGAGACACCTGTCGGAACCACCATGGCCCAAAAGACAACGGAAATTTCAATCACCGACTTGGAATGAAGCGCTCCTTCACTCGTCAGGCCTCCTGTACAAACCCTCCGGCGAATTGTTCTTCCCTTTCATGACCGCGGCAAAATGTCCTCAAATTACACACAACCCGAGAGACCAAACCACCCTGAACCACTGCCAGACAATTCCGATTGAATTTGGCGACAAACATGCCCATGCCTAGTCTCCTGACATCTTTTGACTCTGTCACATCGGGCCAAACCGATTGATTTTCTTTGCTAAAGCGTCTATTCGTAGGTAACCATGAGGTAAAGGGAAAGAAATAAACAAGAATGTATCTATTGAGAAATTGGTGACATGCTCAAAACTAATATTACCCGCTGTATGTGCTGACATTACGGAGATAACCCACTTCAGCCGACCTCAGATTGCACTTGCAGGCACTCACAAATGTACAGCAATCATCGCACATCACTTCTCCGGGACTCTGCCGCAGAATGGTGGTAACGTCGGAGTTGGAGAGATGGAGAGTGACAGTGAATAGCCAGTAAAGTGAGGCTTTTCTTTTTTCACAGGCTTAGTCAAGTATCGGCAGAATATGCAAATAGAAATGTGGAAGGCCGTGTGCTCACTGTATGCGAAAATAATGTGGCAAAGGTTTGACGGGTACCTTGATATGTATGTATGTATATATAATTTATTTATTTTTACTCACAAAGCTGAACAGAAGCACAGCATAGATTTTTTTTCACTGATTTACATATGGCCGCCCTTTGTCACAGGTTTTGTTCATTACCTTTATGCAAAGGCACTGATTTTTGTTCCTTCCGGGTTGGTGCCCAGTTAAAAAAAAATGGTGACAGGATTGCTCTCACAAACTCGTGAGTATGAGCCCGGCTTCCTATCTATGGAGCTATGGTTTGGCTATATTCCCATGGGATCAGCGCCTATGCCTTTATTGACAGAATGTCTTGGTACAGCCAGGGGCCGGAGGGTTTGGGAAACTCAAGATCCCATCTCTGCTGTTTGCAGATGAAGACGTTCTGTTGGCTTAATCGAATCAGCACCGTCAGCGTGCACTGGGGCGGTTTGCAGCTGAGTGTGAAGCGACATTTGCATCTCCAGAGGTTTTGGTTCTCCACCGAAAAAAGGTAGCTTTTGATCAAAAACTACAATCATTAAACTTTCATTTCTCACTTCCAAACTAAAACCTGCAGCTGAAGGATAGTTTTATTAAACGATTTCAAGTATCTTCTGTTCTGAAGGTTATTATCAAAGGGAGTTTTTTGAAGCTTTTGTAGTGATGCTTCCCCATGAAAACTGAGATCATAGTCTTTGTTTTAACTTCTCGCCCCGACTCCCATCGGGGCGAGAAGAGGAACATTTAGCCTGCTCAGAAAGTCAGTCTGAATTTTGCCCGTTGTTCATTCATGTGTTAACTGAAGTCATGATATCCAAGGGTAAGGTGACCAAAAGTATAACAAGCCGGAATAAAGAATAACTGACTCTCAATCATTTCAAGGATTTCAAGTCCAACTATTTCTAAAATATTAAATATAACTCTCCTGTGGTCTTGCTACCGTCATGGACACAAAGGGTACACATTACGATCTATAAAGATAATCACGGTGGCATTTTCAGGTATTAACCTTATAACTGCCTCACAAATACCACGCAGCGAGTTAAGTGGCGTTCTGTGTAATGGAAACAGGTAGTGGCACAATGGCACTCAAAGACGAGTGATTCACCCGAACAAAAACAGAACCAGGGACGCGCTCGTCTGGCTCAATGTGTGTGTGAGCGAGGTTGTGTTTTGGGTAAAATCGTGGCAAAAATGGCCATCAGCGTCGAAAGATCAATATTTTTAGCTAATTCTCTCAAGATCCCATAGCAACCATGTGTAAAAAAGCAACAGGCTTTTTATTCGAAAAGAGGAAAATGCTGGCAGCGAGGCAAAATCACTAAAGTTGTTCTGGACAAGTATTGCTTTAATGCTTCCATTTTCATTCTAATGCGCTGGAAATTCAAGGTAATGGATTCAAGTTTTTAAAGTGGACATATCATGCATAATTGTGGCTTGTAAACAGGCTTTTGGGCGCCCTCAGCCTCGGTCGTTTGCAACTTAAAATAATGCAAATATATGGTAAAGACTGTTAATGCAAACGGACTGTGTTTCGGGGAACCAGCGATCAAAACATGAATGTTGCCTCTGACACAGTGAGGCTGCAATTAGCCCGTCACATGAGAGCAGACCAGCCCCATTGCACCCAGCTGCTGAATTCATTTGCACATCATTTCTAAACCCAGGCATTTCCAGTTGTTTTGGGGAATAAATTCTTCATTAAAAAGCAATTATGTTAGTGTCTGCTGTTTATTACAGCCTTGAAGTGCGCCTCTCGCTGATTAAGTTTCATCTTTCTGGGGTGCGCTCGCTGCCCAGACTGGGGAATGTCCAAATGATTTGTTCACTGCAGTGTAGGTACTTCTAAAGCTGTGTTGACATTGATTTCTGTGTATTAGAAGCGGAATCCAACCCTCTCACTGGAGCGGGAGGAAGATCAGGTCGTCTGTGTGAACAATGAGCAACACAACCTCACCTCTCCTACATTAAGACACAAGTCAAAGGGAAACACCGTCTGAAAAGAGGATAAAAAGCTTTGTGACAGGGCAGTGCAGTGTGTGAAGTGCCTTGTATTATTGGCCAAAGCTAATGAAATCATGTTTAGGCTGAGTGGGCAGGGAGTTTGTGGGTTGCTTGGCCATGTTTACATCACTACAGTACAGAAACCTGTGAGTTCACCTTGTTCTTTTCACCGGAGGGTTTACTCGACTGTCTATATTGTTTGACAACGACATCACATCCGTGTTTCCGTGATTGGGCACACGATTCAGCCGCAGACTGTCTTCCCGTGTAGCTACAGTGCCTTGCGAAAGTATTCGGCCCCCTTGAACTTTTTGACCTTTTGCCACATTTCAGGCTTCAAACATAAAGATATAAAACTGTAAATGTTTGTTAAGAACCAACAACAAGTGGGACCCAATCATGTAGTGAAACGAAATTTATTGGATATTTAAAAAAATTTTAACAAATAAACAACTGAAAAATTGGGCGTGCAAAATTATTCAGCCCCCTTAAGTTAATACTTTGTAGCGCCACCTTTTGCTGCGATTACTGCTGTAAGTCGCTTGGGGTATGTCTCTATCAGTTTTGCACATTGAGAGACTGAAATATTTGCCCATTCCTCCTTGCAAAACAGCTCGAGCTCAGTGAAGTTGGATGGACAGCGTTTGTGAACAGCAGTTTTCAGTTCTTTCCACAGATTCTCGATTGGATTCAGGTCTGGACTTTGACTTGGCCATTCTAACACCTGGATATGTTTATTTGTGAACCACTCTATTGTAGATTTTGCTTTATGTTTTGGATCATTGTCTTGTTGGAAGACAAATTTCCGTCCCAGTCTCAAGTCTTTTGCAGACTCCATCAGGTTTTCTTCCAGAATGGTCCTGTATTTGGCTCCATCCATCTTCCCATCAATTTGAACCATCTTCCCTGTCCCTGCTGAAGAAAAGCAGGCCCAAACCATGATGCTGCCACCACCATGTTTGACAGTGGGGATGGTGTGTTCAGGGTGATGAGCTGTGTTGCTTTTACGCCAAACATAACGTTTTGCATTGTTGCCAAAAAGTTCGATTTTGGTTTCATCTGACCAGAGCACCTTCTTCCACATGTTTGGTGTGTCTCCCAGGTGGCTTGTGGCAAACTTTAAACGACACTTTTTTGGATATCTTTAAGAAATGGCTTTCTTCTTGCCACTCTTCCATAAAGGCCAGAGTTGTGCAGTATACGACTGATTGTTGTCCTATGGACAGAGTCTCCCACCTCAGCTGTACATTTCTGCAGTTCATCCAGAGTGATCATGGGCCTCTTGGCAGCATCTCTGATCAGTTTTCTCCTTGTATGAGCTGAAAGTTTAGAGGGACGGCCGGGTCTTTGTAGATTTGCAGTGGTCTGATACTCCTTCCATGCCTGGTGTGTTCCTTGTTCTTCATGATGCTCTCTGCGCTTTAAACTGACCTCTGAGACTATCACAGAGCAGGTGCATTTATACAGAGACTTGTTTACACACAGGTGGATTCTACTTATCATCATTAGTCATTTAGGTCAACATTGGATCATTCAGAGATCCTCACTGAACTTCTGGAGAGAGTTTGCTGCACTGACAGTAAAGGGGCTGAATAATTTTGCACGCCCAATTTTTCAGTTTTTTATTTGTTAAAAATGTTTGAAATATCCAATAAATCTTGTTTCACTTCATGATTGTGTCCCACTTGTTGTTGGTTCTTCACAAAAAATTACAGTTTTATATCTTTATGTTTGAAGACAGAAATGTGGCAAAAGGTCAAAAAGTTCAAGGGGGCCGAATACTTTCGCAAGGCACTGTATCTCAGAGTCAGGTTACATGGAAACAATGTTGTAATACAAAAGTTCACATAGGTCCTTTACAATACACTTATGTTTTTTTTTTTTTTTTTTTTAATCTGCAGGAAACCAAGCTGAAGAACGGCAAAGATTTGTGGAGGTTAGAAAGTCGCCGAAACTACAACACAAAGTTTCCCACTTTATCAGCCTGAGCCTCGCTGCAGGATATGGGATCACACAAAGAGGCGCACGGTGGAATCAAGTTGGGAGAAGGAAAGATTTAAATTTTATTGTTGAGCACAAAAAAAAGAGTTTGAAATTGGAACAGTGGGGAGCGCGTCGAGGCTCATACTGTTGGCCTAAAGGTAAATTTGACAATTTAAATGGCAGACTTTGCTCATCCAATAACCACATGCAGATGTGGATGATTGAACAGGCAGTAGAATACACTCGCTTGAAGAGACACTGATTGATAGCTATTCTGAAGGGGTTTGAATCTATGTTCTATTTCTTCCTGTGAGGCATGAATGCTTTTCTTTAGCAATGCTGCTGTTTCGTAAGGTTAAAGTGGACATTCTCAACTATGTTATTCAGGAATTTGTAATGTAAAGTGTTGTATTGTATGAAGGCGCGAGATGTTGCTTGTAATCACTGTAACCGGGATGTAAATTAGTTTTGAATATGGGGGTAGGCACTTATTAGCTTTCTTGCTTCGGCCCACTCCTTTTGAGTTTTTGTTACTTTATTTTTTTTATTTTCTGCCCTGCAACAATGCTAATGTAAATAATCACTCAAATAAAATCTAAATCTATGTTGCAACTACTGTATTATGCGGAGTTAGTTGGTTCAACATTACAAATTATTTATTTCTCTCTTTATTAAGATATGCAAGTATTAACTCACTGATTATTTGTGCTGTTCCTTTATTGCACTTTTTTAAAAGACAAAACCTGCATATAACATTTGAATGTTGTAATACTTTGTCAAAGGTAAATCACTTCTACTTCAGATATTTTTTTCTTTCTCCAGAGTAAGTCAAAAAAGAAACGACCACAAAAACAGGCCTTTTTTGCTTCATCTAAGACGCCCAGAAAAGTGTGCCGGACTGTCGGACAAGCTATTGGACAAGTGCGGTCTTGTAACGCCAGGAGACACGACGGCCAAAACAATGGCTTGATTTTATCTTACTTATTTCTATATAGAATCAAATCTATGGAGCATGAATAAAACAGACGGATGACTCCAAAAACATATGTCCGAATGACAGAACTTATATCTACTGAACCAATAGGGATCATGTTTAAATGCTAGTGTGTCAGGTGCAGCCCAGTAGTAATGGGCTTATTAAACTGTTCTTTTGCTCAGCTTGATCATGGACATTTTTACTAAGTGATATCCTAAGAAACATGGACAGACAATGTTTCATCCACAACTTCCCAACCTTAGGACAACAATCCAGAGTTTTAAAAGACGACCCGCCAGGCCAAATCAGGACCAAGTCTAAAACTGAACTGAATGGGCCTAGGTTATGTCAAAAGCATGTCTCCATCTTGTCCTGATGCCGTCTCAGGGGAATGATCTGGAGTACAATATTGTGCGTTGCAGGACTACAGTGTGTGTATATGTGTGTGCACGGGGCGTGATGTTGAGTGTTTTGGGCACGCCAGACCCACAGATGGTGCATTAGCTGCCACTGGTTCTTCTGCTTCAGTGACAGTTCCACACTTTCATAACAGTGTCCCTGGAGAGAGCGCACGCACACGCTTCCGCTCAACAACATCACGGTATAAATTGAAAGTTTAGCGGTTGTCTTTTTCAATGTTCCAAAAATGGGGTTATTTTGAAACCAGGTTATGTAATAAATAGATGGAGAGATTGTGGCAGCAAAGGCCTTTTTAACATCCTCCTCTCCAAACTTTATTAACACATGATTATTTTGCCCTTTTGGTAACATCTTATTGTGATGCAGTCATTATTTGTTTATACATTGTTTATAAGCCCATTAGATTATAACGTAAAACCAAAAAAAAGATAATCACTTTTAAAAACACACTAAAAAGCATGTTGACGGTACAGTATTTGAACCGTGTGTTTTAGTTCAGGGATACGATTGACTTTTTTATAATAATGCTAATTTTGCTACGTCTCAATCCTGTGTTCCTCAAAAATCACTTTGCTTTGCTGCGTCATCGCCTCTTCTTCCAGGCCCATTTCTTTATCTAAATATGCATTATTCATACACACTTACCCAACGCCTTATTTATACTTGCACACGCTTGAGAATATGTGAAATTGCAATTTATGAAAAAAGAGCGAAGCCTACAATTTTGTCATACTTGTGACGCACAACATTCACGCAGCGAATGATGCAATTTGTCCCTTAAATGCGATCATCACAGAGCTGCTCCTTTCCGAGGAGGTTTCTGGAAAAATGCAATAACAATTCAATTCTATGCGGATTCCAAGCAGATATATGAGATTAAGAAAAAAATAATAATACACAAGGCTTGTGCACAAGGCACAAGGCTACACTGCAAGAGCCGCGTGCGCAAAAGGCAAACGTGGAGAGAGTCAAAGTGTGACGTCAATCTGCGCTGTCCCTTCAGCACCACACACAGACCGGAGCGTTTTTTGGGGCTTACCTCAGCATCCAACAAGCCCTGCCCGGCCTTTGTGAGTCACAGACCCGCGTCCCTACCTCCACACCACACGCCGATCCTCCGTGACGCACCGCGAACGGATTCACAAACAATCGTCTCTGAGCGTAACAATGCAGCCCACTGTGCGCTAAAATGGTCCTCCAATAGTGCCATATTCCTATTGTTCGGGTCGTGTGTGAGATACTGTAATAGCCTACTCATAACACGCTCTGCCCACGGTGTTGGCTCCAACTCCCACTACGGAGCGGCAACGTGTTGCTGAGAAGTTTGCCCTAAACAGCCCGAGAGCAGTGTGTGTTGTTTGGAAAGCACTCCGGCTACATTTGTGCAAAATACAATATCCGTGATGGAAACTTAACAGTTTGAATTATATTTTGAGCTACAGGCTAAGACTAAAAGTACAATCCATGCGTGAGGGTATGATGTAGTGCAACAGGTTAGGCTATACATTTCAACGTTAAAGTATAACTGACTCTACTTACCTATTGTGGTGATGACTGTGATGGCAAAGTAAAAGGAGCCGGCAAACTTCCACTGTACCCCGGCGCGGTGCGGCTCAGCCTCCATGATGATACTCTCCAGTTTGCGGTAGTCGTCCTCGCTGATGTTGTACTTGCCCTGGAGCCGCTTCTCCTCGGCTTCCAGCTGCTCCTTCTCGCGCATCTCGAAGTCCGACTCGAGCGCGTCAAACACGGCGGCCCCCACCAGCAGATAAGTGAACGTGCACACGATCAGGGACAAGGTGCGCACGTTTTGCCGCTTCATGGCCGAGAGGAAGCGGCTTCCGAGGGGTTCATGTCCCCTCGGATTCCCCGCGGAGCAGCAGCGCGTGTACGGAGGCTGACGTTGTCCCCACGCCTTGCCCTTCTTGTCGTGGTGCGCGGACAGACACAGGAGGCTGCTGGAGCGCCGCGGCCACGAGCCCTGCAGCCCGCAAACCCTGCGCAACACCCGGGCAAAGCAAGCCCTGCCAGAGCGCAGTGCCATCCACAGCCACCGCCGCGCGTAATAGGAGAGGCTTTTTCAGACAGGCACGAATGGAGGGTTCAGATCTGGCCAAAAAATGCGTCCTGAGAGTTGGGTTCAGACAGGGCAACAAAAAGGAGTTTTTCTGTGTATGTTCTGGTGTTTCTATTAGATTTTGGCAAAAGGCACTTTTTAGTGGGCTTGTTTTATTAGAAATACTAAATTAAAAAAACTAATTTAAAATGATATAAACTTTCGCACACTTGCAGCCAAAAATATATCAATCAATTTAAACTTGTATGTACATGACCAGGGAACTGAGAAGACTTTGGGAGGAAGCAAATAAAAATGACTTCTTAATTAAACGTGTCTTAACGCTAACGTTTAACACGAATAAGACAAATATTGAAGCATGTGGATTAACGCCAGGACTAAACACAAAACGTGGAAATAGACACTGTAATAAAAAGCATTAAAAGCAAGGTTCGAGTGTGTCCCGGTCTTCAAGACGCATGGCTCCTCAGCTCATGACACTCTACCGCCACAACGTCTTCGAGTAAACACTGCACTTTGTGTCCTTAGGAGGCACGGCGCGTCCCCCACACATGTCCGCGAGCCTGTGTCAGAGCCTCATCGTGTGGTCTTGTCTGGGGAACAAAAGGTCCCACGAGAAGATCAAGAGTTTAGGACCGGCTCCAGCGCGCGTATCTCCGCTCCGTGGGGCGCATCCAGGCGCGCCTCTCCACAGTGTTTCCTCTTTTAATAACACAATAAAAGAGAAAACACAGATTTGCCGCCGAGGAACTGAGGACTTGTCGAGGACTTGTTGCGCGTGGGGTTGTCACGAGCTTCTCCTGCAGATCCAGAGTCCGCGCGCCCCACACGCAGCTCCGTGGGCGTAGCTCCAGCGTTCGTCTCCACTAGTGTCACGAATCGTGAGGGTCCCGTCCACCCCGGCGCGTGCCCACTCTGCGATGGGCTCCGCAGGACACCACAGCCCCTCCCCCAAAGACCACGCCCCCCACCGCGAACCGATTTCCGCTGCAAATAAGAGCACGCGCCGCTGTCCGAGGTGCTGAAGCGGATCCAGGCACGGATGAACACGTACTGGAGGGGAGGAGGTCACAGAGGACTCGGGACTTTTTCCTTTACCTTCTATTTTATTTTAAACTTGTAACTACAGTGAACTTAACTACACAGCATTTGATTTGAAGCAGGCTATTTTAGACCACACTAGTCAAAAAACACAGGGTTAGCCAAGTTCATTAGATCAACCAAAGTGATTCTGTGAAGTACAGTATTATTCCAATAAACAGAAAAGTACTTGAGATTGACAGAAAAACAGCCGCAAGGACAACCTGACATTTTTCCATTATTCAAACGTCTGACCAGACAAACTTCAGCAATATAATGTTTATTAGTGAAGATAAGGAGCCAAGTAATGTTTTTTTGTGTTCAAAGTTGGGTTTATTAATCTTTCCAAAATAAATTGATATGTCACGTAAAGGACCTATACCAGACTTTTTTACTTTTTGTTGGGAAACATTCTTTTTGCCCCATAAAAGTATGTTGTAAAAGTAGTCATTTGACTGCGAAGGACGGCCGTGACGGTGATAAAAATACCCATTTCATCACATTAGAATGAAAAAGGTAAAACATTAGGTATAGTGTCTTTAAAGTCGACATAGCTAGCTGCAAATGTAGGTTTACAGTAGACAGTTGCACGTCTTCGCTCCATCGTTTTGATCATTCATAATCCATGTTGGCAAGTGCATTATTCGGCCCATTCTTCAGCGCCGGGTTCTTGCTTTCTGAGGTGGGAGAACACGTGTGGACCTTTGCTCGGACCAGCCGCTCTCGATGCCGACAGCCTCACAGCGACAGGCTGTCCATTATGTAACTGACAGTTTGACATCCAGCGGCCCTGCATGCGAGCGCCGCCACCTTTCCCCATCTTCCCCCTCCATACCTCACGCTCGCCAATGGTAGACGGCCACGGGTACATGGGAATACTTTTGTCGTGGCATTTCCAAACTGTATTTCTTGGTGATGAGGATCTTGTGATGAGACGGCGCAGGTTGCTTTAATGAACTCGTGTGTGAAATTGTTTTAGCCGCTGTTGCTATGCTGCAGAAGAAGTGAGCAAACTCCACTGGCTGATGGGGATCACATGACCCGTCTGTTCCATGGTGATGGGACCTTTCCTGCCGCCGACACAAGTTAATGGACAAAGGCTAGTGCCAGCGCGGCGGTACAGTGGAAATTGAGTCCTAGAGCAGGTGCCTTTTTGTGTGCATCAAAGTGTGTACATTTTTGTTTGTATTGTTAATTTGCCTCTTTTAATGCAAGAAACCAACAGGGCAATGACACAGCTGAGATTTGAAGCCATGCCCTCAGAGCAGGGGAAATACTTTTTAATGGCCTTTTTTCAGTTAAATGGATGCATTTAGGCAGTTCATTTTAGGCAGATTCATTCCGTATAAAGACTTCCAGTTAGAGGTGGCTCTAGCTCAGGCCGGTGAGCACTCGGTCTGAAGATTTGTGTCCCCCGTGATCTGGGTCGGAATCGCCCTTGCACGTCTGATACATTTATAGATTTAACTATTACTGTAGGTTGATTAATGCCATGACAACTCCCCCCTCCCCCAAAGAGTTGTAGGCTTGGTCAGTCAGAGGAGTTGTGCCACCTGTTATTAGGAGGCAGGATTTGCAAGTGTGAAGTTACTTAGGCCTTTTCATAATGATCACAATAGTAATAACACCAGGCTTGAGCCCATGACCTGAGGGCAAGGGAGAAACCTTTTAGTGCCTGACAACTTAAAGTGATAGACTGTAAGTTCAAATGTTTTACAGATTTAATAGATTGCGTATAAATGACTGCATGGGTCTGAAACTTGATGTAGGGCAAGTAATATTGAATACAAATACTTTTTGTAAAGTCCCTGCCTTTGCTGATTTCAGCAACTAATCAGAATCCACGGGCTGTCACTTTGACCAATGAGATGAGCTTTCTTGTGAACCGGCCTGTCCGGTCCGATCAGGAGAGAAGGGGGGCGGTAGGTTGAAGAAAATAAAAATCTTAAAGTTTGCAAACTAGGAGTTTCAATCAATCACCAGGGGAGGAGAGGAACTTGATTGTTTACTTTCACAGTTCACTCTTACTTTCTCTTCACTCTGCAATCTTACTATCACTTTAACCACTGAGCACACAATGACCATTAAGAGATTATTTTTAGGCAACTATATGGAGGTGGACATTTAATTTTGCTCAGATTAATCACATTTAAGATGGATGGACTGCAGACTGAGGTCATTCCCAGTGTTATATATGTTTTATAGTCCGCTAGTGACCAGAAAGCCTTAGTGTTGCTGACGAAGCCATTTGGATGAGAGGCGAAACGTACACTTCATTTACAGAGTACAGACGATGACTCAAGAACCATAATCTAGGGTTGAGTGAGGACAAAGTGTTTCTCGTTTGGAGTGATAAAGGCCATACCGAAAGCTTTAAGGGTTGGTGATATGTTATTTCTATTTCTGATCGCTGTGGGAAATGATGGTGTTTCTTTCCATCTAAGAAGCTCAGCCTGAGCGCTTAACAAACGCCAGCGTTCTAAATACAGATTCAGTAATCAGCGGCGTCTATATTTATCCGCTCATTCTCACATCCAGCCCACCTCGAGAACTTCTACAGCAGCCTGCAAAAGTTTAATATTGGCAACCGCTCAGGCTCGTCTCATGCGACTCACTGCACGCTGGCTCACGAGACAATAAGTGAGTTTTGTTTTTTGTGGACACACAAAAAATAATGTTCAAATCAAGATGGGAGTGGTTTTGTTTTCGCCATAGAATCAGGCAACCTTTAGTGTGGGACCGATTTCTTTTTTCACCTCAGTCCCTTCTGCAACAAACAAATACATTTAATTAGCTGCGTAGACGGGATTAAAAAAGTGCATAAATTAAGTGACTTTCAAAATTTCTCGCCAGCTGCTGTTCCAGCCTGATAGCAACAATAATAAAGTCTGGAGTCACCGGAGAATCAAAGAGCACGCAGGTGTCGCCACGCTCCCCTTTCAAGGATCCAGCCCAAACGCGTTCATGGCACTTCTGGAGAGCATTACCACATCAAGGTAGGAAAAAACTGTGGGTGGGGGGGGGGGGGTGGCGGGCTAACAAGGAAACCTCAATTTGCATAAAGATTAATGCCGTTTCTGCAATTGTCTGATTCCCGGAGAGGAGGAAGCGCCGCCGCCCACACGGATGTGAAATGGCTGCGTTGATTACAATCAAGGTAACAGGAATGCCGCGAGGTGATGAAAGCGCGGGCTAATAATGCACAGTTTGATTGTGAGATAAGGAAGCTTGTTTGAACACACAAGGCAGCAGCGGAAGAAGACAAAAGGAAGAAAAAACTGTTTTCTGAAGGTTGACATTCCCAATGCTGGACTTGGAAATCTCTGACAACGCGATAGTCCGCTGTGGAAGTGCTGAGAGCAGAGCAAGCGTTCCTCTGGGGAGCGACAGACTGGATCCATGTCCAAATTGGATGAGCCACACCAGCACATGCCTGGGCTGACTCACTGCCGGCGCATGCACTCATTTATAATTAGCTACAACAAACATTCATTTAGTCCAGACCGCCGTAAGATATAGTAGAAATATGAGGTGTCCTGAAATGATCCAATCCCAAAATGGTTTCACTGCCAACTAGGGCTGGGTGACGTTAAATTCTTTTCAATACCGGTACATTAACGATACTTGGTTTTCGATACCGATACCCGAACTATATTTTTTTCAATAGCTATGCTAAATTATTTGCCATATTGAACCATAAAACAGATTAATAATGTTAATTTCTTCCTTTTCCTTCCATTTAATTTATTTTGCATGCATATTATTTGTTTGAATTCGGTAAAAGGACCAAGAAACTTAACTACAAAAGGGCAGAAGTTTTTATTCACGTTTCCCCCCCCCCCAATTTTTCCCTTCCCAACATGAGCCAACGTGTCAGGGTCAGTCAGTTGTTTTTCAGCTCAGCTTTATTTACACGTGTGTCTATTTTCTCACACTTATCGCCTTTGCGGTTCATTCACAGCGGCCGCAGCCAAGCCGTGTGCAAGTTTGGGGGGAATTTGGAGACGTCTTCGAAAAAGTTCGGAGTTTCATGCCAAGTCATTTAGACAGATAAGGCACAGCTTCCATTACATAATTAAAAAACTTGAGAAAATAGCTCTTAGAAGCAACATGGAGACAACAGTAGCTTTATGCATGAGTCCACCCAATTAAGACGGCTTTCATTTTATAAACAGCAAACACACATACTTTGTTGGGTCTCGGTGTACTTAAATGACATTCTGAGAGGCAATAACGCTCTAAACTATAGGCGGTCTACAGTTACTTATAAGGCCACTATGATGATTTCCATGCATTTTAAGGCAGATGCCCGTTCTGTAAATTCTGTTAAATAGATGAAGGCATTAAAATGGTTATGGTTAAGGGAAACATTTCTGCCGCCGTTGGGAAATCTGTCCCCAAGACCTGTCTCCATATTTTGAGCTTGGTTTTAAGGTTTGGTCAGGACAACCCAGCTGGAGATTTGAGATTTAAGACGCGACAGGAGGGGTAAATGAAACGAGTGTCAAATTGAAATCATAACAATGAGGACTTGCCACTCGTTTCGCTTCTGTTGCCATGCTGTGACATCATAATTGCGGTCGGAGAAATGCATGGTCTGCCCAATCATAACAAACATGGCGTATTAAGGAAAAGAAAAATAACTTACAAAAAGGGCTCAGAAACGGCACCATCTTCTGCCAATCAACAGGCAAAGCGCTGTTCGTTGTTTTTTATTACCTATTGATGCGATCTTCATGTAAATACAACATAAACATAAAAACATAACACTATCTAATGTCAGGATCACCTCGTTTTCAAACTGACTGGCCACGACTTCATTTAAAAACACTACGTTCCCGCCGCAAAAGCCATTTCTTATCTTTTACATTTGAAAGTCTGCATTGGGGACAATAGGAAGAAAAAAAAAGGCGAGATGCTTCGGGGTACATGCTCCTAACTTTCTTTAATCAAATAAATGGAAAGACAAACAAATCATTAAGCGTAGAGGGCACGACTTTGGGAGCGAGCGCCTGAGTCGGCTGCATAACTGATCGGCGAATCAGCGGCGCGCTAACTGATGCATTATTCACAACAATCGCAGACGCAAAAGCCATTTCCCATTCAAATTTACACGCGACCTTCACAATACTACAATAAAAGATATAAAAAATAACACTCTTTGAAGCGGTTATTACGGGAAGTTGCTCCTCAGGATTGGAGTGCGAGGGCCGTGCTGTGTTTAGGAAACGTTCATGTCAGTCACAATGGGAATGAAATTTAGCTGAATTGTCCGGTCAAATGTGATTATTATGGGCAAGTATTGACAGTAGAAAAGTGGAAAAAAGATCCGCACAACTTAAAAATGCTCACCAGTTTTTGTTGTTCACACCAGAGTGACGTTAGTCTGATGTATTCCATTGTACTTTTTGGATCCAGAACACTGGTTTAGAACTTAGGAGGTGCGTGTCTCTCCTCCCAAGTATTGACAGTAACCTGGACAGGCTCATGTCTAGACACGCGTGCAGCCGACAATACAAAACATGCGCGTTCCCCTGTGGAAAGGCGACGTGTTCTGGTGTTTCCAAAGGCTTCCAGCAGGTTGTTTTTCTGACCACTGGGAACGTGAAGTTAATTCAATTTTAATCAGATTGTGATAACATCGCAATTATGAACGCGGTGCTTTTTAATCCACAGGGCTACAGCCGAACCAGAGGCGGAGTGGCAGCGTTCGTGTCTCATTAACCATATAAGTGAAAGTCATGTTAACTCCTTTGATTCATTTGAGGTTTGCAGTTTCGTCCAGCCCAACTGACCACCATTAAAAACACGCTTACTTAGTCGCATGAAACTGAGGCACTATGCAGTTTATTTACAGCAAAAACAGATAGCACAGCAATCAGTCTATACAGCAGTAATGAATAAAGTTTTGGACTGAATGTCGGTAAAGGTTGTGGGGGAGTGGGGGATTCATTCAACGATGAGAAACTACGCTCTTAATTCTAAGCAACACAGGTAATTTTTTATATTTTTACAATCATGGACTTAGAAATGAAGACTGAGATAAACAATAAAACGATTACCCCGTCAAAAAAAGTTCAATTTCAATAAACAGTTTTAATTACAGGTACGACTAATTCCTTCATTTTGATTACACACCAAATTTCTCAAAACCCAAACTCTTGCTTCATAATATTATCACAGCACAGCGGTTGTTAAACTGGAGCACACTACGCATAATGTTGTGTTGTTTATGAAAGAAACATAAGAGCTGGAAATGTACTTTCCCCTGCCAAGATTTGATTAATTTTGTCAAGCATATGAATCACTTTCCTTGATTTGGCAACAACCAGTTCAGTACCTCTTAGGTACAAAAGGCCGCCAGATAATTCCAGTGCAACAAACTAAACCCTGTCAGCTATTATTGCCACGCCTCAAGTCTGTGATAATGTTGGTGACTTTGTGCTCTGTTACGGCCCCATTATGCAACTACACGCCAAATCTGAGGAGAGGCAAGGCGGCTCAAAGTAATGACAGTTTTTTGGTAATTCTTTTCCACCAATAACAACCTTTGTAATGAAATAAATGCATGTACTTTGATCCACTTATTGGGTGTCTTGAAGATGGGAAAGGTCTTATATTATGCTACGTTATACCCCTTGGCCTTGGTATTTTTGTTTAGTATAACTTAAAATGCTGTATGTGTTTAGAAAATATCCTTATGTTTGATATTATAAAATGCAGTGGCACTTAACGCCAGCAGATGTCACACTTCCTCCTTCTGGGCAGCAGGACAACAGTGAAACGTACAAAAACGATACCTCGCGGCAAACATGATGAAGGGGTTTGGTGCCTTCATGGAAATCTAGTTTCTTTGCTCACACTTGTCCAGGCAACATTGTATTCGCTGCTTGTGCTAAGCCCCGGCCTGTAGCGGAGTGTCCAGCGCCCGGATGTGCACGCTGGGCAGAGTGAACCAGGCCAGGGGCAGCTGTCTGCCCGCGCTGTCGTCCTGGAACTTGATGTTGAGGTAGAAATCTCCAGTGTAGAGGAAAAGCAAGGCGCCGACGCATTCTTGGCTTTCCCTCGGCTCAACCTGAAGGGGAAAAAAAACAAAAAAACACAATTATTAGTGAGGCCTCTGAGACCGTGTGCCAGCGGTCTAATGAAGCTGGCGGAGAACGGGAGCCAAGGGGGTTTCAAGACTGTCCCGCAAGAACACTTCACCTGCCAAATGCACTTCCTCAAAGGAACATTTTAACGGAGCCGTCTATCTGCGTAGACTCAGGTTTGGAAAGGACAAGAGGCAAGAGTGGAAAGAGTAGAAAAGTTTCAACCTCATAACCTTCACCTGAATAGAGCACATTTTCTCCAGTTTGGCTTTACTCAAATCTAGATGCTTGAAGAAAAGAAAAAAAACGATCAAAATGGCGACGAAAACGAGGATGAAAACGCATGTGACAAAACTGTTACGAGCACTTTTGTAGGTCTTGGCTTTCAAATGAAGCACTACACTGTTGCTCTCCAGTCGAGAAGCTTTTAGATTTGGGTAAAGCTGAACAGGAGAAAACGCGCTGGGTTCAGGCGGGGGATAAGAGACATGAAAAATGTATTGCATTCACTTTATACTCCGTGGGGTAAGTGGTCTGTAAGGTGTTGGCTGTGGTTAGAGGGGACAGTGCTGCAGTTGTGAGCACCCCCGAGCATGGAGTGAATGAAAAGATGATCCATTTTGAAGCGCTCTGGGAGACTACGCAAGTAACAATCCTCTTCCCTGAACGACTATTATACCCACACAGCACTCGCTTCACTGTGCGTGCACCCACCGAGCCGATGTTGAAGGTGTTGGATCCTATGAAGGTCACTGCGTTGTCCAGGTCGTAGTTCTGGACCCCGTTCTGAAAGTCCTGGTAGGGCATGACGGTGAGGGCCAGGGGTCCCACTGTGTTCTTACTCATGTTGGTCAGCTTCACCTCCAGAGAGACCGCGTCGCCCACTTTACACTCCGCCACCACATCGCAGTCACAGGGGGCGCCGTTCACCAACACGTCTGCGGGGAAAACATAAGAGAACGACTGAATTAACCGCACTGTGGCAAATAAGATCATAAATTATTCATTTGTCTTAAATAGCGCTTTTCTGGACACTCAGTGCATTATTCATTTCCTCTCCAGACTCGGTTGTGGAAAGTCAATCTGCACCTACAGCCGCTCGAGTCAACACCCTCTGTATCCATGGACAAATAATCTAACCACTGTCAAAACGAAGCCCCTTTGTGTCTCCGAACAGATAAGAGTATGAGGTAAAAGTTCAAATCAAAATATGTTTTTAATGGACAAACTAAGGTCTCCAAGCTTAGACCTTCAGAAATGTGCGCTTCAGCTGAAATGTATTCATATCTCTGAGCAAAGACGCAAAACATTGAGCTGCAGTGGTAGTAAAACATTGAAAAGGGCTGTTGAAAACATTTTACAGGCACATTGAGTTGCCTTGTGTACGAAATGTGTGGTATAAATAAACTTGCCTTGCCTTACAGAATTCAACCATAACATTGCTCAGTTCACTCAAGGTTCTGTTTTCTTAGAAAAGCCTGACCAGAATTCCTCCTCAAGCTGGATCTGTATTCAGGCATGCTCTTCCTGACTGTTAAGTGCCTATCATGGCCTTTCTGCCAAAGGATCAATAGGCATTGTTTGGCCTAAAATACACTGTATCGACATAAGTGAAGAAGCCCGGAGCAGCGGGTATTAAACCTGATTCCATCCCGCTAATCTCATGCATGACTAATTCACAGAAAGCATGAATGAGACAGTTGGGCCAATTCCACCGCAACGCACTCAGCAGCAGCAGGCCGCTCGGTGTCTCCAGTCCGGGACATAGCCTAGCCTTTCCTGGAGAATATTTGCTAATTTGAACCTTCACAATGGAATATTAAGGAGGGCAACATAAACAAGACTGAAGGAAATTTGGGATTTATAGTAGAAAGCGGAAGAAAATGCAGAATGTGGTTTACCAAATATGTGAACTTAGTGGTAACTATTTAAAAATTAAGATTTAAAGATGCATTATGCAATTTTTTATGCAGAAGTTAATATTTGTGCGTATTTGACCTTGTAGTGACACAGCGGCTGTATGAGTGGTCAGCAGGGCGCCTTTACTTTTGTTTATTTGTTTATTTGTTTATTTGAGCAATACACATTGTGCTCAAAAGGAGTGGGCTGAAGCAAAAAGCTTATGAGCCCCCACCCCCATGTGCAATACTTTTGTTCACAGAGGTCTCTGCAGCGCTCCAGGATAAATTATTTTGTAGGTTTTCTGGTGAGAGGCTCCGTCAGCAGTGAAAACCTTCCAAACAATAATATTGTTTGGATCCTGGAGCGTCTTGTAGACTACTGTGATGGAAAATAAAGGCGCCACACTGACCACTCATACAGCCGCTGGGTCACTACAAGGTCAAATACATAATAATAATGCCTTACACTTGTATTGCGCTTTACAAGTCTGTATTACCAAGTTTTTCTCAAAGCGCCACACTGTCGTCAAATACGCACAAAAATATAAACTTTTTTCCCCAATATAATAAGTTGCATAATGCACCTTTAAATTAAAAGGACACATTTTGGGCACCTTTTACTTTCCTTAAGATCAAGTTTCTTATAAAATTAAATGTATTTACACTGCATCTTTAGATTCTCCGACTGAGGTCACAAAGAGGTCACTGAAAATAAATGCATTTTAACCGAAGCTCAAAATACTTTTCCTTTTAATCCAGTAAAAAAATGTAGTATATGGTGTAGTGTATTTGGTGAAGTGAAAGTAAAAACTATTCATCAAAAAAATTACTGAGTAACTTTTATGATTTAAAGTGAAATTACTTTACAAATTTGTGCTTTTTAGTTTGTTACTTTTCACCACTGTCTAGTTTCCCCCATTCCAGCTTAACATGCACAAAACCAAACCAGTCTAAACCAGGTGATGCTTCACTACTGCTCCGTTTGGCACAGGATGAAGATATAGTTTCCAATTAAGTAGAACTTACATTATTTTTTAGAGGTTGCAAATTAGTAGTGCAACGACCCACACACACACAAAAGACACACTTTGTTCTCGGGTCACGGCTGATGCCATGTCCCGTTGTTGTTTTGAACAATGAGGCGCGTGGCGACAGCTCAGAGAAGACTGCGCGCCACATGGATGGGAGGAGTGTGGGCGTGTGGATCACCTCAGTGCATAGAGCTGGAGAGTCCCCCCGACAGCTGCCATCCACACCGTGAGTCACACACGGAGTCTGGAGGGGGAAGGGGGGGGGGGGGGCTATCATGCCTTCAAAAGCACAATACACCCGGTGGAGGAATCTGTAAGTGGGTAACATACAGAGGACATACTAAATGTTTATAAACATCTGTCTGCACTCCCATAGTGCAGACTGACCTACAACGCTGCATAGTTTCATAAGAACGTAAGAAGCGGCAAGCCTTTTGAAGCAGAAATGAAATCACACTGCCACAGCAGCTCTCATACTCTCAAAAATCTCAGATGATTAGAAAAATATATTTGACTAGAAATATGATTGTTGTCAAAGGGACTAGATGCAAGTTGGTCATTTTTATACTCACTACTGCCACCGCAGGTCTTACACGCAACTGCAGCTTCTATATTAAGCTCTTGCGTGACGGCCAATGGCCGCTGGCTGCTCTGCTTTGCGACCACAACACTGGAGGCCGCCATTGCTGTTGTGCCACCATATTGCTGGGTTGCAGGTTCTAAAATGTGATGATGTCACCGGACCCAGCGGGGGGCAGGAGCCAGTTTTTTCTATTAACAGCATTACACTTTCACAAGTCGTAGCTCAAAAGAAAATATATGAATTACAAAAATTATCATTGACATCAGTCACTGGGTCCATGATCTTTCTGTACATGACCAAAAATGTCCTCAAATTCCAAATAATTTTACCTCAATATAATATTACGGCTGGCGTCCTGGTGCAGCCACAACAACCTGGAGCTGAACGCCCAGAAGACAGTGGAGATGATCGTGGACTTTAGGAAAGACACAGCCCCACCGTCCCCCCTTGCCCTGACAGACTCTTCCACCCCCATTTCCATCGTGGACTCCTTCCGTTTCCTGGGCACCACCATCACCCAGGACCTCAAATGGGAGCCAACCATCAGCTCCCTCATCAAGAAGGCCCAGCAGAGGATGTTCTTCCTGCGGCAGCTGAGGAAACTCAAGCTGCCAACCAAGATGTTGGCGCAGTTCTACACGGCCATCATCGAGTCCATCCTCACCTCCTCCATCACCGTGTGGTTCCCCGGCGCTACAGAACGGGACAAGCACCGTCTGCAGCGCATTGTGCGTGCTGCAGAGAAGGTGATTGGCTGTGAGCTCCCATCTCTCCAGGACCTGTTCACCTCCAGGACCCGGAGGTGTGTGGGTCGGATCACAGCTGACCCTTCTCACCCTGGTCACGGACTATTCACCCCTCTCCCCTCAGGCAGGAGGCTACGGTCTATCCAGACCCACACCTCCCGCCACTTGAACAGTTTTTTCCCCTCCGCCATCAGACTCATGAACAAATACAAGTCTCTGTAGCTCAGTTACAGAGTCATGGATGTATCTGCACTTGCAGTGTGCGGTGTGTCCACACTTAGACCCGCTGCTATCACTTTATGACTTTATCACTTTAAACACTTAATACCACTTTAAATGCCAAAACATCTGTATATACAATCCCGCTGTTGTTCATTGTCAAATTGTTGTTGTCTTAACATATGTCACTTTATTTTATCTTATTTATTTAATATTTTTTATTTTATGCATGCCCTTATAGCCTTATAGTTTAACGTTCTTAGCTTATTTTTTATCTTAATTCTGTGTTATATGTTTTATGTCGCACGTTTGAACCAAGTAAAATTCCTAGTTTGTAAACCTTGTTCACAAACCTTGGCAATAAAACGAATTCTGATTCTGATTCTGATATTATAGGCCTTTAGAACGCTGTGATGTCACCTGCAACCCAGTAATAGCCGCCGGTTATTGTAGGATACATTTTAGAAATCCAATTGGCATTGGAGCAGCGTGAGCTACACGTCACGCAAGGGCCGAGTCTACATTGAAGATCCCGCACTTATGCCCTTATTAAGAACATGCTTCGTCAGAGCTGGGGAGGAGTCTGTAAATCCGCCATGATTTCCCCCTCGAACTTGGTCATTATAGTAAACGGGGAGGAGTGAGTAATGACGGTCTATTAATAATATGTCTATGGTGACGGCACTTCGGACACAACTTTTTGAGCGACAGTGCTGGATTTTAGAGGCAGTTGTGGTGAATAGGTCTGCTTGCTGATTCATGTAGGGGGATGAAAATACATAATTTAAACATTTTTAAACTCTGTATAGTCCCTTTAATGTTTTTTATTTTAATTTTGTTTACTTAAGTGTAAAAACTAATCCCATGGACAGATGTCTGGAAATGTACTTATTTCAAGAAAAATAGTACTAGTTTTTGCAGTGTATAATCTTGAACCTGTGGGTACAATAGACAAATAAAATATCTGGTGATATTATTTTAATTTAAGTACAATCCCTATGTGCAAAAAGACTAAGGCAACAGATGGTATCCTGACGTGACACATTGTTGTGTTTTTAAATTGGGTAGTTGTCAAATTCTAGTTCAATCAAACAGGAATTACCCAGACACCGGGCAGACTGACACATTCTGAGAATTTCTCACACCTGTGTAATCCTATGTGTCACCACACAACTCAGTTACCAACTGTGATTTTGTTAATTGCAAAACATTAGCGGTCTATCTTCAATGAAGGTACTTGATTCATCTTCTGTACTCAGTAGTTGAGGTCTTCGAACGTTTCGCCTCTCATCCAAAAGGCTTCGTCAGCGACAAAGGTCACAATCTGCACGCAGCTGAATATATAGACCAATGGGGAGCAGTTAGGGTAGGCCCGTCTCCTCCCCTCTAATGACAGCTACTCTCACGGTAAACCCCTTTGAAGTAGAGTGTCTCCAACGACCTGCTCACCTCAGCAGAGACACGCTGCGTTAGACACTCTACTTCAAAGGTGTTTACCCACGGGTGAGAGTAGCTGTGATTAGAGAGGAGGAGCCAGGCCTACCCTAACTCCTCCCCATTGGTCTATATATTCAGCTGCGTGCAGATTGTGACCTTTGTCGTTGACGAAGCCTTTTGGATGAGAGGCGAAACGTTCGAAGACCTCAACTACTGAGTACAGAAGATGAATCAAGTACCTTCAATGAAGATGGACAACTCCTGTACGACTGAGAACTTACACAGACATTAGCTGTCTATATCAAGAAATGTCCTTCTGTCTGAATTGATCAGTCTTTGCTTATTTACGTATGTACCTAGATGTCTGAGAATTCCTGTTTGTGTTTGCTGGAGTAGTAGTATTAGTAGGAACGATTGGATTTGTACTACAGTAGACCCTCTGACCACCACCATCTCCTCGCCAAAAAGCCACACACTGATGCACAGGTTGATGAAGTGCTTTACCCAAGTATGCAACAATCATCCATTTTAATACGTTTGCACTAAAATTAGAGTGTTACTTTCCTCCATGAGCCAGGGCGTAACTCTCCAAATTCAGTAAAAGCTTAATCCAGTGGGGCCAAATATATCTGCTTGGAAAGGTGAACAGAGTTGGCGATGTATTTGTAGCTCTAAACAAAGGGAAGTAGACGAGCTGTAAACATGACTTGTTCCTTAACAACTTGAGTTAAAGCAGAGTTTGGCAGCGCTCCGAGCGCGCTTTCTAATTACACAGCATTCAGACGGAGCTTTGATATGCTCCTGGCATCTTCCAGCCAACAATAGGAGAGTGCACTCGTGGGTAATGTAGTATTCAGAGGCATTCATAACACTAAACTTTCAGAAAAACAATGTTTGCTGGAGACAAAGCCGGAGCTAATTGACACTTACAGAGTGGCTGCATAACACAACCTATTTCAGGAATGTCATTCAGGATACATGGAGATATAGCGGAAATTCAAAAGGTTGATTTTTAATCTCCAGAGCCAAGACGAGATCTGGCTCTTCTTGACATTTGTATTGACATCCATAAACTTGCATTCACACCATGTATTCCAAAAGTCCAGAGCTCTAAATGCTTGCCATATCCGATATACTGTACATCGGAATAAAAAAGCTATACGTTTTCGGTCCAGTAAACCAAACCAGACTTTTTGATAATGTCTGTGATCCAATCATTTCTCAACAGTGCAGTGTTTGTAAAAGTAGCTCACTTTTAACTGTGGCAGCAGTTGGAGGCCTTTAAAACTAAGTCCTGGAGGTAAATTAGACAAATCTTTCAAAATACCACAGCCAAGGATGTCCAAAGTAGGTTTAAAAGCCTGAATAGATAGGGCCTTATGTTTTGGATACACAAAAACAATGTTCTTCTCTAAATGTTCAGGTAATCTTGGCCTACAGTAAAATCAACAAATAAAAGCAGCCAGTAAGTCAAGCAGCCAATATCATAACCTCCTTGGCTCACACCCTACTGTTTCCGCACACCGAGCATGAGGATACATATTTACACATAAGCACTGGTTGCCAGAAGCGCTAAACCTATAGTGGCACCTTTCGCCCCCTCGATATATTTAGTTTGTTCAAAGTCCTGTTGCTAGGAGATGTGCAAATTATAGATAGCGCCGCACTTGAAAATAAAAATATACAAATGCATTCCTCTACATTAAAAGCTAACAAAAGAAGAGCAGTTAGCTGTAATGAGCAGATGAACGCCCACGCTCTGAGCCGTGGGAATATTTATTATGCGTTCTTTATCGCAGAGACTACTGACGTTAAAAGAAACCACACACACAATCGAGATAATTGTCTTGGAGCTGCGATGTGGTAAGGTTGCATAAGAGCTGGGATACAGTATAGACTTTTTATTGGTGTAGGTTTTTGAATGGTTGCGATATTCAAACATCTTTCCCGAGAGAGGCACGGAAAGGTCATGGCAGAGCGTTGAGAATGAGTGTGTGAAACAGCATTTCAGTCTCTATAGACGGAGTCCCTCAAGTGCACACTCAGACACTCGTCCTCGTCTGATAGAGGAAAACAGCAGAGGTTAGTTCAACAAGGATCGTCGCAGGAAAACACAGCATTTAAAAGGGGCGCACACATGCCACACAAAGCTAAAGGCGGTCCAACCAAATATTAGAGCGTGTGATCATTTTTTCTGTGGTCAGCTTTTTCTATAGATGGTGTAATACAAGTAAACACTACTCATTCAAATTATTTATTATTTGCTGATTAGAATAAAGTTTTCATAAAAGCCTATGAAAACCTTATCGCACCCCCTTTTTGCCACAGATTGGCACTTCTGTTGTCTTGACACTTCCTATGTCTTGACACAACCGGTAGAGCATGAAGTCCGTTCACTAAGTGGAGATCAAAGGGAGACTTTTCTAAAATATGATGCACAGTAGATTGATTTGTGTAAAATGTCCGATGTTTATTTGCACCAACAAGTCAAGACTGCACTGTTTCTGTGGGAGTCTGAACTGATTTTCTCCTGACGTCTGCAGTCCTATGTAAACTAGTACGAGTGAAGGGGCGGGCACAATTCATGGCTGCACCCACTTTAACTTCTGAAATAAGACGAATAAAGTACAAATCAGTTTAAATAAGAGTTGTGAATCATCACTTTGAAAACTTGCCTGGCCTGCCAAACGACATGCCTTTTCATAGATATTTCAAAGACATATAGTCTGGGAGCATGATCTCAACAATTTCCCGGTGGGCGTGATTGACAGACGGCATCAACCAATTAGAGCAACGCTAGACATTGCAAGTAACAAGCAGCAGGAAGCTTTTCCAAAAACGTCCTTTTTTTACGAGAAACACTTCGAACGCGGTTTCTTGCTCCGGTTTTAGGGATTTCATATTTTCCAAATGATTTAAAACGGACGAAAGAGCAGAAGAAAACAGTGTATCGGCCGCTATCTTTAATGTTTTGGAAGAGTGCGTGGTGGTGACGGGTTCCGTCTCTTGGTGCGTGATTGGACCGATGTGGGTAAAATCGTGAAATGATTGGCTGCGAGCAGCCGCCCAGATGATTCTTCTTTCGAACAGAAAGGAGGAGTGTCTGGCAGGCCAGGCAATTTAAAAACATGAAAATTGCAAATGAATTCACCGCCTGCACATTAACATGACAGGGAGAAAGCTTCTTTGACAGAACATCTGCGAATACTGCAACCTACTGCTCTGGAGTACGCTTCATTAGGCTTTTAATTGAGACAAAATCTGCAGTCAATTTTATACTTTTTTCTTTTGGGTCTTTATAGAAATGTTGTGTATAAGCTCTCAACAAAAATACCACTAAAGTAATAAAATAACTGAGTTTTCAAGGAGGCAAGTGAACAGTAAAGGGATGTAACCAGAGTGTACAATAAAAGCAATGGTTTCACTTACTGACTATTTAGTTGTTGTTTACGCTGAATGTCTGAAATAATGTCTCCTTGCATATTTGGATCAGTTTGACATGTTCACCTTGGCTTAAGCGTACCTTGGAGCTGTGTTAGCTGTGTGCGTAAAATCTGTTGATATCAGCAGACACTTTTTGGTATTGACATCAAGACTGAAGAAGCCAGATATTAAACTATTTCTGTCTCTTTCTCCGTCTATCACTTTATCCAGTTTTACTGGTTCACTTGTAATTATAAGTTATAATGAAACTAAAATCTAAACTAGCTCCACACAGAAATTATGAAGTTAAACTGATCTAGGAAGGAAACAAAATGGCGTGCGGTGGAAAAAGCAGAGAACATTGAGAGGTTAGTGAGCTGTTTCTACCAGTCTCCCTGGGTGTAACTGTGACAAATTATGTTTGCAGTGAGACATTTGGAACAGTACATGTGTATTGATTCAGAGTAATTAGCCTGGTAGTTCAAAGGAGTCCATAAGTGAGAACATCAATGCCTACACATGCTCCATATTAAATGATGTATGGCATAGAGGGAGGCATGAATGCAAATAGTGTATGTTAACATTCAAATTGTCACCGTTTACAGTTATGATGAACTGAGGAATTATCCATCCATCCATTTTCTTCCGCTTTATCCGGGGCCGGGTCGCGGGGGCAACAGTCTCAGCAGAGATGCCCAGACTTCCCGATCCACGCACACCTCCTCCAGCTGTTCTGGGGGGACCCCGAGACGACACCAGGCCAGCTCGGAGACATAGTCACACCAGCGTGTCCTGGGCCTTCCACGAGGCCTCCTCCCAATAGGACATGCCTGGAGCACCTCCCGAGGGAGGCGACCAGGAGGCATCCGGAACAGATGCCCTAGCCACCTCAGCTGGCTCCTTTTGACGCGAAGGAGAAATACTGTCCATGTAAGTAATGAACAGAACCGGTGACAAAGGGCAGCCCTGGCGGAGACCAACACGCACCGGGAACAGGTCTGACTTACTGCCGGCAATGCGAACCAAGCTCCTGCTGTGGTCATACAGGGAACGGACAGCCCTTAGCAGAGGGCCCCGGACCCCATACTCCCGGAGCACCCCCCACAGGGCACCATTAGGGACACGGTCGAACGCTTTCTCCAGATCCACAAAACACATGTGGACTGGTTGGGCGAACTCCCAAAAAACCTTAAGCACCCGATGAAGGGTATAGAGCTGGTCCAGTGTTCCACGACCAGGACGAAAACCGCAATGTTCCTCCTGGATCTGAGGTTCGCCTATTGGCCGGATCCTCCTCTCCAGCACCCTGGAGTAGAGCTTACCAGGGAGGCTGAGAAGTGTGATCCCTCTGTAATTGGAGCACACCCTCCGATCCCCCTACTTGAAGAGAGGGACCACCACCCCGGTCTGCCAATCCAGAGGCACTGTCCCCAGACGTGTCAACCAAGACAGTCCTACAACATCCAGAGACTTGAGGTACTCAACATCCACCCCTGGAGCCCTGCCACCAAGGATCTTTCTAACCACCTCGGTGACTTCAGCTTGGGTGATGAACGAGCCCCCCTCCGAGTCCCCAGCCTCTGCTTCCTCATCGGAACTGAGGAATTAGTCAAATTAATATAATTTCTTAAAACACTTTCAACAGTTCCGAAAGCCTAACTTAAGCAACAAAAACTAGCCCACAGATATTGGGATTGTGCTGTCAGAATCACACTGAATGCTCAGATAGTGTAATGTCAAACTGATGCAATATACTCAGTTTAGAATTCACATCAAAGTACTATATACTATAGCATATATAGTATAGCATACTATATATGCTATACTATATATAACGTACAAGTACAAGTAATGACCTGGCAGGTAACATAAGCATTTTGTAGCTTCCCCCTTACCCTTTTTAAATATTGTTTTTCTAAAGTTACTTAATAAATAATAAAATACTGTAGCTCCATGCAATTAAAGCCCCGGGCAGGAGCAGACCGAACCATTATGGCAGGATGTTTTTAGCACATGCTCAGTCTGATATAGAAATTTAAAACAAAAAAACTTTATTTACTTGTCATCTTGACAATTGTTATAATTTGTTCTGTTATGAACAGATGCACGTGCAGAGGCAAGGTGCAACAGCAAGTCACGTGTTGAGGAAAAGAAGACTGTACATCAAACTACTTAAGTACTTCTTTTTGATACATTTACTGGCAAGATAAAAGCTTATTAATCATTCACCTAAATAAAGTCCAAATCGTGTCCTTATGAATAATGTCAACACTGTTGCGTCACTAACTTGCAGTGGATGCTGTAGTATCATCGGGAACATTTTCATTGGTTTAAAAATATTGCAAGGCACCCATTTTGCATAAATCAGTAAAAACTTTGTAAAAATTGCAGACGAACACTGAATGAAGTCTGCGTGACTTTCAGAGGGAAAAAGTGTTGTGAATCGTGACAATTTTGCAAGAAAAGTTTTCAAAAAGCACTCTGTTTGAATTACTAGTATTACCGTTTTATTATGGCAATGAACAAGCTGCCAAAAGGGATCAGAAAGACCAAAAACCAAGTTGGAAATAATAAAACCTGCATGTGTGCGCTCTATAGGCGCATGGATCATTGATGACCCGCTCAGTGGGGCCAGAAGAGGACTTTAAAGGTGAGGTGCACTACAGGGAGACTAAAAATAACCCTTTGACCACATGCCTCTTTTAGAACAATCCCATAACAGCCACTCGCTTCGTAGTGCTGCTCTTCCATTCAAGTATCCAACATAAGGCATGAGTACATTTTCCACTAACACACAATCAATACATAAAAATGGACTTTAGATTTTTTGTTTTAGCTAGACTCTGCAGCACAAGTGCAAAGTAAAACCATTTTGAATAAACTCAAAGTTCAAAATGTAGGCAAATCAAGCCCTTTTTCATTAAATCTGTAGAATACAATAGCAAGATGTACAGTGCCTTGCGAAAGTATTCGGCCCCTTTGAACTTTTGCCACATTTCAGGCTTCAAACATAAAGATATAAAACTGTATTTTTTGTGAAGAACCAACAACAAGTGGGACACAATCATGAAGTGAAACGAAATTTATTGGATATTTCAAACATTTTTAACAAACAAAAAACAAAATTGGGCGTGCAAAATTATTCAGCCCCCTTAAGTTAATACTTTGAAGCGCCACCTTTTGCTGCGATTACTGCTGTAAGTCGCTTGGGGTATGTCTCTATCAGTTTTGCACATTGAGAGACTGAAATATTTGCCCATTCCTCCTTGCAAAACAGCTCGAGCTCAGTGAAGTTGGATGGACAGCGTTTGTGAACAGCAGTTTTCAGTTCTTTCCACAGATTCTCGATTGGATTCAGGTCTGGACTTTGACTTGGCCATTCTAACACCTGGATATGTTTATTTGTGAACCACTCTATTGTAGATTTTGCTTTATGTTTTGGATCATTGTCTTGTTGGAAGACAAATCTCCGTCCCAGTCTCAGGTCTTTTGCAGACTCCATCAGGTTTTCTTTCAGAATGGTCCTGTATTTTGCTCCATCCATCTTCCCATCAATTTGAACCATCTTCCCTGTCCCTGCTGAAGAAAAGCAGGCCCAAACCATGATGCTGCCACCACCATGTTTGACAGTGGGGATGGTGTGTTCAGGGTGATGAGCTGTGTTGCTTTTACGCCAAACATAACGTTTTGCATTGTTGCCAAAAAGTTCGATTTTGGTTTCATCTGACCAGAGCACCTTCTTCCACATGTTTGGTGTGTCTCCCAGGTGGCTTGTGGCAAACTTTAAACGACACTTTTATGGATATCTTTAAGAAATGGCTTTCTTCTTGCCACTCTTCCATAAAGGCCAGAGTTGTGCAGCATACGACTGATTGTTGTCCTATGGACAGAGTCTCCCACCTCAGCTGTACATTTCTGCAGTTCATCCAGAGTGATCATGGGCCTCTTGGCAGCATCTCTGATCAGTTTTCTCCTTGTTTGAGCTGAAAGTTTAGAGGGACGGCCGGGTCTTTGTAGATTTGCAGTGGTCTGATACTCCTTCCATGCCTGGTGTGTTCCTTGTTCTTCATCAAATCAAATCAAATCAAACTTTATTTATAGAGCGCTTTTCATACAAAATGTAACACAAAGTGCTTTACAGTGCTTAAAAATCATTAAAAATAATAAAAATCGTCCCCACCAGTAAATATACATAAATAACTACAACCCCACCACCCACCACCCGCACACACAGACACACAGACGTACAGACAGCCCAGCAGTTAAAAGTCTTAAATAAAAATGGACATAGAGTTGAGTACGTAAGGCTGGGTACAGATGGACCGAAAGAGGAAACATCATCCAAGGAGCCGTCTGCACCAGGAGCAGCCCATCGCCCACAGCCACAGAGCGCCAACCCAGGGGGCCCGGAGTAGGTGTAGGAGAGACGTCCTACCTCCATCCAGGCACCCCCAGGAGAGCGCCCGCACGGCCACAGCCAACCAGCACTCCCGGGGCAGAGGGCTCCCTCAGAGGAACCACTAGGAGAACATAAAAAATAAATGAATAAAATAAATAAAAATAAATAAATAAATATTTAATAAGAGATACATTAAAAACAGCTAAAACTGTGCGTGAAATAGCACAGGATAAAAGAGGGAAAATAAAGAAATAATAGAACTAAAACCGGTAAATAAGGTTAATATAAGTAAATATTAATTAAAAGCTAAACTAAAAAGGTGGGTCTTGAGCCTGCTCTTAAAAACATGAACGTTCTCTGCGGTCCTGAGCTCCTCTGGCAGGTCGTTCCAGAGGCGAGGGCCATAGTATTGGAAAGACGCCTCGCCGTGAGTCTTTCTGTTGACTTTAGGAATAACTAGGAGACCCCTGCCAGAGGAGCGAAGGGACCGCGAAGGCTCATATGGTAAAATCAATTCTGAAAGATAAGAAGGACCAAGACCATTAAGACATTTAAAAACCATTAAAAGAACTTTAAAATGGATCCTGAAACACACGGGGAGCCAATGCAGTGACTCTAAAACCGGTGTAATGTGGTCCCGCCTCCTGGTCTTCGTCAGGACACGAGCTGCTGAATTTTGTAAAAGTTGTAAACCTGAGATACTCTTTTTGGGAAGACCAGAAAGCAGGGCATTACAGTAGTCGATACGACTGGTGATAAAAGCATGCATTAGCGTCTCCGTGTTGGCCCGAGAGAGAATGGGGCGGACTCTGGCTATGTTCTTTAGATGGTAAAAACCTATCTTTGTGATATTCTTAATGTGTGGAATTAAAGTCAGCTCAGAGTCAAAAATCACACCCAGGTTCTTCACCTGTGAGGAAGGATTAAAAGACAATGACTGTAGTTTGGGTAAAAGTTTCTCTCTCTGGGCCTGAGGACCGATGACTAAAACTTCAGTTTTGTCCTGGTTAAGCTGGAGAAAGTTTTCTGCCATCCAGGATTTGATATCTAAAATGCAGTTAAAAAGTGCATCCATTGGCCTGGTGTCCTCAGGAGACATGGAGATGTACAACTGTGTATCGTCAGCGTAACTATGAAAGTTGACTCCATGTCTCCTGATGACATCACCAAGAGGGAGCATATACAGGTTAAAAAGCACTGGGCCTAAAATCGAACCTTGAGGCACACCACATGTAATATTATGGACCTTGGAGGAGCAGGTATCCACACTCACTATGAATGTCCTGTCTGTGAGGTAGGATGTAAACCATTTGTGGACAGCACCAGAGAGGCCGATGTGTTTTAAACGAGTTAAAAGAATAGTATGGTCGACTGTATCAAAGGCAGCGCTCAGATCCAGTAGAACCAACACTGTCAACCTTTTGGAATCATAATTTAATCTAAAATCGTTTAAAATCTTTAAAAGGGCTGTCTCGGTGCTGTGGTTTACCCTAAAGCCAGACTGAAATTTCTCAAGGACGTCATGTGCATTTATAAAGTCGCTAAGTTGGGTAAAAACAAGTTTTTCTAAGATTTTGCTTAAAAATGGTAAGTTGGATACCGGTCTAAAGTTGTTAAAATCATTACGGTCCAAATTGCTCTTCTTCAGCAGAGGCCTCACCACCGCCCCCTTAAAGGCAGCAGGGAAGACCCCCGTCTGAAGGGAGCAATTCATCATGTGTAAAAGCTCGTCTCTAAGAGATCCATAGAAAGTTTTAAAAAACGGGGTTGGGACCGGGTCTAAAGGACATGTGGTGGGCCTCACTGAGGAGAAGACTTTATCAAGCATCTCAGCATTAACCTGGACAAAACTGTGCAGTGTTTCCTCTGGAACAAGTAGACAACCAGATGTATTTAAAACCGTGTTACTTTGAGTAGATAAAATATTACATCTGATAGTGTCTATCTTTCCCCTGAAGTGGTCTGCAAACGCCTCGCAAAGGGAGTCACTTGGAGTAAAATTGGTCTTGTTAAAATCAGGATTGATTAGATGTTCTATTGTAGAGAAGAGTACCTTGGGATTGTTTTTATTATTGTTGATAATTTTTGAGAAGTAGTTGTTTCTTGTGTTTCTTACTGTGTTATTGTAGGTTGATTGTTGTTCACGGAAGATTTGGTAGTTTATGGTAATTTTGTTTTTTCTCCATTTTCTCTCTGCCACCCTGCATTGTCTTTTGAGTTGTTTAATTTCCTCATTCCTCCATGGAGTAATTGGTTTTGTAGGGAGTTTCTTGGATTTTAAAGGAGCGATAGAATCAAGCGCTGACTTGAGTTTGCTATTAAAATTTTCAAAAATAAAATCACAGGGGGCAGGTAGAACAATAGGAGAATATTTCTCTAAAACATCAATAAAATTTGCAGCCACTTCAGGGGTGAGATGACGTTTCCTCACAGCTCTTACCGAGGTCTCCCGCTGGGTAAAACTGGTGATATTAAAAAACACACAGTAATGGTCAGAAACAGCCAAGTCAATGACAGAAGACACAGCTGTGGACAGGCCATACGTGATGACCAGGTCCAGACTGTGTCCTCTGTCGTGAGTTGGCTGTGTGACGTGTTGGGTAAAATCCATATAATTAAGAACATTTAAAAAATCCCTAGCAACAGGGTCTAAAAGATTATCTATGTGTAGATTAAAATCACCAGTTAAAAGAATCATATTAAAAGAGCTATGTAAAAGTGATAAAAACTCAGAAAATTCCTTAACAAAAAGAGGGCATTTTTTGGGGGGTCTGTAAATAGTGACACATAAAATGGGGGGATTGCTAAAAACAACTGCATGGTGCTCAAAAGTGGGGAATGGATCAAATAAAATAGGTTTGGTGGCAATAGTGTTCATGATGCTCTCTGCGCTTTAAACTGACCTCTGAGACTATCACAGAGCAGGTGCATTTATACGGAGACTTGTTTACACACAGGTGGATTCTATTTATCATCATTAGTCATTTAGGTCAACATTGGATCATTCAGAGATCCTCACTGAACTTCTGGAGAGAGTTTGCTGCACTGACAGTAAAGGGGCTGAATAATTTTGCACGCCCAATTTTTCAGTTTTTTATTTGTTTGTTAAAAATGTTTGAAATATCCAATAAATTTCGTTTCACTTCATGATTGTGTCCCACTTGTTGTTGGTTCTTCATAAAAAAATACAGTTTTATATCTTTATGTTTGAAGCCTGAAATGTGGCAAAGGGTCGAAAAGTTCAAGGGGGCCGAATGCTTTCGCAAGGCACTGTATGTACAAGCAAAGCAGAAATGTAACTTCAGCAGGACTATAAATCAGATACTTGTAGGTTTATGTTATGTACTGTATGCCACATGTTAAGTTCCTTTTACACGAAAAAAATTAAATGCTTCGCATGTTATGAAACAGACTTACTTTTTACTTCAGGCGGACATCTCGTCATAGATGCGGTGCAGAGAAAGCTGTCGTTAATTGCTAGGCTGAAATCAGTGACTACATGGATTACCTTGTTACCATGGTGCTGTCAGGAGGCACACCGTCAACTATTCACATTAAAAACATTTTATGTTCGCAATGGGACCGCAGAAGATCTACCCACATAAGAGCAACAAACAAGGCAACTTTATTTATACCGCGCATTTCGTACATGAGGCAACTCAATGCACCTGACATAAGAAGAGAATGCGAAATTATTCACTTCCGTCAATAGAAGCAGCGTGACTTGTAGTGAGCGGGAGAGAAGTCTTTAGGAGTTAGTGCGCGGACGTAGTGCTCCTCGTATTATTACGCCTCACAATATAGTACCCCTTTTTATCCGCTGAGAAAATCGATATGTTACATTTCTGTGTTACTATACTTTGTAGTGTAACACGTCACGTAACTGTATTTAAATGGGGAAAACGTGGAAGAGTTTGGTAGCTTCTAACGGGAGCTGATTTGGAACTATACAGTATGTGGAAGAGGCTGCGTTTGTGCTCCGTTTGTCCGTTTGTAAAGTCACCAGTTCCCCATTTTTACTATTAATAAGGTTAAATATTCACCATCTCGAGTGTACTTTTACCTCGAATGGCCTTCTTCCAAACAGCTGTATAAAAAGTGCACCGTGGGGTTACATTTAAATCCAGCAGTGCCGCGCCTCTTTTGCTAACCTAACAAGGGCAGCGCAGCTACATGGCCAGTACTACTCTTCCCAAACATTAAAAAACACTTTCATTCCCCACCGGTGGCTTCGCTTTACTTTGATAATATTCTCTCTCCCCATTTCTCTGTTTGCCGGCCCTCTCCATTGTATTCTTGGAGAACTGGAGTGCACTTGGCAGACTGGCTGTTTGCAAAGCTTGGCCCAAGGTTATCATTGTTTGGCATCCTTATCCTTCCCTCAAAGCCCCACTCAGGCGGCGTTTGAAAAAGGCAGCGAATAAGGTGAGGATTCAGAGGTAAAGATGCTTACAAGCGGCTCACAATGAGGCGTATTGTGTTGGAACGGCGAGCTGTGGCCACTGGGGATATACGAGTCCTCTCAAAGGCGCGCACAATGCCACTGGAGAGGCTTTTGTATCAAGAGCAACGCGGCAGTTATGGATGAATCAACTGTGTGCAAGCGCATTTACAAATGTTGTTTTGCTATATTCAGAGTGCGATTGTTTGTCAGCTAATATTTGACACTTGTAGAAAGCATGACAGTAAGAAGATGAATAAATTGCTTAGTCTCCAAAAAAAGTGATACTAGAAGATCAACTAGATGCAGAATTTTAACCGACCAGAAAAAAGAAACAGAAGGCAATTAATTCAAATGGTTGCAACAAGATATAATCACAACTGCTGCAATTATTAGGGCAGTTCAATATAATTTTTTGACAATAACATTCTTTTTTCCATCGCTTTTTTGTAAGTTGACAACCTGTGGATAAAATGTAGGTTCTGAAATATAGACAAACCTTGTTTAGCCGTTCACATTTCAGTATGTTCCCAAATATCAACGCTCTCGTTTAAAATGTTAATTGTAAACCAAATCTTTTTATTATTATTTTAAAGCTCAACTAAACACAAGTGTCCAGCCGTAAAAGAACATTTTTAAAATGGTATTTAAAAGGGCCGTTGCTTGGCGGATCAGGGGTCGACAGCCGCATGACAGCTAGCAAATAGTAAATATGGAGAGTGACAGTTCGTGACTGAGCGCTCTTTTGAGGTAGGATTTCTCTCCACCTTCATCACCAGAGGTGGAAGAGTTCTCGTTTATTGGTTATGTTAATCTACAATTGGCCGTAGCTGATCGGTTAGCATCTGGAGTAGGCTAACCAGCACTAACTCGGATTGATCCTGTGAAAAAATATTATGCACGAATAACGTCAATAAAGCCGGTAACTACATAAAGCAGCCCTTAAGATCACACACTGAGCCGGGCATGGCGGCTTTAAACGTCTCCACAGCTTTATCCCTGACCTCTCTGGGGAGCTCCTTGGCCTTCATGATGTTTAGTGACCAATACACTCTGACCATAGTTCTGAGGCCCTCACAGAACAGCTGTAATTATACTGAGAGTAGATTACACACAGGTGGCCTCTATTTAATGGTTAGGTGTGAACTTTCTGCAGTCATTAGGAATGTTATAAAGGCAATTTAATGCACTCAGAAAAATGCTGTATGAATACTTGTGCACGCCCCACTTTTCTATTAATTTTGAAAAATAAAAGAATCATGTATCATTTTGCTTTAACTTCACAGTTGTGTTACTTGTGTGTGAACTTTCAGTAAAGCATTCAAAATAAAATCTTTATGGTTGTAAACATGACAAAATGTGCAAAAGTTCAAGGTGGATTAGTACTTTCGAGAGGCACTGTAGTTACCAATTTGTTTTTGTATCTCTTATATTTAATTTAATTTTTAGATGATCTATTTCTTAAGAATTGTCTGAACAGTTGATTACACTATGCCCATTATCTACATCACTATGGCCCAACATACACATAGCAACAACATACACATAAAATTACATGACAGTGGGGAGCTTTACGGGGGTATGGCTTATCTAAATGAGATGTAAATGAGCCCTATTGTCACTCCCAACAGCAGAGAGAGGTGAGAACTGCCCAAAACTATAGGAATTTGTTTTAACAAATAAAGTCAAGGAGATTTCTTATAAATTATTACATCGATTCTACCCAGTGAACCAATTTTTTACTAAATTTAAAAAAGATATTGACGTAAATTGCACATTCTGTAAGAGCTGCCCTGAAACAGTGTCCCATTTATTTTGTCCT
Organism: Proterorhinus semilunaris; assembly: GCA_021464625.1. NCBI lineage: Eukaryota > Metazoa > Chordata > Actinopteri > Gobiiformes > Gobiidae > Proterorhinus > Proterorhinus semilunaris. The sequence continues at coordinate 20,780,735 of CM038360.1, forward strand.
GCCCTGTCACCAAGGCTTTTTGGAAGGATGTGAATACGCTTGTCTCCACCCATGTTAACCTCTCGGTTGTGTTTCATTACAAATATGTTATATTTGGCTACCAAGCGGAAAAAAACTCCCACAATGAGGTGTTTATGAACAATCTCATTATTATTCTCGCGAAATTTCACATTCATAGGGCCAAATACTTTAACTCAAAATCCCTGTTTTTAGTGTTCATCCATCCATCCATTTTCTTCCGCTTTATCCGGGGCCGGGTCGCGGGGGCAGCAGTCTCAGCAGAGATGCCCAGACTTCCCGATCCACGCACACCTCCTCCAGCTGTTCTGGGGGGACCCCGAGACGACACCAGGCCAGCTCGGAGACATAGTCCCACCAGCGTGTCCTGGGCCTTCCACGAGGCCTCTTCCCAGTGGGACATGCCTGGAACACCTCCCGAGGGAGGCGACCAGGAGGCATCCGTAACAGATGCCCTAGCCACCTCAGCTGGCTCCTTTCGACGTGGAGGAGTAGCGGCTCGAGTCCGAGCTCCTCCCGGGTAACTGAGCTCCTCACCCGATCTCGGAGGGTGCGCCCAGCCACCCTGCGGAGGAAACTCATTTCGGCCGCTTGTATTCGCGATCTTGTCCTTTCGGTCATTACCCAAATCTCATGACCATAGGTGAGGGTGGGAACGTAGATCGATCGGTAAATCGAGAGCTTCGCCCCCTGACTCAGCTCCCTCTTCACCACAACGGTCCGATACAGCGACCGCATCACTGCTGACGCCGCACCGATCCGTCTACTGATCTCACGCTCCATCCGTCCCTCACTCGTGAACATGACCCCGAGATACTTGAACTCCTCCACTTGGGGCAAGGACTCCCCACCGACCTGAAGCGGGAGAACCACCTTTTTCCGGTGGAGAACCATGGCCTCAGATTTGGAGGTGCTGATCCTCATCCCACCCGCTTCACACTCGGCTGCAAACCGCCCCAGTGCGCGCTGGAGGTCCTGATTTGATGAAGCCAACAGAACAACATCGTCTGCAAAGAGCAGAGATGATATTCTGAGGTTCCCAAACCGGACACCCTCCGGCCCCTGGCTGCGCCTAGAAATTCTGTCCATAAAAGTAATGAACAGAACCGGTGACAAAGGGCAGCCCTGCCGGAGACCAACACGCACCGGGAACAGGTCTGACTTACTGCCGGCAATGCGAACCAAGCTCCTGCTGCGGTCATACAGGGAACGGACAGCCCTTAGTAGAGGGCCCCGGACCCCATACTCCCGGAGCACCCCCCACAGGGCACCACGAGGGACACGGTCAAACGCTTTCTCCAGATCCACAAAACACATGTGGACTGGTTGGGCGAACTCCCACAAACCCTCGAGCACCCGATGAAGGGTATAGAGCTGGTCCAGTGTTCCACGACCGGGACGAAAACCGCATTGTTCCTCCTGGATCCGAGGTTCGACTATTGGCCGAATCCTCCTCTCCAGCACCCTGGAATAGACCTTACCAGGGAGGCTGAGGAGTGTGATCCCTCTGTAATTGGAGCACACCCTCCGATGCCCCTTCTTGAAGAGAGGGACCACCACCCCGGTCTGCCAATCCAGAGGCACTGTCCCCGACCGCCACGCGATGTTGCAGAGACGTGTCAGCCAAGACAGCCCTACAACATCCAGAGACTTAAGGTACTCAGGACGAATCTCATCCACCCCTGGGGCCTTGCCACCGAGGAGCTTTCTAACCACCTCGGTGACTTCAGCCTGGGTGATGGACGAGCCCCCCTCCGAGTCCCCAGCCTCTGCTTCCTCATCGGAAGACGTAACGGTGGGATTGAGGAGATCCTCGAAGTACTCCTTCCACCGCCCGACCACATCCCCAGTCGAGGTCAGCAGCCCCCCACCCACACTGTAAACAGTGTTGGTGGAGCACTGCTTCCCCCTCCTGAGGCGCCGGATGGTTTGCCAGAATCTCTTCGAGGCCGACCGATAGTCCTCCTCCATGGCTTCTCCAAACTCCTCCCAAACCCGAGTTTTTGCCTCTGCGACTGCACGAGCTGCAGCACGCTTGGCCTGCCGGTACCTCTCAGCTGCCTCCGGAGTCCCACAAGCCAACAAGGCCAGATAGGACTCCTTCTTCAGCTTGACGGCATCCCTTACCTCCAGGCGCCACCACCGGGTTCGGGGATTGCCGCCGCGACAGGCACCAGAGACCTTACGGCCACAACTACGAGCAGCCGCATCGACAATGGAGGAGGAGAACATGGTCCACTCGGACTCCATGTCCCCTACCTCCCTCGGAATCTGGTTGAAGCTCTTCCGGAGGTGGGAGTTGAAGACCCAACTGACAGAGGGATCCACCAGACGTTCCCAACAGACCCTCACAACACGTTTGGGCCTGCCAGGTCTGACCGGCTTCTTCCCCTGCCAGCGGATCCAGCTCACCACCAGGTGGTGATCGGTTGACAGCTCAGCCCCTCTCTTCACCCGAGTGTCCGAGACACGCGGCCGGAGATCGGATGACACAACTACAAAGTCGATCATCGACCTCCTGCCTAGGGTGTCCTGGTGCCACGTGCACTTATGGACATCCTTGTGCTCGAACATGGTGTTCGTTATGGACAAACCGTAACTAGCACAGAAGTCCAATAACAGAACACCACTCGGGTTCCGATCGGGGAGGCCGTTCTTCCCCATCACCCCCACCCAGGTCTCACTGTCGTTACCCACGTGGGCGTTGAAGTCCCCCAGTAGAACAATGGAGTCCCCAGCCGGAGCACCATCTAGTACCCCCCCCCAGGGACTCCAAGAAGGCCGGGTACTCTGCACCGATGTTGGGCCCGTAGGCCGAGACAACGGTGAGAGACCTGTCCCCGACCCGAAGGCGTAGGGACGCGACCCTCTCGTTCACCGGGGTGAACTCCAACACGTGACGGCTGAGCTGGGGGGCTATGAGCAAACCCACCCCAGCCCGCCGCCTCTCCCCGCGGGCAACTCCAGAAAAATGGAGCGTCCAGCCCCTCTCCAGGAGTTGGGATCCGGAACCCAGGCTGTGCGTGGAGGTGAGCCCGACTATATCTAGCCGGTACCTCTCAACCTCCCGCACAAGCTCAGGCTCCTTCCCCCCCAGCGAGGTGACGTTCCATGTCCCGAACGCCAGAAGCTGCGCACGCGGACCAGGTCGTCGAGGCACCTGCCTTCGACTGCCACCCAGTCCTCTCTGCACCCGACCCCTATGGATCCCTCTGCGGATGGTGGGTCCACAGGAGGGCGGGCCCACGTCGTCCTTTCGGGCTGTGCCCGGCCGGGCCCCGTGGGCAGAGGCCCGACCACCAGACGCTCGCATTCGAGCCCCAACCCCAGGCCTGGCTCCAGGGTGGGGCCCCGGCTGCGCCATACCGGGCGACGTCACGGTCCTTGGTATTAAACTGTCCATAGGTGTCTTCGAACTGCTCTTTGTCTGACCCATCACCTAAGACCTGTTTGCCATGGGAGACCCTACCAGGGGCATGAAGCCCCAGACAACATAGCTCCTCGGATCATTCGGGTGCTCAAACAACCCCACCACGTTAAGGTGGCAGTTCACGGGGTTGTTTTTAGTGTTTAAAAAGGATATAGAACAATACATTAGTACTGCCAAGTACTCTGAGCATATAAAAGCAGTAAAAGCAACAATGGTCTGCCAAAAGTATGATATTACGTAATAAACGAGAACTGTGTAATAGGGCTGTCCCTTTTCGCCCTTGAGCGTAGAAAGACCGGCTTGCATCTGGCCCCCTTTAAGTAGGGCACTGGCTGAAATGTAAAATTTTGTTTTGTTGCTATTCATTGAGCGACTTTTTTGCATAGGAGTGGCCTGTTTTGACCAACTTTTTTTTTCTTCCCTTTAGTTTGATGAAATGTCCACAACATTTGGTGAAATTAATTGGGCTGCAACTGTCTGGTGGCATGGGAATATAGTAGTCTACCTGGGCATTAAAACCGCCCAGAAAAGGATTACATTGTAATTACCTCTGCCTGTATAAACTCTGAGCCTGTAAGGACAAAAAAAAAAAAACCTGTTGCTTACTTCTATGTTTATCTATTTCCGTTTTGTTTTGTTCTTTCATGTCTTTTTCTGGCCTCCCTGATTGATTGATTTGCTTTAGCTCCTTCGTGGATACGTGTTCTTTGTCTCTTGTGTATTGGTGAACCCCTCGCTGTCTTTTAAATCCTTTCCTATTCCGTCTTTAGTTTATCTTTGCACCAATTGTTTTTCTTTCTTTTGTTTTTGTTTTTGTTCTGTCATTGCCTCCATGGCATATTATTGTCTCTGCATTTACTGCCATTAAAAAAAATAAAAATAATTAAGAAATAAAAAGAACTGCCCAAAACTTCAGAGGGGGTTTTCAGCCCTTTGGCCTTTTTGGAATTGTTAAATTCAAATCGCTGCTACGTCTCCAAATATTATCAGATTTCCATGTGTTACACATTGTTGGAAAGCTTGGAGACTACACTTTAACAATCTGTGAAAATCTCAAAATGCCCCAGAATCAACTTGTGTCCCTGGTTCTAGTGACTGGTCACATATGTCTATGGTTCAAACTAAGCATTCAGAGTCGAGGGTGGAGGCAGTATACGCGTTGTAAGTACTAGATAAAGCTATGAGTCAAATGGAGACATGGCTATGCCTTTTTCATAGACGTGGTGCGGTTACCTGCAGATCTCAAACTACATAACAGCGTGTAAAATGAAGGCGCGTTGAGGCGGCGGCAGAATAAATCAGGATATGCTTAACTATTTACAGCGTACATTTTAATGGTGTTGAATGTAAATGACTTCTCATGAACATATGCGCATTCCTCCCAGCCGAAGCTAAAAACAAGTAATTGATTTCTTTAATTGGTGTGAAAATTTAGATATCATCGCCAGCGCAGCCTCAGAGTGGAACAAAACAAAACATTATGCGCAGCGTCTTAGGAATAAAGCGGTTTCTGAAAATAGCACAAATCAATAGCCCTGTGCAGAGGCTGGGTGCCATTACACTTTAATGACCCCATAGTGAGATGGCAGTCTTGGCTCGGGGCTCCCCGCCATGCGCTCGCACAATTCTTCAGTCTGACAATTTCTACTTTTTGAATATCATACGCAGTACTGGGGCATGTCTGGGGTATCGAATAAAACTTGCGGTAATCAAAGAAAGTGGATGACAAATGTCTATAAAAGCAAAAAAAAAAAAAAACACAAAACTAGACTATACTTTCCTTCAAAATAATAATAAAAATCAGGCTGAGAACAGTGTTACATTCGCTCTATTGCACTGTAGTGTGGTGACAGCTGCTCCAGTCTGTACCTTTTGGAAAAGTGTGTCCTGTTTTGGCCTTGCTGTCAGTTTCGGGCGGCGGCTAAAGTGTGGATGGAGACGTTCTTTGTACACTCACTTGAGCCATGGGAATGAACAGACAGAGCTTTCTTAGACTCAAGGAACAAAAGTCAGTCAAAACCAAAGCCCCAAGAAAACAGGCTACACACATTTTTGTCAAGAAGTGATTGTGCCACGTGTGTAACTGATAAGCTATTTCAATATATACACAATCTTTCATTTTCATTTTCTTTTGTTGTTGCAGCTGTATTCTTCCTCACACAAAAATGTAATACCCACGAGTCGCGACTGCTTTGTTAAAATATCCAAACGAAAAAGCGATTGAAACAGTGAACCCAGATGATGATGTATGTGGAACTTCACACAGAAAGATCAAACATGGTGCGGGAAATAAACTTGGGCTCTTCTTATTGACCTTTGCTACATTAGGAGTTGGTCCCAATGCACAGGTCATGTGACATAAACATTAATGAATTTCCTTCACACTAGGGCTGCACAATATATTGTAAAATCTTAAAAAGTATCGTATCACGATATTACGTGATGCAATATCCGTATGGCAAAAAAGGCCACAATATATAAAGTCTTAATAGGACTGAATTTGACACATTTTCTGCAAACTCATTTACTAACTTAGTTAAATTTTAGTCTTATTTTGGCCCTGATGTAGTGTTTCTTTAAGTCTTGTTTTGACATAATTTGCTGTAAAACAAGTTAAATGGTATAGTAAAATATCGCAATAATATTGCACAGCCGTATCGCATATCGCAAGTTACTTCAATATCATTCAGCTCTACTTCACAGTCAAAGAAAGTTTCAGTGAGCTGTTGAAAAGGACTTTCTGACAAACAAATTGTCCAAATGACCAATGTGAAGCAGCAAATGGATAATTACCCTCTTTCAAGTTAAGGAAAAACTCAAAACAATGGGGACACGGAGGAACCTCAAGAAGACATTATCTTTTGAATGCACTGGCAGAGAATAGGGACATGTTTTGTTCATCAGTGCAAAGTGACTTCATAATTAATGGGGTTGAAGTGCATGACACTGGAGACACACATTGCATTAATGCTTAACCCTCTCCACACACACACATGTACACCATTGTCCGGTAGAAGAAGATGTTACGACTTTAGGACAGCAGGGTTTTTTCTCTCTCTTTGCCAGTTCCTGCTGCAACCAGATCAATGTCTATAAGATCACAGGGGATAAAGTGGATCGGAGACACAAAGCCTGTTCAGATGACATCCCAAATGTACAAAGTCCTCATAAGAAACAACACTGGCTTAGTAGTCGGACAGATGGTTTATCATTAAATATGAAGGATTATTCTGTGAACTTAAGGCTTTTTACTTGAGCACAAGACAGCCGAGGGACAGTTCAGAAATACCCTTAACATAAGGTCCTCTCAGAACATGGATCAATAGAGTTTAGTTTAGTTTATTTGTTTATTTGAGCAGATGGTCTGCTCAAAAGGAGTTGGCCAAAGCAAAGGGCTTATTGGCGCATTGAGTTGCCTTGTGTACGAAATGCGCGGTATAAATAAAGTTGCCTTGCCTTATGAGCGCCCACCCCCAAAATAAAAACAATAATATTTACATTTAACAATCAAAGCAAGGAACAAGGAGTTATATAGTGATTTAGCTTTAGGGCTGACTTAATGTTTGAAGCAATGTCCATGTAAGATTGTCACCAGGTGTTTCAGATAGGCAAGGAGGCATCCAAAATAGGGTTAAAAAAATTACACAGTAGACAAAATACAAAAAAAACTGGGTGCCCCTCTTACAAGTAGGAGTTCTCCACCTCACCCACCTGTCCGCACCACTGGGAGGTGAGCAAGTTGGTCTTTAACCCAACAGAACCAATCCACAAAAAATAATATAAACAATAAGCAATAACCAATTATAAACACAATAATCAAATCATATTAAAGCAATATAAATGATTACATGAACCTAAAGAAACCATAAATAAATGAACACTCAATCCCCCTCCAAATCAATCCCAGTGCTGCAGCCCAACTACCCCAGGTGTTACCACTAATCAGTCAGCTGAGCTGACAGCCCTTCAAGTAAACAAACCTATCAAAATAAACCAGACCACATTACCAAACAATACAAAAAGCAAAATAATTGACCAACAAATACACTGAAAGGAGGGGTGGAAGCCCCCCTTTCACAGTCCAAATGTAAACAGAAGACTCCAAGATGCTCATATCTCATTACAGGATACAGCAACATTGTTCTACACTTTAAACTAAATAATGCACTCTGACCGACATTCCTCGCACTAAGCAAAATGAAACGGTAGCGAAATTCAGCTGATCATCAGATTGTGAGGGAATTATTCTCATTTCTCATGCCATGCACCTCTTCTCCTTTCGAAAATACTTACATTGCTTAAAAAATAATGTTTAAACTGTCCCCGTTTTAGACTGGTCAAATGTGCATGAGTGGAAGTGTGCATGCTGTTTACTGGGAAGGAGGATAAATATATACAAGAAAAATGTGGAAGCTGCTTTTGACGTCATCGAGTCCACTAACAATGGCGATAAATATTCATATTCTGAACGATGGAATAGCTATTCTCCTTATAATGAGTTCAGTTTTTAGAGACTCAAGATGCTGAGTCACTGGTCCCTTCAAAGAGAGCCATGGTGCATCATACACAATATCTTTGCTGACTCTTGAACTTGGAGGCCAAACTTTATAATATTCTGTGCATATGCCCCTTTTTGCCGTTATTATTCTGCAGATTTATTGCTGCAGCGGTTTTGTTCCAATGCGATTGTCTGTCTTCTGCAAACATCACCCCAGACAGTCAGATATTTGGTTAGTTTTGGTAATGTTTTCTTTTTTCATTATCCGCTTCTCTTTCCTCCACACAGAACTGTGAAGGCACCACTCTGTAGTTTGACAGCTATCACTGACGGCAACATAGGGAACATTTGACTGGTGCGTTGAGTCGGACTGAGGTTAAAACATTAGGGTTAATTGAGTCTCAGAGTGAAAAAGCCCCGTGATTAGAAGTATGAGAGTGAAATGGGGACAAAAAGTCCACAACTCTGCAATTAGCCCGAATGAGACTCTGTTGATAAATGGAACGCCTAGTGGTTGGGACAATGCTGACCTTCTATTCTATTCAATGCAAAGCAGTGCTGAATTTCACAAAGCAATACGCGAATATTGCAGAAAAAAAAAAAAAAAGTTAACTCTCCCTCCCATAGAAGCCAGTGGATGATCAGGCCGGTGGACAACACAAAGCTACTGGGGTTTGGGAGATTCAGTGGGAGAAGTTTCGCTTTTCTTGTCGAATGAATTGGTTTGTCATTTAATACGGCCACAATAGTTTTGTGTTATCGAAGCAGATGCCCAAAAACACAAACAGAAATTTAATTACAAAGTCGTACGTTTATTGACTCTGGCCACAGACAGTCTATAAAAGGCGGCCATCCGTGCACTGTCAATAGAGCCGCTCTGCAAAGTATCTGCTGATAAAGCGCTGAAAAGGATAATTGATTTGTTCGCCTGCAGTTTAGGGAAATTGCTCATTAATAGAAGGTCACTTAACTATGGCACAGGATTGTTTGTGCGTAAAACAAAGTGGCATCACCAGCTCAGACGTCAAAGAGTGTTACAATTTTTTTTTTTTTATTGCTTTTGACTGAAAATTTTGAGTTGATGGGAAATCGTGTCCATGATGCAGCAAAAGTCATTCGGGATAAGAAAGCGCTAAAACAAATGCAAATGAATGTAGAAGTTTGTCTCTGAGCTAAACAGTTGCAATAACCAGCCGAAGTGTGTCCGTGTTTGTTCCAGTTTTGTGTAACAAACCATTCCCAGACGGCCCAGGCCAAGCCCTGACCTGGGATTGAACTTTAATGTTTCCGAGAAGCTAAAGCGCCAACTACATAGCCACCAAAATGAATGTTTGATGATGCTCCACTTTCCAAAGGTTGTGAGAAAGTGAAGGCAGTTTGGGGACAAAACAGACCAGTTCTTGGTTGGAAACTTACCTCTAAAAGGTAGGTAAGTTTGTGGTTAAGGCAATCAACTTATTTTTAAGAGGGACCTAGTCTCCAGTTGCTCTGTGAATTTGCTCACTACATGTTAAGGCACTAGCTGCTATAGCAATGAGTTGCATGAAATCTTTCATTCAGCCTGAAAGCTAAGAAGTGCACGTTCTGAGATGTTTCAATATTTCCTGCATGTTAGCAACTATACCATTGCCTTGCATTGGATAACATATGCTTCATTATGGTAATCCGCTTTCTTCCTCATGTCTTTTGGGAGAGCCGTATCTCCACCAGCACTTTGATTCTGTTACTTTCATTTTGTACAGCACTTGTGAACATCAACACAGTGCCAGACAGAGTCATACATGATTACAACCCTATGCACTTCACATCTGAGGGAATTTCCATGGCATTGTTTTGTAAAAGCCAACTGTTTGAATGCATCATTATAACTAATTGGGTGCCACATTCAAATGCAGTAGGAGCGCAGACATTTCTGGGGTGTACAGAGGCAATGGTTGAGACAAGAAGCACACAGGGAGCTCTACAACAAATAATAGCTTTGGAGCCAATTAGATCAATGCATGTGAACTGCATAAACAGCAAATACTTAACATTTATTATTTCATTTTCAATTAGTGGTAAATTATTTTCAGATAAAACTCCTAAAACAGTGGAGGCTGGAATCGTGTAGTCAAATTAAAATTGTACTGATCTGGCATCAATTTATGATGAACATAATTTTTGAGGATTGTAAATTTGCTTTTGGGCTCATCTTCACAGAAATACGTTTTTTGTTCGACATCAGACTTCTGAGTTGCTCTGTTAAGTACACTAGTCTTAATCATTTCTGCTGTCAAGAGCAATGTAATTGCTGTGTGTGAATTCTTACGAAGCCTCCATAATTTGCAGGACATGGACACTTGAGTGGATGTATGTATCATAAAAATGCTTATTTATGCAGTTAAAACAATCATTTTGACAAACTGAACACAATGCACATTTTATCAGGAGCAGAAATGTTCTGCCATATGTTTGGTCTCATCTGTGGATAAACGAATGATTGTGATTAGTTGGATTGTCAGAGATGCTAGGTCTAAACATGGCGGCTGTCGCACGCTGCGCTGCGCACAAACTCCCATTTCCCCAGCTCATTACTCCGCTCTGCCTCTTTGCCTCTTCTCTTAATATGTCCCAACCTTAATTATGCAAATGAAGCCTCTCACACCTTCCACGTTAAAAGTAATATGTGAAGATACCTTCGGGCGCAAGTGGTGGAGTTGCACGCCAATTCCAGACAACACAGGAAGAAAAACGCCACTGGTCTAATGACAACTACATTGATCGATGTTTAATTGGGCCTAACCTCCGCAGACGGGAATATCCTTGGAGAAACAGATCTCTTTTTGAAATATTACTTACTGTTAGACCTGTACGTTCACAAACACATTTTGGCAGGGTTTGAAGTCGCTTGTCACAGGTGTCACTAAACAAACTCTAAGCTGTGGGAGATCAAAGCCTTGATCTTGGAGTACAAACCGCTCGTGACAGCTCAGACGTGAAGCGGCCTTAAGCCGAGTGGGAAACCACCTCTGTTTTCCACCCCGCAGTCTGTTTTCATGTGGGAGTTTGAAAGATATAAAAATGGCTTCTGATGACGCACATGTAGCATGGACTCGGAGAGGATTTCCCAATGAGGAATCAAACCGCGCCACTTAGACTCAAGGAACAACTAATGTGATGCAGAGACACTACAGAAAGTACAGGAGAGTTTAGAGGGCTTTTACGGCCAATCCTAATGGACTTCAAGAGGCTGTGTAGTTTTCGACACGGTAAGTTTATTTGTAGTGCACAATTAATACACAAGGAAACAGATCAAATCAATCCAGCAGAAAAATACATCAAAGTTTGAAAGTGCCCTTTTCACCAGAACATGGTAAACGCACTGTATTGGTTCTCTTTAATCCAGTAGTTCTCAACAGGTGCACCGGAACCTGACTCAAGGTTGGCAGTCTTTTTCTCAAATTCATCTAAAATAGAAGAACTTTGTAAGGAAATACCACACTGAAGTTATACACGCTGTCAAATTTCAAAGTATGAAAAATATACCGAGGCTTTTGTTTTGCTTCCCTCATCATGAGATGGTAATCCTCACGGGCTAATTCTGATCATTTCAGTGCTCAAAATGCCTCAACTAAAGGTAATCTGGCTCTACATCTGGAGATGGGTCCCAGATGTGCTCCTTATGGGTTGGCCTGGTGGCATCGAAGGATGGGTCAAATGCAGAGGACAAATGTCCCTATGGGGACAATAAAGTATATCTTAACCTTAACCAAAGATGAAGTGTAAAAAGCCTGAAGAATCTTTTGCTAATGCAGTAGTGTATAAATTTGACATATCATTGACTTGTGAGACAAGTGACTTGAGGGAAGACAAGATGAGTCTATTCTGATGTACCATGAACACCTTTGAATGTGAACTCTATTGAAAGTTCCAAAGTATTGATGACAGTGTGACTCAGCTAAATATTTCACCGTCAAACCTTTGTGCAGTTAATAAAGTTAACACTATAACTAAATGCTAATGCTAATTTTTGAGTGGTATATTTGAAATGTAGAGTTGGCTAGCAATTTCACATTTACAGTGCCTCTCAAAAGTACTAATACCCCTTGAACCTTTGCACATGTTTGTTGTCATGTTTACAACCATAAAACAAAGATTTTATTTTGAATGTTTTACTGAAAGTTCACACACACGTAACAGACAACTGTGAAGTGAAAGCAAAATAATACATGATTGTTATTTTTCAAAAAATAAAAAAACAAAAAGTCGGGCGTGCACAAGTATTCATACAGCATGAATTAATACTTTGTGGAACCCCCTTTTGTTGCAATAACAGCAGCAAGTCTTCTGGGGACATTTTATCTCATTCCTCTTTACAAAACAACTCAAGCTCTGTCAAATTAGAGGGAGAGCGTTTGTGAACAGCAGTTTTCAGGTCAGATTTTCCACAGGTCAGGACTTTGACTGGGCCATTCTAACACATTAATATGTTTATTTTTTAAGGCATTCCATTGTAGATTTATCTTTGTGTTTAGGGTCATTGGCCCTCATTTATCAACATTGCGTAAAAAAATGGTATATGCGTAGGTGTATTTACGATATACACCAGAGTGCGCGTGACATTTATGAACCTGTGCTTTCCGCTCAGATCTTATCGTATGCAAGCGCATCCTAGAGTCATTTGAATGAAACGCCCAAAAATATTCACGTATGAGGAGGCCTCACCCATGGGTTTTACGGCACGCACGCACAAAACACGGCAAAGAAGAACATTTCTCCAACCAGGAAATGATAGTTGTTTTTAACATAACAAATATGAATTTTTGCGCATGAAAAAGATTTAAAAATCTGTCAGTAACCAACGTTAAGCGTATAGCCAAACCAAGATCACATTTACTAAGAAACAAAAAGAGGGGGAAAAAGAAATTGACTAATTATAAAAAGTGACCTTTATTAAATAAGCAGTAGGCCTAAATAGCCTACATAAAAAAGGGTATAAAATTAGGCCACATAAAAAAAAAAGCGTGGATACAACGCTGCAGTCAGAGCAGACTCTGGACCATGATCTGAACCAGCGAAAAGCAGCTGTCAGCTCCGCGCACTCAGCGCTAGAGCCGGGGGAAGAACTACGCGTCTTTCGGCCTGAGCAGAGTTTTCCTCCGGGAGGAAATAGGTGCGCGGAGAGCTGACAGCCGACCGGAACCTAACGAACCCGTCTGGACCGAAGACAGCCCTTCGAGACGTGGTTCGATCATTCCCCTGACGAGAGAAGAGCGCGCGGTCAGCAGACCCTGTGCGCCGCTCATACCCGGACCGACGAAAGCTGTGGAGCTGTCGAAGGATTTGTTTGACACCCGGGCTACTCGCGAGCACGGAATACGATCCACAGACTCGGCACTCAAACCAACCAGAACACTGAGCATGGCCTCGTAGCCCCAGGTGAGTCCAGGTGTCCCGGTACACGGCAGCGGCCGTGGGTGTGAGGCGGGGAATCCACACAAAGTTTGCGCATGCAGCAGTATTTTGTTAAAAACAAAAAACGAAACATAAATATAAAAAAACATTGTAAGCGTCTCTGTGGCTGCAGTCCAGGTTCTAGTGTCTCTGGTCCGGACTGAGCCTCTGGGCTCGGACCCGTGTCGGTGCAACTCAAGTCCATAAACATTAACGCTGTCGCCTTGTTTCATGTTTAAATCACTAATAAGGATAATATGCGATGTGGCGATGCAATTCATGCTGTTAAAAACTGTTTTCCTGCGCTGTTTAGTGTTTAGTTAAAATTGGTGTATCATGTGCACCACCTCCTGACTTGGTTTAGGAGCTGAATGCACCGTACGCCTGGTGTACGGTGCGCTCAGATTGATAAATGCCAAAACAGGCGGTAATTTTTCGTATACCCCACATGCGCTCTGATTTCACCATACGCAAGTTTGATAAATGAGGGTCATTGTCCTGCTGGAAGCTGAATCTCCGCCCCAGCCTCAATTCTCTTGCTGACTCCAGCAGGTTTTCCTCCAAAATGTCCCTGTATTTGGCTCCATCCTTCTTCCCAACTATTCTTACAATCTTCCCAGTACCCGCTGAGGAAAAGCAGCCCCATAGCATGATGCTCCCCCCACCATATTAGACACTGGGGATGGTGCACTCAGGACGATGAGCAGTGTTAGGTTTGTGCCGTACATAACGTTTTGCATTTGGGCCAAAAAGTTAAATTTTTGTCTCATCTGACCAAAGCACCTTCTTCCACATGGTAGCTGTGTCCTCCATATGACTTCCAGCAAACTTCAAACGGGATTTCTTATGGCCTCCTTTCAATAATGGCTTTCTTCTTGCCACTCGTTCATGAAGGCCAGATTTGTGTAGAGTACGACTCTAGTTGTCCCATGTACAGATTCCCCCAGCTCAGCGGCAGTACGTCGCAGCTCCTCCAGAGTTATCTTGGGGCACGTGGTTGCATTTCTTACCAGTGCTCTCCTTGTTCGGTCTGTTAGTTTAGGTGAACGGCCGTGTCTTGGTAAGTTCGCAGTGATGTTATACTCTTTACATTTCCAAATTATGGATTGAACAGTGCTCCGTGAGATGTTCAAATCTTGGGAAATCTTTGTATAACTTAACGCTGCTTTAAACTTCTCCACAGCTTTATCCCTGACCTCTCTGGTGTGCTCCTTGGCCTTCATGATGTTGTTTAGGAAGTCATTAGGAATGTTATAAAGGCAATTTAATGCACTCAGAAAAATGCGGTATGAATACTTGTGCACGCCCCACTTTTAACTTTTATTTTTTGAAAATAACAGAATCATGTATCATTTTGCCTTCATTTCACAGTTGTCTGTTACTTGTGTGTGAACTTTCAGTAAAAAATTCAAAATAAAATCTTTATGGTTGTAAACATGACAAAATGTGCAAAGGTTCAAGGTGTATTAGTACTTTCGAGAGTACCTTGACCCAAGGACATTTACTTAAATATTTGAAGAAAAATTTACTTTTGAAAGGATGTTTTTTCACAAATAACTTCACAATCAAGGATGAGAAAAAGTATGAGCCATAAGTAATCAGGTAGCGAACAGGGATTCAAGTTTGCAAAAAGTTTGCCATGTCACCCACCGCGCAATCAAAGATCTAACAGCCTTTAATGAACCAGTCCACATCTCATTACACATTCGGCTAAAGCTTTACGTCAAGTCAGTGGAGATCTTTTGGCTTGGTCAGTAAACAAGACACTCATTATCAGGTGAAACACTGCTCGAGGGCATAGAATTTCTTAAATAAAGCAAGAAAGACGCTGCTCAGTCTGAATTTTAAGAGTCACGTTATTGGTTTGTATTGATTTCTCTGAAAAACAAAGGTTCCAGAGTAACAACATTTACTTTCATTCTGTCATTCTCTCTAACTCTGCGACAAGTCTCCACGGCTCACCGTCCCTAAATACCCATGGGTCATTTCTCAACTGTTTTTGCGCATGTAACATTACTCCAATAGGCTCTAGTGATGCGTGGGTCGGCTTTTTCCTGACCTGACGAAAATCAAGCACAAAACATGCTAATTATACGTTTACACCATTAAGCTGGACATTTATGGATAAGAATTGAGGTACCCGACACGCCCGAACGAATCACTAATAGGTCAAGGTCAAGTTTATTTATAAAGCACATTTAAAACAACATTGCTGCCCAAAGTGCTGTACACAAAAATACATATATATATAAAATACACAATTTGAATATAATACAATTAAAATACAGATGCGGAAAAACAAAATACAACACAAACAAATGCCAGCAAAAAAGTCCTGCTCAGTTTTAGTTAAAGGACTTCGCAAACAAATGGGTCTTCAACATAGACTTAAAAATGTCTAAAGACTGGGCTGCCCTAATATTTAAGGGAAGACCATTCCAAAGCGTCGGAGCCGCAACGGCAAAAGCCCGGTCTCCTCTGGTCGACATTCGTGACCTCGGTACGTCTAACAAAAATTTGTTAGCTGACCTCAATGTTCTGTTCGGAGTATGAACAGCCAGAAGCTCAGAAAGGTACGCAGGAGCCGTCCCATTCAAACACTTAAACACCAACAACAACATTTTAAACTGAATTCTGTGTTTTACAGGGAGCCAATGTAAAGAGGCCAACACAGGGGTTATATGTTCAAACTTTTTGGTTCCAGTGAGCAGACGCGCTGCAGCGTTCTGTACCAACTGCAGGCGATGGATCGAGCTTTGGTCTAGCCCACAATACAACGAGTTACAGTAATCCAAGCGGCATGTTATAAAGGCATGAATCACACTCTCCAGATCTCTATGTGGTAAATACGGCTTAATTTTACTCAGAAGACGCAGTTGGTAAAAACTTGACTTTACGACTGAACCTATTTGCTTGTCCAACTTAAAAGACTTAACTTAATAGGCTCTAAGTTTAGAACCTACTAGCCCAAACCCTTTTCCTGATTCATAACCATTCTTGATTTTTGCCTAACCTTAATCAGACAAAGGGATGATGCGAAGTGCATTTACCATGTATTTAATTTCGCACCCTTCTGTGTATGTTTTGACAGATAAATTGCTGTCTACGTTTTTTGGTGATTACAACAGTAACAATGAACCTTTAATGGGCAGTGAGCTTCATGCAGGTCACGCATGAACAAGAGTGTGTTTAACCATGTTTAGACAGCAATATAATAAAACTTGGCCGGGGTGTAAGTGGATTTGAGTTAAGTGGGGATCTGATGGTGGAGGAACCGAACGAGACGTCTCCATGAAAGACACCCGAGGGCTTACACAGATAACTATTTCAGACCCATATTCTACGACCTAAACTGGATATGGAGCTAGATAAAGTTCTGTCACATAAATAATGTTGAATTTCAGATGTTAAGATATAAAATTTACACCGTTTAAGGTTTAGTTTTGCAATTCTCCAATATTTTTTTATTTAATTACAAAGCAGAATGAAAAAAAAAAACTCTAATCCTGCACGAGTCAATAGAAAAGTAACAGATGAAATCCCTACCGGGCGTAATTTCAGACACTGAGTCCTCCGAGACAGATTTAACCAAGTGGAAAAGCAGCAACAGGACTCCCGCTTCTGGCTGAGCTGCACCAACACAAAGCTTGCAGGGAGTTATCAGAGTTGTCTTTATCCCAGCGTGAGGTGACTGCAGCGGGGTCGGCGCTCCCTGGCAGACGTGGGTTTGCCCCGACGTGATTAATGAAGGAATAATGTGAGTCGCTCAAACTGCCTGCAGAAGGTCAGGCTGAATTAGCCTATGCTAAACACTCGCAGATCCTGAGCTCAAAATGAAACGGTCCCGGTTTGTCTCTAACCTGCCGGCCGTCAATCAGCGCTAGAGCAGGCACCAGTGCTTTGGCATCAGTCGGCTGCCTCCCAAGTCCACAGCTGGCATCTTCCCATACCGTCTCATTAGCTCATGTGGGACTTACTACTCAAGTCTGTCTGTCTATCTGTCTGGTCCAGGCTTCATTCACTACACTGTGTCTCTGACCGCACTTCCTACATTCTTTATGCAATTTATTCAACGCACCTTCTAACGTGTAATCTCTATCTTAATGCTTTGTTTTTTAAGACGCTTAAGTGAAGCAATAGACAAAAGTATTGACAGAACCCTGTGCGCCCATGCATATCCATCTACCTGCCAACAAATAGGCTTTGAGCTTCAGACACTGGCATCCAATGACCCCTGAGCAGCACAAATCCTCAAAATATATTGTTTCAAAAATGTCCAAATCCATATTCCGCAGAGCTCTCCTCCACACACAGCCCAGACGCTTCTGCAGTTGGTGGTGTTTTTTACAGGCTGCTCGTGTTCGCCGTGTTTGGTCAGAGAGCAGAGGCGGAGGTTGAGGTGGCCGGTTGGTGGAGCACATCTGATTTGATTCGAAAGAAGTACTAAGCCAAGGCAGAAAGTATTTTTTTCCCTCCTATGGAAGTTGCCAAAAGCCGTGGTGTTGTGTTTCAAAGTGCTCTTCCTGACACCGTGTCCATTTCTGTTTATCACCAGCGTCGTGTTAAAGCTTATGAAAAACTAAAGCGCGTTACTTCCCCAGCACCAGATGCAGCTAAAAACTGCACAATGAAGCGCTGCGGTTTTTAATTGCCCGTAAATGGTGATTCCAAAGACATTATGTTAATAGATCAATTCGAAAGACAATAATTATTGCTTGGGGCTGCGTACAACCTGTGAGGTTCACGATGTGCCCCCAATTTTTTCATTTTCAAGACATTTTCAGATAAAATAGGAACTACTAAAATTTCAGTGGGTCATGCCTAAAGTTAAAGCGCACATTGATCTAGCCATTGCACAATACATGTGTGGTTAAATTGTGCTCTGGATCGTGAAATCTATCTGCAAACTTACAGTTATGTTTGGTCTGCTACGGGCATATATTTCTAGTTTCTTCTATTTTTTTTGTTTTCCCCTTTGTCTTTGCCTCCAAAGGTTTTGCATATTTTAAGTTCTTTTTATTTGGGATTTTGTTACTTTTATCGCGCTTTGTGATATCATGCCAGTTAGCTTTTTATTGTTGACCAGTTATTTTTGTTCGCCCAGGTCCTGTTTTCACTTTTTGTTTTAAATTGTGTTTAGTTTATGATTTTTGGCTTAGTTCGCAGTTGGACTGTGTTTCGGCCCCAGGCCTCCAGGCTCCTTCCTTTTTGTATTAGTTTTGTGTTTGTGGTTCATGCTGTCTTTCCCTCCATGGATATCTGGCTGCTCGTCTCTGGTCCTGATTGGTGCGGCATCTGAGCAC
The DNA here is from genome assembly GCA_021464625.1 of Proterorhinus semilunaris. Lineage (NCBI taxonomy): Eukaryota > Metazoa > Chordata > Actinopteri > Gobiiformes > Gobiidae > Proterorhinus > Proterorhinus semilunaris. The sequence goes on from CM038360.1 coordinate 20,799,417, forward strand.
CTGGCACTAGGGATGGGCACCGTTAAACGGTGCCTACTTGGTACCGACGTATCGAAAAACTACAATTCTTTCGGTGCCAACTTTCGGTTCTTTTTCTCTCCAGATGTCAATATATGACCCACAGCGAGTCTAAAAAAGCAACAAACGTGTGTGGAGATAATGAGCCGCTTTAGCGCAAATGGAGAGAAGCAAAATTTAAAGCGAAGCAAAAGCTATAACGTACTAAAGTTTTGTAATAGAGATGGTTCAGCCGTGGTCTGAGGACTGAGCCAGGACTAAACCAGGACATGGCCTACACCTGTTGTAAAACCCAGAGCCAAACTAAACCGGTCATAAACCAGGACTCAATTAGAAATTTGAGATTAAAGGCAAATTGAAAAACAAAACAGAGCAGTGACAACAAGAAAGGCGTCTTTACCTTTAGCGACAGACACGCGGAGGCTGAGTTTACAACTTTACAAGCAGCTGCAGCGTGAGGGGAATATCAAAGATTGTTTGTGGAAAAGTGAGCGCTCACTCTGTATTAGACATTTTTTGTACAGTCTTGGTAAATTATTAGCGGCAGAGTGAGCGCTCACACCATGTGAGGATCTTTGACGTGTGGAGTGCTTTTGCTTCATCAAAGCGCAGTATGTTTAGCATACTGTGGCTGAAAGTAACCGTGTCATGATGTGGATCTGTCTCTGCAGCTCAGGAGGTAATAACGTCCTTTCTCTCTCTTTTTTATTTTTTTTTTATCGCTGCTTAAGTGGAAATTGTGCTCAAAATATGAAGTTACAGGTGACGCTGCTGCGGCCTGTGGAGCTTCTGTTGTGCTGTTTTAGGACTTTTTATACACGTTATTTTTTTTATTTTTAATCAAAATAATACCGAAAAAAGCACAGTTAAGTCACCGGCACCGAAAAGCAGGTATCGTTAAAGTATTGGTATTGAAAAAAAAAACGAACGGTACCCATCCTTACCTGGCACCAATTAACCACCTGCTGTAGCCACACCTACAAAAGCCCACACCTTGGAACATTCTGGGCTGCTGGCCTTTGTGTCCAGTATGCCATTTGTTCTGAGTTGCTTTGTTGCCAAAGTTAACTTTTGTGTTAAGAGACACTAGTTTTCAGTTGTGTCTCCCGTTTGTGTTGTTTTCTGTGTCACTTGTTAGTTTTGTTCATGTTTTCTTTAGCTTTGGTAACTTGGTTTTGTACACTTTTTGGTTTGTCTTGTTTTAGGTTAAGTTTTATTAACCCATGTAAACATTGTACATAGCCTTTGTTTGGATATTTTAGTTACCCCTTTGTTAACTTTACCGTTTATATTATCTTTTATTAAATTACAACTTTATGTATCCATTTTCCATCTTGGTTTTTGTTACTTCCTTTTAACCTAGCTGAGCCAGGTTGTAACAGACTGTGAGCTCCATTTAAGTTTGTCTACTGGGCCGTCTTTGTTACTTTACATTTTTAATCGTTTTTGGGCATGGGGTCCTAGAAAGGGTTCCTGCTTTTCCCTTTCTTTGAAATACCAACCAAAGAAGTTCTAAATTAAACGACTAAAACCTCAAACATCTTGAACAACTAAATAAAACCTGTTAAACCCTTGTCTTTTGTCCTTCATAAATATGTTTTGATTCTTTGGGTCATAACACTTTGATAAAATTTTAAAATCTCTAGAGGAGAACGATCAGACAGCCACTCATTATAGCTGCATGTCATACAGTCAAGTAAAGCGGCTGCCAGGACGGGCCACAAGTGTCCTCCATCAATCTATAAAGATGAATGAATAAATCTCAAGGTTACCATCTATTATACATTACACACAGACGACCTCCGCACCATCAGGATAAATCTTCAACAAACCCTTTAAAGAAATGTCTCGGTAAAATACACACCGCCGATCATTCAACTCCCCGGACTGAAAAGGTCTGCTACCAAATAACAGCTGGTTTTATCAAACGCCACTTAACATGTTACACTTTGCTATGTGGCCTAAATACAGCTGTCCTATAAAAAAACACGTCGGACCTTCCTGCTGTGAGAGGAGTGTGCCAACTGCTGTGCCTCCCAATGCCAAAACATTTATGGAAGTTCTCGCTTACCCTTCAGCCTCAGCTTAAGTTGATAACAGGCCCATTTGGAACATAATTGAGCAGTCTCAGTGTTTGCCAGAGGATTAGGCTGCATTTGCCTTGTTATTTAGTTATACATAAACCTCATTCGTCGGGGACAGGCTTGAGTAATCTCCTTCATTAAACTTCTGAAAAGCTTCACAAGACACCGAACAACTTTAATTATGACATAAACTTCTTTTTGGCGCGGAAATGTCGCCATTGCTGAAATTTCTATCACATTATCTGGAGGTATTGGGTGGCTTTGGGCACATGCGATTGTCTGCGCTTTGTAGTATAGTGGCAGACGCATCTTGGGAAATGTGAGTGAAGAAAATTGGGCCATTACAATGTTCTTTGTCATCTCCTCCTCTTTCAACCTGGAAAGTGCTAGACATCTTTGAATGGGATTACAACAATGCTATACTTCCATTTGATTTTGATATGGATAATGCTGCTGCTGAACTAATGGGAGGAATCTATTGAAATCAGAGAAAATGTATTGTTTTAACGACAATGGGCGGTTACGATATCTTGTTAGGCTTTGAATATCAAGTAATTACACCGGGGCGCACTTGACCAAGGTCTAATTACCTGAAGTGGTCTGGGCTGCATTTGATGCAATTAGGAGGCAGCGGAGAGATCAGAGGAGGAAATAATGTCACTAGAGCCTCTCAGCACAGTGCTCCGACACTAAAATCTGCTCTTTTATACACTAAATAATAGTTTTAATAAAACTTTTTTAGATTATACAGAAGCTGGGTTAATTAAACATAAACAAAAGTGTCAAACTGAAGGACACAAGAACTATAAAAAAATATTAGTGCAACTAATTGTTGCATTATCTAGCCCAAGTTCTTAAAACTAAAAGACACATGAAAAACGAATGGATTTACAGAAAATGTTTTTGGGGAGAAACTTTGAAAGATGGCAGTGACGCACATTGGTCTCACAAAAAAAGGCATTCACAAAGACCATAGTATGCTGTGAATGTGGAGGATGTGAGCGCTCCGAGCTATGAGAGGAATACAGACAGAAGAGTGTCTGACAGTGGTCGGTCGGTCTGCTGAGGCACACTGCTTTGTTAATGAGGCCGCGATGAGAGCTTAAGATGTTCTCTGTTGATCTGTCCTCTGGCTTGGTAAATTATCTCAAAGCGGGAGTTCAGCTAAAAGCAGCTGTGATGCCAGGAGTGGGACTAATGGCTCTGCTCTGCGCTAAACACAAATGACAAAGCACAAACGCAGATGTTCAAAAGGACAGGTGAAAGCACACGTGTGTCTAACAAAAATGTTGTATCCTTTGTTGAATCCTGTGTATGAACTCGCTGCAAAGGCCAGATCTTATTCCACAGTACTATTAACCTGCGGGGAGAAGACTGTGCCTTTAGTCCCTGGACTAATCATTTATACATGCCCCCTAAAGGCTCATATGGGAACAAAGTATTCTGAACAAACTTCTGAAATTAAGCAGGGAGGAATGATTTTTTTAACAACAAAAAAAGATTGATTGATTGTTTTTTTGGCATAATTCTGAAATTGCCTGTTGGGCCATTCACATATAGGTTTAGTATACTAAATGTTTAAGCTGAGTAAGGTGGTGTTTTTTTGCAAGGGATCTTATGGAGTTTATTTCAAAGCCTTTGGCTTGTGGCAAACTTGTCAAATATAAGCACAATCCATATCAATGATTTTGTGCTTGCAAAACAAGCTCTGATACAGTAAAGTAGAACTGTAACTTGTATGTATCGGTTTAATTGGGTCGTAAGTCTGGAATTTCTCTTTAGTGTAATGTACACTACCTGGCCAAAAAACTGTTGATAAAAAAAAAAAAAGCAGCATTCACTGTGGCATTGTTTCAACAACATTCTGCACCGAGATCTAAAATTGCACAAAGCCTTCTCCAGCACATCGTAAAGATGAGGGTTAAGATCTGGACTCTGTTGCTCCCTGAACCTCTCTCATAATGTGAGCCCGATGATAGCTGGCATTGTTATCTTGGAACATGCCCGTGCCGCCAGGGAAGATGGAATAACCTGGTTATTCAGGATGTTCAGAACATCAGCTGATCTCATTCTTTGGGCTCATAGTATTGCTGAACCTTGACCTGACCAACTGCAGCAGCCCCAGATCATAACAGTTAATTATACTCAGGTAGCAACTTTTATTATGGTCAGGCAGTGGATATCGCTCTTAAGAGTAAATTACTTTATTAATTAGAGTTTTTTTGAGTGACTGGTTCTTCAGAAGCCGCCACCTGTAAATAAATGCTCATGAAAAAACCTAGGTAGCTGGAGGCCCTCAGATTTTCCCAGTGTGACGGGATATTTCATTAGCGCTGACACTCTGTTGTCCAGTGAGGTTCAGTCCGGGCAAGAAAATGCAAACGGACGACTTTGAGCACATCATTTGTGACTGTGACAAGCCTCTGCCCAGCACTAAGGATGGACGAGGATGAAAAAGCGAGAGGCGCCGGAGTGGGAATGATGAACGAGTGAGAGTGGAATGAGATTAGGAGAGGTCCGTGGAATAAATGAACAGATTAATGAAGTGAGGAGACCGAGGAGGCAGAGAGAAAAACACTGCCAACACCAACATGACTCGTAATCTAAATAAAAACTCCAGTTTCTGCAAATAGTGCAGACTTTTCTTCTTCTGGCATTGTAACTGTTCGCACGCTCCACACCTTGTCCAGACTTTGTAAAATATTGCTGTCATTTCATACAATCTAAATTGGGACCCGTCGTCGTATAATATTTCAAAGTAATAGCCTACCTGCCAGAGCTCTCCTAAATGTCACAGCCTCGATCAAAGGCTTTAAAATGTTATCTTACCAAAGCTTCTTGTGACTGTCTTAGTCAAGACTAATGTGTTTACACTTCACTCTTTGAAAATGTAGGTGTTTTACGAGCTGAATGTAATTTAAATATATACTGTACATCTTTTCCATTTTTAGTCCCTGTAGGCGTTGACAAAACCTAGGTTTATTATATTTCAAGCATACACACTGAATTTATTTTAAGAATTTGTGTGACTAATACATAGCTAGAAATAATAAATTCATGTTTGTTTTTCTTATCATTCAGCGACTTACTTTTCAAATCAGGGATCGTCAAAGCAGACTAGTCACATAATGATGATTATGTAGCAGATTTCGCTGTCATTACTTTTCTGGACTGGACTGGATGGGATACAGCCACAGCGGTACCCAACGCTGCATCACAAACATCAAACATTTAAATCACTCAAGACAACACGTGTGTCAAGTGATAATAATAATAAGTATAATACTTTTTCATTAACAATGATAGTAGTTAAAGCAATAGACGACAGTGGGTTGTATTAACAAAACGTCACGCACTTGATGTTGTAAATTGTATTTTTTCATTAATATGGGCAATGAACATCATTTACCACAGATCGAACCCTTAAGAATGTTTTAAAACAACTCGGGATGGACCAAGATCTCGTACCACAAGATTCTGCAAAATCAAAATGCCACAAGGTTTTACGTCTATGTGTCGAGTAATATTGTGGATTTTTATGTTTTATTTTTTCATTCTTATTTCTGGCATCCAATATACTGTAGGTTTGTAAAGGTGCTTAAAACGAATATTTAGTTAATAGTCACCCACAAATGTTTAAATAATATATTGTTTTGCACTTTAAAAAGGAGAAATTGAATTTGTTTTCCTTTTTGTTAAACTGTTCAATAAAAGGAAATATTCCATCATGGTTTATAATAACAGGTTATGTCAAAACCTCTTGTTTATCATGTCATCTCTTGCAATTTGTGTCACGGCCCACCCCCTTAAAAACAGCCCATGTGTAATTGCAGGCAATGAAATAGGTCTGCAGTTGTTAAAGTATGAATACGTACGTCGCAATGAAGTGGTATTAAAGAGGTCTATGAGCATACTGTAACGTTCTCCATAAACAGTGAGCACTTCTCAGTCTGTGGACACTACAAATAAAGCTGTTCAGTTCGGTGCATGTTCTCTCCTAAATAAAGAGCATGTGATTACAGTTTTTAGTTTAGTTTATTTCCTTATTTGGCGTTTTGCACCTTGAAGGTGCGCAGCCCGTATGGGCTTATAAGACACAAAAATGCAGGCAGACATTAAACAAACAGTGTCCTCTTACGTTGAAGCCAAGCGCTTAACAAAAACGTGGACAAATAAAATGGCTTATACTTAACTACTTAAGCCATTCCTCATCTGATAATTCAAACACATTTACAGCAACATCAGACAGTTTACAATATCATCTAACTGACACAAACAACATCTCTCATCAAAGAGCTCCTCCTCTGGGACCGAGTGGAATCGACCCGTCTCCAGAGCCAGGGGCAGAGTCCCAGACCTCAGCTGAGCATAGACTGACCTCTGACCTCTAGGCAGGTTCAGGGTCACATAGGGCTCAGGGCCAAAATGATCTTTTATATACAAGTTCTCAGCTTTGGCTTACACAAGACAATCATTACACCTTTGATTGGTTTTAGAGACAGGCAATCCCAGGACTAACAGTGTTATTGCCATGTCTCCTGACTGGACCCATGCTGATCCCTCAAGTGCCCTCTGCGCCACACCTGGCACACTCCACCTAGCAGCATCAATTTGCCCACTTACCTGGCGGAACAAACGCTGGGGCACGCAGGGACATCAATAAGTGGACTTATGCAAATATCCCAAGACAAGGCCACGCAAGATATTTTTACACAAATAGATGGATTTGCAGAATAAATCTTTAAACCCCAAAGTGCAATGTTTTACACCTGCCAGCTTTAGTAGTTCTCTGCTCAGTTCCAGTGAAGACGTGAAGGATTTCAACTGTTCTATATGCAATGGAAGTTTAAACAGAAAATCAGCAGTATATGGATCCACCGATACGCTAAAAGACAAATTTATGCTCCCATTTCATACTAAACAAATCTGTGTGTTTCCAGCGCTGTTACGGTCACTGCATTTATGCTTATGTGTTTGTAATGTCCAGCCTGTTTAGTTTCCACCAGAGGGCACTGCCGGTGGGTCAAAAAATTTTACAGGAGAAGAAAGGTGAAATATATGGTGCCACGTTTATTACATGACAATTACTGAAGAATAGTCAGGAAAATTAGGTAAAACAGTAACGGTTTATCAGAAAATTGTAAATATCACTTTGTAGAAGTTTTGCTGTTTGCTCCGCTTCACCTGTTGAGCTGTGAGCAGTAGCGCCACCCAGCAGTTAGCTCAGGGACTGCTCTATTGTTATGACTCCCATATGCTTTGGGTAAACAGAGCGAACAGCAGAAATGAGACACCTTAGGGCCGTTTTCACACATGTTGGAGCACAGTAGGTCGTCTTGAGACCGCCTTAGCTCCAACTGCATTTACTCCAAAGGTAGTTAGGTCCGTGTTCACACGCGCTCGCACAAAACATTGCATCATCAGCCACGTCCCAACAATCAGCTATTCAACGAACTTATTCCCATGACAACGGGCATCAACCTGTCAATTATGTGCCGACAACGATACGCGCGCACGTACAGGCACCCCGATGTTACGCGGTGGTCACTCGTCTCCCTCATGGTTAAATACACTGAGGCTTATTGCTGGGTTGCAGGTATCATCACAGCATTCTATAAGCCAATACTATTATATGGAGGAAAAATTATTGTTTTTTTTAGGAAATTTGTGGTCTTGTACAGAGAGATCTTGGACCCAGTGACTGATATTAATGATAATTTTTGTAATTGATACATTTTCTTTTGAGCTACGACTTGTGAAATGCTGTTAATAGGAAAGACTGGCTCCTGCCCCCCGCTGGGTCCGGTGACATCACATTCTAGAACCTGCAACCCAGCAATAGACGCAAAGCGCGGAGAAATTTACTTAATCAGCACATGGAGAGGAAAGTTTCACTGCAGCAGGAAGGGAAAGACAGGAAAGAGGCGTTGATTTAAAGTATCATCAATCCAGTAATCCATTTTGCCTCGTCAGAGTAATCCAAACGTCCTCATGTAGCGTGTAGTCACTTTCTTCGTGCAAAAAAAGAGGCATCAAAGCGAGAATATTTCACCAGAGGTCGATCGCCTTCACACCACAACCGCTCCGACGCAGAGAGCGAGATGAGCCGCTCCGAGACCACCTGTTTCAGCCGCAGTCGGAGCGGCTGTTTAGACCGGCTTAAAGTACTGCGGTTAGATTCACGCTGACCCTAAAGTGCCGCTCTCGGGCTGAAAGTCCCTTTGAGTCGACCTAACTAGAGCCTGTGCGAAAACGCCCTCAGACAACAAGGCGTTCACAGAACACGGCTCCAACCCCGGTAGTACATTCTTTGACAATTTGCGGAATGTCTTTCCACGCTTTCAACTCCTCTCACCCTGTGCTGTCGCATACAATAAAGCAAAACATGCTCTGCAATCAGGCTGCAGAACAGAGATCTATAGTTTTTATAACTTGAATAAACACAGCAGGAAACCACATTAGGTGTCCATAAAAAGCATGATCAACAATAAAATATCCAATAACAATCCGAGTTTAAGAGCTAAATATAAATATTTTACCACAGAGTTTAGAGAAATGTTTGTTTTCTTATCCGATAGCTGGCAATGAAGCCAACTAAATATATATGTGGCTGATATGGACACCTTATTGGACTCACTGTAAACCTGCTTTACTGGAAAAGATACAATGCATGTCCTGCAGCATTAGTTCTGCAGGAATGTGTCAGATATCAATATAAATATGCTAAAGGCAGCACCCAAGTCTAAACTTTATTTTGAGAACTGCAAAAGTGTTCTACTTGTCAATAGATAAAGAAGGCCTACACTACAGTGTATACAGATGATCCACTGTTAATCCACAACTGTTGCATCCTGCCTTAATTCTTGCATGTAACTAATGTGGCATTAACTAAAATGCACTTTCCAGAGTGTACCACCAAATTTACTCCAGGCTCCGATCATACACATAACCTAAAGTCTATAAGTTAATAGATATGATTATTAAAGAGGGAGGGTTGTTAAATAGTTCTAAAAGAGATCGCCTTTGCTCTGCCTGATCCCGTCAGATCTCGGAAGCTAAGCAGGAAAGTGTCTGGTTGGTAGCCTGGGTGAATGTAGTGAGTGAGTGAGCGGGCGGTGGTGGTCTGAGGGGCCGATGGCGCAGACTGATTGCCTCGTATCCGTCAGGGCTGCTGTGGTTACAATAGTAGCTTACCACCACAGAGTATAGAGTGAATGAATAATCCAAATACCGACCAGGCTCTTCCCTGCTTAGCTTCCAAGGTCTGACGGGATTAGGCATAGCAAAGGCGGTATGTGACCTATGCATAATTATTGTTATTAAATGATTATATAACCAAAATAAGGCCATTGACATAGTAACAGTAATAGTAGAAGTTCAGGCCATAGTGCTAAGAATTGGTCAATCAGGCTATATGAATTTAAAAAACATTTTATTTGTTGTGTTCCTTGACAAGAGTAAGCAATGGCGCCAATGTGAAGTGTTTGTTGAGAAAAACAAAGCCATGCTATAGTTAATAGAAATGTGAAGTACTGGTGGAATGCCACTTTTGCGTGCTGATGTCTGAGACGCTCCTCAGTGTCTGACAGTGAGAGGTAATTACACATGGACACACACACACACCATTAATAACAATGCGGCATGGCTCCTATATGTAAACATGGAAATAGAGAAACTGCTTTCACACCATTATGAATGAGCTGCCTGCAATCTGAAATAAAAGCAATTTGTATTCTCTGCAGTGTTGAGGTCTATGATGTTTTGGTCTTATCTGCCGCCCAAAGCAAATTATCAAAGCACAGCCATTTCCCTGGAGAAAACTGATGCTCTGAACTCCGTGCCTCTTTCTAACTCGTTTTACATTCTTTCACCGGGAGTCATTTGGAAGATGTTTGCAAATAGTTTGGAAAAGGTAAAGAAACAGCTTGCTCCTTGGCGAACAGCTTGCACGTATGATGGCCCTTGCGTTCAGGTGATTAACTCTCCAAGATGCTAGCAGGTGCACGCTCATCTGTAGCTGCATGCACTGCCTGAGAGGGAATACATATGGCATTAATTAAATGATCTGGAATTAAAACCGCAAAAGGCCACACAGACATGGGCTAAGTCTGAGAGATTGTTTGGATAACTGGGCTGACAGATATTGGAATATTTTTTTTTAAATCTTCTGTTATCTTTGAGTTCATTACTTGTAAGTGAGTGTGTTGGGAAGTCAGAATTGTAAAGTGCCATTGGGGCCTGATAATTAGTAGTCTCAAATACGCTGGATGATATCTTAAGATAATGGATTCTACCCATTTCAGGTCTGTTGGCATGAGAGCCGCAGGTGTTTGAATGCTAAATAAATACTGACTAAATGCATTAACTGGCTGTTCTTTCCTACACTCTTGACTCAAAACTTTAAGGTCATACACGCTGAAAAAGCAGAATTGACGTTAAGAGAAAAAGGTCACGGAATGGGGGTTAAAAGGTGTGGCTAAATGCATTTCAATAACAATTGTTGTTACACAATAGGACATGTTTGGCTCGAGATGGCCTATTTGCTTTACTGTCTTACAGTATCGATACTAGAGGCCGACCGATATGGGTTTTTGTAAGGCCGATGCTGATGCCGATATTTTGGGATTTTAATTGGCCGATGCCGATAAATGCACGGGCGATATTTTTGGCCTATTTTTTCACATTTCTTGTCTATAATCCTATATGAGGCTTCTAAACTGTAAATGTGTTGAACTGTGACAGGGGGCGTTTTATTAGGGGCATAAGGCTGATTTATTAAAAAAATTCCTGTCCAGGTTTGTGAAAAAGTGAATGGTCCTCTTTTCTTCAGTGTGACATCAATAGCTACAGTCTTAATGTTTTCTTGCAAAAGGGATGTCACTATTTATCAATTATATCGATCGGTAAAATAATGTAGACATTAAACAAGGATCACTGGACTATTCTATACCATTTCCTTGGGAAAATGACGGGCTTTAGGTTGCACTAAAATTAACAACTTACATAAAGTGATCTGATATTATGTTAAATCAGTTATTTAATAAAAAAAAATACAAATAGTGGTTTTAGTTTATTTCTTTACGTAATCCAATCATAGTTTCTGTCCCAGTCTTGCTTAGTTGATGTTAGCATTAGCATCCTGCCGTTGGCTTTAGCACACTGAGATTAAAACTAACGGTTGAATTCTGCAGGTTCTGGGCTTCAAAATGAGCTGCAGCATGTAAAATTCCTAGTTTGGAAACCTTGTTCACAAACCTTGGCAATAAACGAATTCTGATTCCATATTCACTGAGGTTTAGTCAGTGAAACTTGTGTTTAACAGGCTTTATTCAGAGCGATTTTCTTTGTGATGTTTCTCAGTCCCCTTGAGGCCTAAGAGGGTGTTCTTGAGCTCACATTATAAGCTCTGACTGAGCTCCTTCCAGAGCAAAAAACTGGAAGTCTCTATCACTTTCGGTTCTGGATATCGGCATTTATGCGCATTAGACCGGCCCGATAATCGTTACATACAAAAGTCAGTATATAATTATACAGTCTTTGGCACAAAATTGTCATCCACACAGAAAGCAAAAGCACAGTTCTAACTTTGCAATAACACCTTCACACTAAAATGGAATAAAACATTAAAGATCAAAGCATGTATGTAAAAGCTCATTTAATGACAGATACCAACTCTCCCTTCTTTTTCAATGAAAGTGTAGCAAGGTTATTGCATCCCATCATTCTAACACTAACTCAGAAGTAGTCATCTCAGTCGACGCTGAGAAAGCATTCGATCGAGTGGAATGGGCATACCTTTTTGCTGTTCTATATACATTTGGCTTTGGGAGTCGTTTTATTTCATGGATTCAATTGTTATATAATCCTCCACAGGCTAGTGTCTATACAAATAATGTTGTCTCTGATTATTTTACTCTGACACGCGGGACAAGACAGGGCTGTCCTCTATCTCCCTTGCTTTTTGCCCTTGCTATTGAACCCTTATCAATAGCTTCTGTATTAATTTAAAATTATCACTTTATGCAGATAATCTGCTATTGTATGTTTCAGATCCCATAACAAGTGTTCCTCATATCATATCTTTGCTAAAAAGATTTGGCTTAATTTCAGGCTATAAAATAAATATTTCAAAAAGTGAATGCTATCCAATTAACTCCTTAGCTCTTGCTCTTAAACAAACGGAGATTCCTTTTAAATTTAGCCAATCAGGATTTAAATATTTAGGAATTAACGTTACTCGTACATTGCCCTCCTTATATGCAGCAAATTACTCTCCATTAATTACCCAGCTTAAATTAGACTTTCAAAGATGGGGCTCTTTTTCCCTGTCACTCATAGGTCGAATTAATACAATTAAAATGAATGTCTTGCCTCGATTTCTCTTTCTCTTTCAGTGTATTCCCATTTTCCTCCCGAAAACCTTTTTTAAAACTCTTGATGCACTTGTAACTTCATTTCTATGGGAGGGAAAGAACCCTAGGGTGAGGAAACTGCTTTTGCAGAGGTCCACATTGAGTGGCGGACTTTCCCTACCTAACTTGCGACCTGAGCCACATGTTCTTTTTGTGCCCAACGCTTCATAATTTCTGGAACCAATATACTGTTATTCTATCTAAAGCTCTAAAAATTAAAGTTGACTTGAATCCTTATTTAGCTATATTTGGTATTCCAGTAAACTCTATTTTAACTAACTCTTTGCATTCAAAAATATTGGCTTTTACATCACTAATTGCAAGACAAAAAATGTTGCTTTCTTGGAAATCGCCTAAAGCACCTTTAATATCCCAGTGGTTTCACGATGTTTTATCATTTCTTAAAATGGAGAAAATAAATCTCGCAATGAAAGGAAAAGAGGACAAATTCGAATGCCTGCAAGCTAAATTCTCACACCATTTGTGAGTCCACAACACATGGCAATCAATCTTTAACCGCTTCCACCTTCATCAAAACCAGATCAAAAATGGTTTGAGTCACATGATACTAAATAACAACCCGCCACGACAAAAATATAAATATTTAATGGATTTGCGGTGTGCCTAATCCAATCAACAGCAATCGCTGCTCCAAAAGTGCATCCAACATTAATAATTATAATAAGGCGATTGTAAATTCAGTCTAAAAGAAATGTGGTCTCATGGCAGTAGTGACTCATGCTGCCAGAAGTCACTACAGTCAGTGCAGCTGAAAATAACTCAATAAACTCAAAGAACCTCAGACAAGTTTTTGGACCTCTCAAGTTCATGATTAAGTGATATTTTATGAATTTATGATTAAGTATTTAATAGAGACTTTATCATACTAATTGGACAAGAGAATCTTTAATCAGACATACAAAACCAGCTGCTCTTTGTAATCACAAGTTTTTATGTCATTAAAATACAAGGCGAGAGCTTTGTGGTGTTGTACAATGGTCCGTGGCCTGAGCTCGGTCAGAACTCCAGCACTTCACCTTTGGTGCCCCACTCCTCTCACATGATGTGACTCAGTAAGCACAATCTTTCCAAAAATCTTACTCTATCGTCAACAGCCACTGAGTATCCATGCATTATTCATGTGTGTTTTTTTTTTTACCAAGCACTCATAAAAATGTGAATAATCCAGTCTGATGTTTAAAATGCACAGCAGGAATCCGTCCGCTTATATCCCTATATCCAAGCTCATGGTTACTGACAATGCTGTGGAGGAGCGCTCAGGAACTTGTGATGACTAGCAATGTTGAACGACCCTGAAGTAACTTACAGCCAAGGTAATTCAATTATTCATAGCAATAACAGGCCGCTTTGATATGATGAAATGCTTTCCACATATTGGTTGGAAATGAATGGCTAAACGATCATCAGTGTAACGGCACATGTGGCACTTTTCAGGCAGAGGACTGTCATATTTCAATGGGACTCATTAGCTTGCAAGCATTAGCATTTCATTTATGCATGGGATTTTAATCCACCTAGTACTCGAGGTGTTCTTAAAGTCCCAGCAGAGCCATCCACTCCATCAGCCAGGAAAGCTGCTACATAAGCACATGCTTCAAGTTATGTTCAGGACTTGAAACTTTAGACACACACATGAATATAATTTTGCTAATGCTCTACCAAGCAATGACATCGCACATACAGCTAGAGCGCCGTCAATTCAAAATGTCCTCATTTTGTCTGAAACGTTAAGGCCTGCAACACTTTGTGAGACATGTCTACCATATAATGTACTGAATATCTTTATGTAACATATCTGCCCCATTGTTAATTTTACTAAACACTGCTCATTTTTACAACAAAAAGTATAAAAACTTCATGAATAACTTGAGTCCAGAAGAGCAGTAACTGACTTTCCCATATCATTTCACGAGCACATGTTCCCTACAGCAGACATATGCTGCAGGCCAGCCCAGAGGAGGAGGGGAGATTCCACAGCTGTTCCTCTTCAAATATGCAAATTGGTCAAATATGCTTGGGACTAAATATAACTGCTCATTAAACTTTTAGTGTTGCATTGCGTAGTGGTATAAAGCAGTAATGACCCCTGACGGCAGGGTACAGGGGAGCGAAGCATGACTGGAGAAATAGATGTTGAATTGATCAGGAGCAGTGTTGGCTTTGAATAACTTTTATGGCTTATGGCAGAGTTGTGGTGCATCTCAACTCAGCCAAATGAAGTGCCAGGCCTTGTTGATGCACAGCTGAGAGCGCAGTGCATCTGTGTGGTAGTCAGACAGTGCCATATCAAATGGAGAGGGCTTGTTTTGATTTGCAAACTTGTTGTTGAATGGTTCAGAGTTACTAATTTGATAGTCCCATAAACTGTGATAACTGGAAAAGAGAGTTTGTCTGCTAGTGTCAGCAAACACTAGGCTTGAATGAATAAATTTAACAAAATACCATCAGATCAATTGCCTACAATATGGCTATTGAGACCAGAGTGAGCTGTCACAAACATGGAACGAAGGACAGCACATTTTTCATCAGGAGTGAATCCAAACTTGTGTATGCCAAAACTGTAGTAAACTAACAGACATTTTGATAAACTTAAGTATGTGTTCAGCTAAGTTATATAATTCATAAGGTGATATGTTCTGTAACCGTCTTCTTCATGTCCATGTGTTGAGTGGATAGACTCTAACTCAGACTGGCAGATGGGCAGAGGGCATGTGGTAAACATGCAGGTCAGAAGGACATTAAAATGTCTTTCACTGGTCAGCCAACTGAAGAGGGGACTTCACGCACATGTCTAAAGCAAGGCACAGTAACTTATGCACAAAATTCATGAGATTAAAGTGCAATATACAGATTTTTCCTGACTACTTTACATTGACCAAAAAATAATTTTTTGCTTGACCAAAAACTAAGTCACGCCTGGATTTAACTAACTGTTATGCTGCTGCAGTTGGTCAGGTCTAAGTTCAGCAACACTAGGGTTAAGATTAAAGTATACTTGTCTGCATTTGACCCATCCTCAATGCCGCTGGGGCAGTGGGCAGCCAGCCGGTGTAGTTGTCTACAGATGTGAAGCCAGGCAGAAACACCTGGCTGGAGGATACACCTATTGTGCATATTTTTATAGTGGTTGGGGAAACCGGAGTACCCGGAGGAAACCTAACCAGACACAGGGCGAACATGCAAACTCCACACAGAAAGCCCCCGTCTGGGGATCGAACCCAGGACCTTCTAGCTATGAAGCACGAGTGCTAATCGCTGCACCAAAATATGTCACTGTGAATGCACGCTGTAATCAAAACTAAAAGGTGGTCCCAACCAAATGGAGCGTGTGACTTTTTTTGCACTGACTTTTTTTTTTGTTGGGCAGGGTATAAAATCACAAAAGTTGAACTTTTACACATGGTACAGTTAATGTTTTAGGTCAGAAGAAGCTGTGAGGGAGCTGGCCACAGAGTAGTCGAAATGGGCAGGCAGACTTGACAAACATATAACTCTTACCGTTAGCTTTTATACCTCTCCTAATGGGAAAGACCTCCCCACAGGTAAGTACCATTAGCTTGATAAGTTTAGCTGGCAAGTTCAAATTTTACATAAAACAGGTTGGTGTTTAGTCCAACAATAATAACTGTTCAAATCAAATTAATAAAGACAAACTGGAAACCAAAATCATATACAAAGGAAATTCAAAGCAAAGTTTAAACCAATTTCCCCCTTGCCACATGATTCAGCCTGAGATTTTAAAATGCCCAACAAGGACCACGTCTTCCATTTGTTCCAACCATGTGGTACAGCTTTGTAATAACAACGTTTTAAACGGACAGTGTGACGTGTAATCATTAACTTAAACAAATGAATGAATCCGGTGGGTTATTGTTAGCTGATAGATATGGCAAATGACTCA
Source organism: Proterorhinus semilunaris (assembly GCA_021464625.1). NCBI lineage: Eukaryota > Metazoa > Chordata > Actinopteri > Gobiiformes > Gobiidae > Proterorhinus > Proterorhinus semilunaris. The sequence continues at coordinate 20,815,853 of CM038360.1, forward strand.
AAGTGTCCAGAATAAATACTGGGACAAACCCACTTTGTCACAGAAGCTTACCCAGAGGACTTTGTTTCACCTCCAGTAGATGTCTGGGTTTTCCTCGGTCTGTGCGTGTATGTGGACTGTGTCAGTCGTGAGAAGAGAGATAGTATATGTCGAGTGCTGTGGGCTCAGTTGGCAGAGCTGACAAAATGTCTGTTCACTAACTTTGTCACAGACCTCAGATGACACACAGCAGCAGGTCCTACAGCAGCCAACTGCACACAGGATATGCATGAGCAGGTAAAGAGGTAGCGGGTTGCCAAATCAGTGGCCAATCCAAAATTGACCAGAGGCCAACATGATATGGAATTTGCTAAAACATACCGTATGATGTAGGTGTTCACTGTTGCTATATACAGTAACTAAAGGCTACAAGATTTATCACAAGCGAACCAAACTTAAATGGCTGCTCAAAATCAAAACGTAGCAATTACAGTATTTAGATGACACAATGTTCTGTGCAGAGAACTTAGTTAAAATAAACCTGATAATCCAGTGACTAACGCAGGTAGGCGATTCCAAATGTAATATAAATTCCACGTTCCCTCCAAATGTAATGCTCCTGGATATCCACTATTAACTGAATAATTATTTTTTAAATATAACTTGCAAGTCAATACTTGCAAGTTATAGTCAATACATCACAAGAACATGTCCGAAACTCACCCTAAATTGTTCATCCCTTAAACAAGCAAAACCATTAACTCCAGTATAATTGAAACATAAATGTGGAAATGATACAATCCCAGTGCGCACTGTGTTCAATGCGTATCGATCTTAGTCTGGAGGAGTGAAGAGTGCGAGTGTCATGTGACTTGTCCTTTCCACCGGCAGACTGTCTGAATCACACCCGGGCCACAATAGGCAGCAGTGCAGCCCTTCTGCTATCATCTATAATTCACCCGAGCGTCACATACCATTTGTCTGCAGCGGGATTACAATTTCATATCTCCCGTTTCTGGGGAATTGCTTTTGGGGTGAAGACGAGGAGGGGTCCGCGCACCTAACTGAGCAGTCAGGTGTTCTCGTGTAACTCCTCTTAAGGGAACAAAAGGGGGGACATGTTATGAAATGTTGTCAACGGCGTGCCAGCGGAGGGGAGGTATGACTCTAATGAAAGGCCGCAGGCGCTTACATTTCCCATTGACTTCTCGGCCGCATCTCATTTAGTGGACAGATCCCTGCGATGAATATTTAACACGTTTATGAAAGAAAGTTGTTGTTGTGAATACATTGTACACAAATGAGACATTGGGGAGACATTGATTTTGATTTCTACCATCTTCTGTTTACTCACAAAAACTCACACAAACTTAAGTCTCTACAGCATTGACTAATCTCCACTTGAGTGAATGAATAAATACATTAAAAATATATATATTCACAATAAAGATGATATCACACTGACATGCAAGTCATTACATGTCTTCAATTATTTAATAGTCAAACAATTCTAACTTATCCTTTCCATATCTCTCTTCACTGCTCCCATACTTATCTCAACTGGTTAAGGGCTTTATGATCCTTTAGGCTTTTTAAACAACTCTTGAAATGTAGTAAAACTTACAATAATGTACGCGTTTTCTTGAAAATACCCCTTGGACTTTAAATGTAATGCAGTTATTCAAAACGCCAGCAGGGAGTGCTATCAAACTCTTATGCTGCAGTTAAAAGGGCAGTGATTCAAATATCATAATCTGCAAATATGGTATTCTTCATGGATTCCTCCGTATGACGTATAACAGAGTGTGGGAGGGAGAGAGAGACAGACTAAGTTATAAAGACTTCTAAATCTTACCATTCGTAAGTTTGTGCTTCTGGTGGGAAATTATTTTTAATTGTAGCTTTGCAGATCCAGCCCAGACAGTGACAATTTTGTTATGTCTCATTACTGCTGCGGTGAAATGGTGACAATGACAAGTCAGGATCTAAATGGTCTTTATTTGGTTCTTGAGCTGTAAAATTACAGCTGAAAACACATAAATTAGAAGTACATTATAGACAGTAACTATAACAAAAAAAGCATAGAATCCTTAAGACTTAGCACAACCCCATTTGTAACCATCTCGAGTTTGTTCATCTAATAATGTAGCTCTGTAGTTACATTTTTACTGAGCATTTGCTAGAGACCACAAGTGTAATATATATGACAAAAATTAAATGTGAACGTTCAGCTGCTGTTATTACGAGTGAGGACCTTCTCCAAGCTAGTCATAGTAATCAAGGCAATATCGGGAGCCAACGACGCCACAATGGAGTTCAAATACCTTCAGGCTATGCTACTGTAATTTTCCTCCGAGCACTGCGGCCCTGGCAAATTACAACAATACTTTATTAAAATGCTCAATGGTCATAATCACTCCCTTGTTTGGAGCACACAACATTACCGGATCGGTCGAGCTGGTGCCTATTATGTTTGCAGACAAAGTGCGCATTGCGAATGGGATCCCTGGAGTAAATGAAGCGTTTTGTGTGTCTTTAAATGGCAGGTAGGCAGAACAATGCCCTCACAGGACAAAAGAAACAAGACAAAAGGTTAGCTCACTTTGATCAAACGAGGACGCAAGGCGATTGGGCCATCAAGAACACAAGATGAATGTGTGCTAGAGATGTGTAAGTTGTACAAAAGGTCAGGCACAAAGTATATCTAAGGGTGACCTATGTTTAAAGTCATACTATGTAACATTTGTCCAATATACAAAACAGAATACAAGCATTTATTTCATTATGGCCAAACATTTGGTTTGAATATATTTAGTGCGCTTTTAAATGAGTGTGCGTTTGGAGTTTGTTATTGCCGACATGTTTGATTATGTATTGCATTTTACAACAGTAAAACGCACAGCAAAATGTGCGCTGGGATGTCTGGCTTTATATGCCTCATAGTGGCTTTTTCAAGTACTATTATACATCTAAGCGTTGGTATTTCTTGCAATATAACGTATCCAGAAGCCATGATGAATTTTAGATACAATGACCAACAGATGGTGCGAGACCTGGATCTGCACACACCAACTACTGTTCAAATACAAGCCAAAACAATGGTAGCTGCTGTTCAGCATTAAAAATATGGTCAAAACAAATGTTAATGTTGAATAAGACAGGCCCTTGATCTATCAATGCCCAACTTTGTAGGATCCCTTTTCCACTGTATTTGGATCCAGCACACTGGTTTAGAACTTTGGATGTGCGCGTCTCTCCTCATAAAACATCTTTGTAGGTGCCACATGTACTTTGACCACGTATACTGGTGACAAATGAACAAAGCACACTCAGAAAATGGGCTGTGTATTAGTTTTATAGGTATTCCCCCATATTTCCACACAATAGCTAAGGTATGGAAGGATGAGGGAATTATACAGTATATATATAATGCATTTTGATTCACAGAGGTTTTTATTTTACACAGTATGGCGATAAGTTTAGAAATGTTAGTCGTTAGTGTATTTATGTGCACTTTCCAATTTAACTTATCAATATTGATTCCCAAAAACTTTGTTACATACACCCTTTCAATTTCTACCTCCCCAATGTTTATTTTACATGGTTTGTTTACTTCCTTGTTACCAAATACAATATATTTAGTTTTATGCAAATTTATGGAAAGTTTATTTAAATCAAACCATTCTTTTAGTATCTTAAGTTCATGTCTTTTAGACCCGGTCTCAACCCCGTTTTTTAAAACATTGTATGAACCCTTTAAAGATGAACTCTTAAACATTATGAATTGCTCTCTTCAGACGGGGGTCTTCCCTGCTGCCGTTAAGGGGGCGGTGGTGAGGCCCCTGCTGAAGAAGACCAATTTGGACTGTAATAATTGTAATAACTTTAGACCGGTATCCAATGTACCATTTTTAAGCAAAATCTTAGAAAAACTTGTCTTTATCCAACTTAATGATTTTATTACTGCACATAACGTCCTTGAGAAATTCCAGCCTGGCTTTGGGGTAAACCACAGCACTGAGACGGCCCTTTTAAAGATCTTAAATTATCTTAGATTAAATTATGACTCACAGAAGGTCACAGTGTTTGTTCTACTGGATCTGAGCGCCGCTTTTGATAGTCGACCATACTATTCTTTTAACTCGTTTAAAACACATCGGCCTCTCTGGTGCTGTCCACAAATGGTTTAGATCCTATCTCACAGAAAGGACATTCATGGTACGTTTGGATACCTGCTCCTCGAAGGTCCATAACATTACATGTGGTGTGCCCCAGGGTTCGATTTTAGGCCCAGTGCTTTTTAACCTGTATATGCTCCCTCTTGGTGATGTCATCAGGAACTTTCATAGTTATGCTGATGATACACAGTTGTGCATCTCCATGTCTCCTGATGACACCAGGCCAACGGATGCATTTTTTAACTGCATTTAGATATCAAATCCTGGATGGCAAAAAACTTTCTCCAGCTTAACCAGGACAAAAATTAAGTTTTAGTCATCGGTCCTGAGGCCCAGAAAGAGAAACTTTTACCCAAACTACAATCATTGTCTTTTAATCCTTTCTCACAGGTGAAGAACCTGGGTGTGATTTTTGACTCTGAGCTGACTTTAGTTCCACACATTAAGAATATCACAAAGATAGGTTTTTACCATCTAAAGAACATAACCAGAGTCCGCCCCATTTTCTCTCGGGCCAACACGGAGATGCTAATGCATACTTTTATCACTAGTCGTATTGTCTACTGTAATGCCTTGCTTTCTGGTCTTCCCAAAAAGAGTATCTCAGGTTTACAACTTTTACAAAATTCAGCAGCTCGTGTCCTGACGAAGACCAGGAGGCGGGACCACATTACACCGGTTTTAGAGTCGCATTGGCTCCCCGTGTGTTTCAGGATCAATTTTAAAGTTCTTTTAATGGTTTTTAAATGTCGTAATGGTCTTGGTCCTTCTTATCTTTCAGAACTGCTTCTACCTTATGAACCTTCACGGCCCCTTCGCTCCTTCGGCAGGGGTCTCCTAGTTATTCCTAAAGTCAACAGAAAGACTCATGGCGAGGCGTCTTTCCAATATTATGGCCCTCGCCTCTGGAACGACCTGAGGAGGAGCTCAGGACCGCAGAGAACGTTCATGTATTTAAGAGCAGGCTCAAGACCCACCTTTTTAGCTTAGCTTTTAATTTATTTAGTCCTAATTATATATTTTGTGTGTGTATGTGTGTGTGTGCGCGTGCACCTGTTTGTTATCTGTAAAGCACTTTGTGATACCTTTCGGTATGAAAAGCGCTTTATAAATAAAGTTTGATTTGATTTGATTTGAGTGTGAAGCGGCAATGTTTGGCGTCCAACTAGAGGCGTTTGGTCTGAACGCACCTTAACAAGTGGGCCAACAGAAGTGGAGTGTCATAATGCGTGGCCATTAAAGGGGACATATCATTCTACATCCACTTTTTTAGCCCTTAAATGCATTTTGTTGTATATTTGGAGTGTTTAGAAGTACAGAAAACTTCAAATTAGTCTTTTCAGGTGCTCTGTTGATATCTTTATATTCTGTTTTGGTCATATTTTTCAAATCTGTTTCGATTTTTCTATTCTCTATTGCGTTTTTTGTCGCAATAGAGAATTTATTGTTTTTTTTTTGTCCTGGCGAAACTGCCAAATTAGGATATCGACTCCAGGCCCAACACTTTGAGCAATCCGGCATTTTTATTTCTCGCTGCGATTTTGTAGTCTAAGCTCAAGGATGCCAAAGTTACGAGAGGATAAGTCAAAATGTTCAGTTGTTGGATGTAGTAACCTACACGCTTCATTACACCGTCTCCCAGCATCTGAACCTTTTCGAAGTCCCTGGTTGAGTTTTATTTTTCACGGAAATGTACCCACATCTGTGGGTAAGGTCATTTTTGTGCGCGCGAAGCACTTCAAGGATGACTGCTTCAGCAACCTCCGCCAGTATAACGAAGGATTTGCCGAAAGACTTCGTCTGATTGAGGGGTCAATTCCTTCCATCTTTGGAGATGACGAACAGAGCACTTCGGTAAGCTGTACATAACGCTAAAAAGTGTGATAAGACATCCCTGTCATTGTTTTGTTAGCATTAGCAGTTGCACCATCTTTATATGTTAGCGCTGAGTGCTCGTTTTAGATCCTTGATGATATGGCTCTAAGTCTAAAGTTTTCTGTCAAACAAAACCCCAGATGTGCTCAGTTGGGACACAGCTTTCTATGAAAACTCTCCTAACTCATGTCAAAAGTACAGGTTAGCAAAACGGTGTAACTGCCATGCTGTAAATTTTAGAACAGTGTTGCTAATACTTTTTTTTTTTACCCAAAAGGCACACAGGTAACCCCAAAGTGCTCAGATGTTGGAGCCTGCACTTCAACTGCGAACACATGCTTTCCTGTCCTCTACACCAGTTAAGCGACGCCCGTTGCTTGATATTGAGGAAGAAATCACGCCAATAAAGAGACCCTGTCTGGAGCAGACCGAAATGGGTGTTGACTCTTTAGAAGGCAGCTCAACAATGATACAGAGCCCACATGATCCAAACTACAACCCTGAAGACTCCATGAGTGCTTTGAACACTGAACACATGTAAGCATAACAATACCATTAAATATTCTATGAACTAGATGTACTGTATATGTTTGCATGTTGTTGTTGTGTTTTTTTTTTATATATAGCATGGACCCTTCTACACCGACCTACAAAATGCTTACTTATATTGTATAGGAAAGATGCCTCTTAGAACTTTTTGAGGTGTGCCCAGTGTGTCAACGAGGGACAAGGGTACGGACCAGAACAGTTGGGACTTTTCTGTGTGTAGAGCAGCGATGGCCACTATGATTTTGTAAGAAATTGGAATAGTCAACCACTACATGGAGGCACCCCAGCAGGGAATCTACAGCTTTCAGTTGCTGTGTGTTCCAATGGTGGCTCATTTTTCAAAGTGGAAAAGGTACTAACTTTACACTCAATGCTTCAAAGTTGCAATGTGTATTTGTAAATATTTGCATATTAGAACATGTTCCAGTACAACACCTATAGACGGCATCCCAGACTTTACATAGAGCCAGCTATTATACACAAGTGGAAGTCAGCACAGGATGGTATAATGGAGAAGCTTAAAGCACAAAATGCCATACTTGGTGGTGACATGAGGGCTGATTCTCCAGGTAATGACTGATCCTCTTTCATTATTATGCTTACATTTTTGTAACATCGGAGGCCAGGATTGATGCACTTACTAATATTCATACTGTGGATCTCAAAGGACACACTGCAAAGTTTGGAAGTTACACAATGATGGATCTGAGGAGCAAGAAAGTCATCGACTTACAACTAGTTCAAGTAATTAAAAATAACAATGAATTTTCTTTGAGATTAAACCAAATTGAATCATGTTTTTATTGTACTTGCAGAGCAATGAAGTGGGTGGTAGTTATCATAGGGAGCTTGAGGGACTGAAACGCAGCCTTGGTGTTTTGAACGCACACAATTTACCTTTGGACTGTCTTGTCACAGACATCCTCGGGTGCAAAACAATGTGTGGCACATAGAAAAAGGTATTTAATCAATGTTGATGACATTGTAGCTGTATATTGGCAATGTTTTTAAACATGTATAACTATACTCTGGAAATAATTTAGTTGTCCGTTTTACCAAAAAGATGGTAAAAGGTAGCTAAAAACAAAGATTGCACAGAACTGAGCAAATGGCTTTGCAGTATAAAGAATCATATGTACTGGACAGCTGCTTCCTCAACGACCCCTCAGGAAAGACTAGCAAAGTGGACCTCCATTCTTAACCATGTGACAGACATTCACACACATGATGATCCTGCATTCCCCCAGTGTTTACATCCACTGCAAACTACACGGGATAAAAAGAGATGGTTAAAACCAGGTGACGATTGTATTACCTTCTACTATTTCATTTATGCAGGAAATCAGTTTAATCTATATTTGTTATAGCTACACCTGCATTCTGCCGGCTGGAGAACTTGCTTACATCCAAGAGGATTCTAAAGGATGTCAAAAAACTCAGTCCCCCACCTTGTAGACTTCTGCCGTTGAAGCTTTCCACAGTATCATCCTGCTCTTTGCCCCAAAAATCAATCACTATCACTATTCCTGGGAATGTTGTTGCGAAAGTGTTATAATCGCATTTTTTAAATTACTTTTTTCTCACTCTAAAACACAAAAGTCTCAAGAATATTAAATTAGGCAAGCAAAATGACCCTAAAACCTCAGAACCCCCTCAGTGAACCATCACTTATCACTGAGGATGCCACCCATCCCTTACATTTCACCCTTAATTTCACCCCCAAATGCAAGGAAAAAGGTCTTCAAAAAATAATTCATCCTACCGGCACTAACAACACCCACACCACATGGCCACTGTATTTGTTTTTAGTTTGTATTCACTGTGTGAATTTTCATACAACTTTTAAATGTATTATGTTAAAAGAACTCTTTTTAACGAGATATATATATATATATATATATATATATATATAAAAGCTACCACTTCATCTGGAGAGCCCATGTACAGAATGTCTTGCCCCAAGTACACGAAGGGAGAAAGAACTTCTAAGCCCATCAAAATACCAGCAACCTTGAGTAAGTCCTTTAGGGACTATTAATGTGTGTGTGTTAATGTGGTAACCCGATTTCAATAAATCGAAATCATTATTGTAGCAGCATTTTAATAACATAAAATAAGATAATGACATTCTTATGCAGAGTAATAACAAATGGCCTCAACTTATATAGCGCTTTTCCACCTACATTAGGCACTCAAAGCGCTTTACAGCAAGGAACCTCTCACCCATTCATACACCAATGTATGCAGACACTGGAGGCAAGGTGGGTGAAGTGTCTTGCCCAAGGACACAACGACAGCATGCACCTTCCGGAGGTGGGATTCGAACCCCCAACCTTCCGATCACGAGACGACCCACTCTCGACAAAAGGCACACAAAAGGCACACAACAACAAAAGGCACACAACCGACAAAAGGCACACAACAAAAATAAATAACTTCAATACCACTATAAATGGAAGTGCAATAGAACAAACTTAAGCAAAATAGGTTATGGAAGATATTTTCTGTCATTACAGATTATGTTGCTCATATCATGGAGCTGGTCTTTGAACTAGTTTTCTCTAACCCAACTCCGTATACAGATGAGGTAGAAAATATCCACATCTCACCAACCCTCTCATCTCAGCATCCACGACCAGACAAGGCCACAGTGGTCTCTGCTTATGCCTCCTGCTTCAATCCAGGACCGGTCTGAAGCCCACATACTGTCCCTCTTCGTCTGGAAACAACACGCACTTTCCGACCCAGATATCCCCAGCACCAGGGAACAAAGCACCTGTATGCACAATATCTGTAACGACTAAAACACAAAGAGGAGAAATTACAATGTTTGCAATTAAAATTATTAGAATATTTTGTTTATTTGTATGTAGAAAATTGTGTGCGTGTTTGCAATGAGTATGCAACTTTGTAAATTTGTATTTCAATAAATGGACAAAACTAAAATTCACTTACTGTACAATTCCTCTTAGATGTAATGGCCCAAACTGTGCTTTGTAAACATGTATTGCATTTTGTAGAGAATATTCATTCAGACACACAGGCTCAAAACCAGGGTGATCCACCATGCATGTCAGCTGACTGGATACTTCCTCCATTCGAGCAGTAACCTGTAAAAAAATTTTAATTTATAACGGAGGATTGTGTATACTCAATATGTATGAATATGTACTAACAAAGCACACTGACTTTCACACTGAGTTTCTCGACAGCATCGATTTTCAACTTCATTTGGCATAGTTGCACAGTTACCACAAGAACACCTGAACAGATGATTGGAATAAAGATAAAAACAAAAACATTAGTTTTGTGGAACAAGTAAATAAACCACATGTTGATGTGAAGTTAGCATATACACATTAGAAAAATGAAGATTGTAAAGAGCTGTATTCCTAAGTAGAATTCTGATTTGATGCAAAGCACTGGTCTAGCACAAGGGTCTCCAACATTTTCTTTTATAATTTCTTTATCACGGCGCGCTACTACTTAGGTGCAGTTCACCCATAAGAAACAGTTGCCAAGACAGCAGTATAGTCCTTATACTTTACAATATTGATTGAACTGTTAACAGATTGTGTTCAGTATCTTTAGAAAAAACAGAAAAAAAATTATCTAAAATTTGATCCCTGGACTAGTGATATAAACTTTACACAATAAAGTAATACAAAAAAGGTCAATTACTTTAGTGCTTTTCTTTAATTGTTTATAATATAACTCCTGTTTTGCTTTGTGAGTGTTAAATAGTCGTTGTAATACAGGCAGTATTGAAGTAGTGGGCATGGATGGAGAAGTTAGAGTAAATACAGTAACACACCATTGCGTTATATCCATGTGAAGACGTTCTGCAGGTGCATCATCTTCATTTTCATCTCGCTCCGCTGGGTCCGACTCTGGCTCGAACATGTAAGGCTGGATGGACAAGTCTTCTGTTGTCGACATTTTGTAAAAGTGCGAATAAAAAGTTTCTGCGCCGCTAGATAATCGTATCTCTTCTATCAAACTACAAAAATGGCCGAACAGGGTGGAGTTGAACCGAATGTCACCTCTGCAACCTGGAGAGGGGGCGGGGTATTAAGTGTTTCATTTGCATTTAATGAGACCACACCAAAACGAGTTGCTCTCAGAAGCACATCAGAAAAGGGGTAGAAAACGGGCCTGTGAAGCTATAATAATGAGGAATTCAGACCCAAGCATTGCAGTTCCGCTTTATATAGACCACAACTGTATGAGTTATATGTAAAAAGGAGTGGGTGGGAGAAACTCCATTGCCTGACAGCTGACATATGAACTGGCCACATCTTCACTACATGAGCTAAAGAAGCACTCTCTATTCCTGAGTTGGCACTTTGTAAATTGCTCTTGGTGTTAATTTTAAAATGTTGAATATGCTACCTATATCTATCGTTGATACTTCTGAGTTCACGATCGCTTATTATACTCGGCAGATGTCACACAGTGCTCTCTTTTTTCCCCACAATGGTCGGTAAATATAATGTGGTGCAAAATCAATTTCACTCTTATGCCATGTGGAAAAATAAGCACAGCCCCTTGAAACAGATTATTCCCCAAACTGAGGTGTAATAGGATTTTTTTCCCCATTACATACCCGTTATAGTTATCTTAAATTGACTCCTGTCCACTTTAATCCGATGATGTGCCTGTTGAGCGGTTAAATTCTTTCAATAGGAGTGCTCCCTACTGGGACATTTGGACTTGATTAGTATTCTGCCACAAATCTGTTGATGTGCCTGCGGTGACGGCATTGAAAGCTGCTAAAGAAAGTGACAATTAGGCCGACAGCTAATGATGGCCGTCAGGAAAAGCCACATTTATTACAATCGTTCACATTGATTAACTGTGTCGCCTGCCATTGCAAATTTAAACTCCAGCTTTTATCTTATGACTATGTGGAGTCCGGTTGCAAACTCTGCCTGACCCCGTTCAATATTAGGAGGAGATTATCCTGGCTGCACCATCTGAGTACATAGGTGAAGGGGATGGAGCGAGAGTATGATCAATGTGCAGGTGCGTCTGAAAGTGTCAATTTTGACAATCAAATAATACTTTTCACTTTAGAGTTGTCTGTGTCAACTAAATATCAAGCTAATTTAGTTAACTAAATCTATAATACAGGTGTGTAACCACAATTGTTACAAAAGTATTCATCATGTTACATGGATTGCGGGACCTTTTAGCTCATGTACAAAGGAGCAGACTTGTTCCTGGGAGGTTGAATTTGTGTGGTTTAAGGCCCCCTTGATGAATGAATTAAATTCACACTATTTCATGCGGAGCTTGGATCTTGCACTTTTCAGTTCCTCCTGATCCTTTTCACTGAGTTTTGATTTCACATATTTAGTCATAGTTTTAGACATCATTAAAGTCACACTGTAGGACATTTTAGAATATTTGTTGCTAGATCACATACGCAACTAAAATGTTGTAAAAGCAAACACACAAATAATCATGCTAGCGATAGCCAACATGTTGCCATTGATCACTTGAAGGCTATTTTTTTAAATTGAATGTTTAAATTAAAGCATTAGAAAGGTTGATGTTAAGCAAAGCAGCAAAATCTGATGATGTCCCGCACCACAGTAAAGACACAGACAGTAAAGATATTATTACAATATGTGTATTTTTCACCAATGCCAGAACCTAAACCCTGAAAATGCTTGTAATTCATATCATTGGTTTGGTGAAAGCTCATTGAGGATGGCGCCTGGAAGAGGCAAGTCTGCTGTCAAAAAAGTACAAGCACACAGTATTGGAGGATAACGAGGTATGCTCACGACCAAGCTCCGTCAGCTGATGTCAGTGCAGCCGGGGAAATCAGTTGTGACATCTCAAAGGTCTTGGACAGAAGCATCTTAACAGGTCAGGGGGTCGCTGTAACCATTGTGGCACTTCGCTCGGACAAGATGGATCCCCAGGAACGCCACGGCACAGCGCTGGTGTGGAGGAAGACGAATGGCGTGTCAGCGGGGAGTAGAGGGGGCCAGTGATGGGAGTTAAGAAGCACTTCAGCGTGACAGGCAAAGTAAATCTGAGTAATAATGCAACAAGTCCGGGGGAATATCTGCCGTTAGGCGCATGATGGAGTGAATGATGACAGCCCCGAAGGGAGAAGTGAACTCTGGGCATCTTGGAGAGGCTCAATGGGCTCAACAAAGCTTTGAAAAAGATATGTCTGAAATACTGTATTACTACAGCTAGCTGATGAGCAGTAAAACATAGTTTTGTTTCAGACTGCTACTAAATTAAGATTATTTGTTTTTGACAGAACAAGAGTAAAAGGAAACCAAGGAGGCTGACAATCGCAAAGGGCCCAGAATATGTACTGCAGACAAAACTACATGCAGCTGCTAAGAATTACCGATATCTTTATTGTTATATGTATTCAAAAAAATATAAATAAAAATATGAATGACCCACTCACTTCTAATTAAAAGCTGGGCTCACTGCATTGGCAGAGCTGTTAACCTCAGTCCTTTAGCTGCCCCATGTCCTGCAGTGTAGAGTATAGCTTGTAGATATATTGTAAATATTACTCTGCCACATGGGTAGAAAAAACTATACTGAATATGAGCAAAAGAACTTTGATGAGTTGACCCACTAACACTATATATTGACACTAAAACAACAGTACATTAGGCTCTTAAATTACTATTTGTGTGCGGAAAAGGAGGATGTTATAACTGATGTTGAGTGGCTCTGAGAAACAGCAGAGGCTCAGAAGCACTTACTGAAATACTTTGACTGAAATGTTTGCAATGTATTCCCTTAGAGTGTCTGGTGTGTCACCAATCAAAGGCTCCTGTTAAAAAAGCTGTCAAATATCACACCAAATCTAAAATATAAATAGAAGGGCATTGACAGCAGCAGAGAATCAATACAGCAGAGCCACATGTAATAAAGCTGGGTTCTGGAGCGAAAATCGGTGTCACAATATTCCTCATTTCAATCACACTGGAGATGCGAGGTGTGGCAGGGCCCAGGATGCTTTTTTTAAACAATGGCAGTGTACGCCGGACCCGACGGGGCACACAGATGCCAGGTAATCTGTCTTTCAGGGATGAAAAGTCAGCTGTGGGGGATAACTCCTGTTTCCTCAGAAGAAATCAATGCACTTTGATTTGATAGGAGGCAAGACGGCGGGGAAACAAGTTTAGGGTGGAAAGACGTGGAAAGAGGAAGGGAGAGAGGACAGCCGTGTGCTTGAGCTTGATGGCTGTATATTTGTACATTGAGAAGAAGTCAACTCTGACAGATGGAATTATTACGGAGCTATAAAACACATGACTGCCTGTATATTGGTGTTTGAGAAAGTGAAATAATAATGAGAGAAATTGTATAAAAACAGATGATAGAGAGTCAAAGGTAGGGCGTAGTGATTGGAAGACAGTGACAGCAGGTAAGGAGCAGTAGGGAATTGGAGAGAATTGCAGAAGGGTTCCAGGTTAACACATTAGCCAAAAGTCTTTTGGGCTGGTGGAGCAGGCCTGTAGAAAATCTGGCACCAGCAGGCCTAAAGCTGTTACAAACATCACTGCAACAAACGTGTGCAGATCTCCCACCATCTCTTGTTCTTTTGTGTCTTTGGGGCCAGTGTGGTGATGGTGGAGGAGTGCTATCTCTGGCAGGCTGGAGGAGTTTTGATTTATTTGCTCAGCTCACCCAAACTGACGCCCTGACAGCCCCAATTGTTGCAACACCATGATAAATGCCCTGTAAACACAAGCTCTGAGTGTATTAAAAAAAAGAGTTTGCTGTAGATCTGCAGAAGAGGCCACGGAGACAATGGGTTAATGCATTTCCTCCTTATCATATTTAAAGTGCATGTAGCACGTTTGTCCAATCTTCACTAGAACAGAGTAACCATGAATATATTTCTTCTCTGAGTTCACTGGTGGAAACTTTGGTTAATAGATCTTATTATCCCATCAAATTAAGTCATATATACATTAGGACTGGGCAATGAATCAAATGATTCGATTAATTTGTGCTTTCGAAAATGGATGATGGGAAACCAATTCAGAAGCTTTTCAGACTTCTCCAGAGTGACAGTTCACAGAAATAACACCAGCAGACGGCCGAGTGACTTTCTGATGACCCTCATCTACTTGTGTTTAAGGAGCATCGATCTCATTCTATTCCTCACTTTATTATGAACAGATCACGCTTCTTATATCATAAATCTTTATCATCCAAAGTGTAAAAAAAAAAGATATATTTTTTAAATGCTCTTTGAGAAGCAAAATGAACACGATATTCATTTTAATGCCTGTGGTAAAAAATTAGAAATGGATTGGTTGACAGGCAAAACCAGCCAAATATAAAACCATTCGCCTGCAGTTATACAAGCCTAATCAACACATCAAAAGCAATGCGCATTGATTTATTTAAATAGTTTAATTAATCTGTGATGTAGTTCTATGGCAATCAAAGATACATGTAAAGTACTGCAAACAAAACGAAAACTTCACTTTGTCCCACCGGGATCTGTGTGTAAATGCAAAGTTGTAAATGTCATTGAATCTTTACTGCCGCACTATTGGTTACAAAATCGTAATATTTGTTTTTGGAAAAAAAGAAAAACAAGTACCTGACATTGGAAACATACAATGAAATAAATGATACTCTGGCCCATCACTGTGCTCTTTAACACTGAAGGAGAATCTTAGTGACTCCACCGCGCGTCGGTAAAGGAGACACACACTGGACTGATCCTCCGCCTGTCTCTCCAGCAGCAGCAGACCTCCAGGCTGTGTGACAGACACCCTGGGCCGTAGCGCAGAATAAGAAAACTCAGATAAATCACCTCCAGCCCCAGCCACTGCACCATCACTCAGCCAAATGGGCAGCGCCTGTTACAAAAGCATCTGTACTGGAAGAGCTGCTGCTGCTGATGGGGTGAAATATGTGTTTGTGGGCTGAGAGGAGGAAACAGTCTGTGAAAAATCCTTTAGGCCTGTAAACACGCAGGCCTATACTGGTCAAGAAGGCCAGGAGGTGCCTGGGCTGTGTGCAGGTGATAAGCTCTAAATGGATTCACATTACGAGTAGAGATGGTGACGCTCCTGAGGAATTTATGGACCTTCTTTATAAAGTCATGATTTAGAATTTATGGCAACTTGCTAAGCATAATAATCTAGGAGGAATATTGTATAATGTTATACTTTGTTGTGTCAACATAAAACTAATATTTCATTCATTATTTCAATCTGACAACATCTGAAACGTGTTGATTCATTGAATTTTAAAATGCTTGGCATGTTCTTAACACCTACTTTAATCAGCTCTACCTTTTATGAAAAATTATGTTGTAGTAAATAGCTATTTATAGATATACATAAAAGCAAAAAAAATCTCTGAAAGTTGAGGAGCCTAAAACAAATGCCTGAAAACAAAAGCTAAAGTCTACAGCAGCTTACAAAGCGTGAACGATGATTCAGCCTCTTTATAGTGAGTGACTCAACTGAACAGTCAGTAACTTACAAATCAACTGAATAATCATCAAGGGCTTGTGTATTCAAACAAACTTTTAACCTGGCCAACCAGACTACTGTATTTTACTATTATTCAACAAGACTTGCCAAATGATTGACAGATTAACCAATCAAAGAAATCTACACAAGAACGTAAATAAATTATATTTACGTAATAAAGAAAGAAACAGGACCACACTGTTGATCAGAAGTGAAATAATACATTTGGCTCAGCCTCTGAATGATAAGGGCAGCCCTTAATTTGATCCGTGTTTGGGGGAACACATTCCTATATCTCTCAATTTTTTTCAATAAAGAATCCTAGGAGTATTTTTGAAGAATATGGGAAAGATTAGAGATGATGCAATAGTGTTTAACGGGAGTGGTGCAGGAACTGTTTTGACCTGTTCCCCCATCCAGTTCACCCCACTTCAAAGGGTCCATGACACGAATTCACAAATGAAAGATTATTTGAGAGAAAATATTTTCTTCAGCATTTGAGTCACATTCTTTTATCTCTGAGCCAATGTTAAATAAACACGATTTATTTTAATTTAAAAAAACAAATTAAAAATAAAATGAGGCCAATTGTTTTTATGCAGGGTTTTTCAAATCTTTGTACTCATTTTAGCTTTTATTGCGTGTAAGCCATTATCTTCCAGACAAAAACACTTCATGTTATGGACACCTCCAGTGAAGTCAGTCAGTCACATCCCATCAGTAACTCGCTGTATACCATTTAATCTGGCAGTATTTGTTTATTTTTGTGAGACATTGCCAATCCCTCAGGGTGAAATAAAGTCTGGTCAGAATGGGGCAGCTGTGCATATCATGTGATGTTAAAATAGAAAGACTATCAAGCTAAACTAAACACTCCACCCGACCGTATGACTGTGGCTGTGGCTGCTCAGTCATGTGCCCAAAAGTCTCAACCATGCATGTTTTAATTACCAGCCTCCCTCTCAGACCATTGGCTCACATCCTCTCTGCCCGAGCAGCACTCCGGAGTTAGCTGGCCTGTTTGGCAGCATCATTTGTCAACGCTGCAGGGCTGTGCCGATGGAGTATACCTGACAAGTGCTTATAGCCACATTACGGCACTAGAGCTCCCCTGGTGTGCAGCGACTGAGTTTGTTTGTGTGTGCGCGTGCGTGCCGTCTTATTAAATTATCTGCGTGGCTTTTTAAAGAGAGTACCTCACACCCCCTGCCCTTCACTTTCCATCTCTGTCCGAGGCTTAACATTTGTCTTTCCATTCATGGGTGAATTTGTGTCTCCGTTGAGATGGGTAACTGGTGGCGGTGGGAGGGGTGGGCAAAGTCCGCAGCCAAGCACGATGTGTTTCCATTTTGCTGCTTTGTTACGGCTCTCACAGGACCGGAGGACAGAAGCAGAATATATATATCAAAGATACCTTGCCACTGGATATTTCTTCTAATTACCGTTGGCCATCATAGCATGGACTAATGTTATTGAAATGTATTCCTCATTAGCAAAAGGTTCAATTCAAAATTCAATACTTCATGGTGCGTTAGGGCATTTATTGGTACATGCTTATCCTAATTTAGTCATTACTTAACTAAACAGCTGATGAAATTTATTAGAGTATTACTTACCAATTATTTCTTATTAAATCAATTCCCCATGGTGTTCATTATGATTTGAACCCTGTTAAATCTCACTGGCTGTAGCTGGTGTCAAAGCCGCTGAATGGACATGTGACTGTTTATTTAGCGACACAGCGGCTCCCATTACGCGGTGTGCCACTTTGCCCTTAATCAAATTAGCAGCTGGGCAGCTATAATCAATGATGGTTATTTACTGGGGCCGGGACTCGATTAAAAAAAATTATCTAATTAATTAGAGGCTTTGTAATTAATTAATCGAAATTAATCTCATATAAATATTTGACCTGAGAACATTGAGAAGTACGTTTTTTCATAAGGATTTTTAGTATACCATTGAATAATGACTGAATACATAAGCTTAAGCAACAAAATATTGTTTATTTTTGTTCAACCAAGTCCAACAGACCAGTGCAATATTGCCATTATTGTGCGTCTGCAGGAAAAGAGGAAACTGAAGTGTGGAAAGCAAAGTGTGATTAATTTCGATTCATATTTTAATCGCACTAAACCTCATGTAATTAATTAATCGCAATTAATCGAAAAAAGTCCCGGCCCTATTATTTACATAATGCCATACAAGAAAAAGGACAGAACCTTTAAGGCGTACAGAGAAGTGTTGCAACGTGTGTGAATGCAGAGGGTACACATTTCCCAAAAGTGGCTTTGACAACCCTTCTTGCTAGCAGATATTGTGCACCTTATTTCCACAAGACCAAAAACTGCATATAATGAAAGGTTAAAAAGGGACAAACTTCACTGGAACCTATTTTATGATGCCACTTTTGTTAGAAGGTCTAAAGTCTTATACTTGTTCAACTAAATGTGGTAATAAAGCATATTTCAACTTGTAAGCAAAGAAAATCTCTTTAAAAGACAAAATGAAAAAAGCTTTAATTTTGTACTTAAAAAAAAATATATATAATAATAATCCAAGCCCAGTCATCTCAGCTGGCTGACAGGGAATTAAATATTGGTTGTGAGCCAACAATTGCAACAATAAAAAATAATTTAGGCTGCATTTGTTTTCTAAAAGCCACCTCTAATTATTTCAAGTCTCAATATTTGCAAATGTTCCTAACGGTATTTGAAATATCAATACGGTGTGCCCGCCGATAATTCAATCAGTCAGGCTTGAGATCCGCTAAAGAAAAACAATAAGCTGTGGTCTCTGTGCTGCGCTGACATTTGGAGTGTTTGTAAAACTGTCGACCCTTTTCAGCCGCTCCATAAAGCCCCGGTCAACGCTCGCACTCAACTGGACTTGTTTTCCAGGAAGTGTGACAGCAGCAGCCTCTCACCGCCAGAGCAGAAAATGAGAACAGACCGTGAGCGGGCATCGAGGAGGAACAGGTGGATTTGAAATATCTCGAAAGGTAACAATATTCCCACTTTATATTCACATATTCAAGCTTATTTCCTGTAGCTTTTTTTTTTATAGTGCACTACATTAGAACTTTGGTAACAGTGAACTAAATAGCACGGGACACTCTTGTTTTCGCCTGTACGGTTTCTATTTACAAGAATTAATAACAGTGGGCATGATTCTTTACGCAACAAATAACAGCAATTTCCAAAGTACATTCCCAGAAGGTTTTTTGTAGATTTGCACTTCAGAGAAACCAACCAATGCTACAAATAATGACTAAGCTGTCTGCATACTTGGAAAATAAACTAACAGTACAAAAGAAAAGCGCAGCAAGAAAAGACACCGCTTCCCTTTCTGCGCTTGTGGCCAAATATATTTACAACATAAACATAAAAGTAATCCGCTTTAAGACGAGCCAACTCAGCAGCAGGCTTTGAACCTTAGACCAAGAAACATGCCACTCATTACAAAATCCCTTCGGTTATGGACAAGCAATTACACTACTGTCCAATTATGGGTAAACCTGCCAACCCTGGAATATCTTCCATCAGCAGATCAGTCCTATTCCAGTCTTCTGCTCCTTGGTGAACTGAATGTCACAGTCAAATCAATCTAACTAGATACTTTTACTCTACTTTAAATATCTGGGCTTTTGTGTAAAAAAAGAAAGAGGAAAAAAAAAGGAAATAATATTGTTTTGCACAAGTAGAAATTGTTTTAATTATTTTACATCATTTGACACAAAAAAAATCCTAAAAACTCCAACACTGAATTCACAAAAATGTCCAACCATTAAAAATTAAGTCAAATGTTTTATTAAAATCTTACATATCGTCTTAAAGCTGCCTTAAGCTATTCTCCAGGAATTAATTTTTTCAGTAGATGTCAGTGGAAAAACCTGTTCTGCACCTTTCCTCCATAAAAGTAATCCATGTCAACCTTTTGGCAGACAGTCTAGTTGATACAAACGTAAACCATTTTCTATTTGACTTCATGAAGAATAAATTCTCATCAACCCAATCCATTGAAGGACTTTGTAACAATGTTTGCAAAAGACGTGGAATTCACTAGCTGTAAAAAATGAAACACTACAAAGACCATTAAGACAGAAATCAAACCCATTCAGGATGTTTGCAGGAAGAATGTTTATCTCTCATATCTGCGTTGAAGCGAGAGAGCACATAACCGATGCACGAAGGCATTGAAAACATCCGATTGGACTAACGATTTGAGCCGCTGGGGAAATGCTCCGACTATACCAGTAATTGAGCTGGTGAAAGTCTTGGCAACTCTGATAAAGGTGTCCCTAATGGGCTGAGGCGAATCATCTGGCTCATAATCAGAAAAAGGCCTCCACAGAACCATCTTTCACACTAATGACTGCACGTTTTCATTGCGCTTAGAATGGAGACTGAATATAAATGCCTGTTTCCGCCATTGAGATAGCAGCCCAGAAACTGAAAGATGTCAAAAGTCAGACGGTGCGCTGATATAAATGCTCTCCTATTTTTGTCTGGATAAATTCGTACATTTCCGAGCCTGTTCTCGTGTGTCGCCTTGTCTGGCAGATTGCCTTTCCTTGCAAAAGTAAGACAGTCACAGCTGACGAATCAGAATGCTGGCAGTGCCTGGACAGAAATGACGTGGCCCTCCCAAGCAAACACCCGCATTAAATCTGAAGTGATTTCCAAAGATGATCACAGATGGTGAGAACCAAGAGTGCTTCTACATATTCTGTGCGTCTCCCAAGCCGCCGTCTACACTTTGCCCAGGAATGGCCCGTAATCCATTATAAATGCAAATGCAAACATGGCTTGAGACTCGCTGATGGTCTGACAAGTATGTCCAATACAACAGAGTGGCAGGACAATATTATCTGCAACAGAAGGTAGACTTCAGCTTGTCAAAGTTTCAGCTTTGGCCTTGTTTCCAGTAAGGCTGTGCAACATGGTTCAGGCTAGTTCTCAGTACTATAAGAGTAACCAACAAGTGATCCATATACTTTTAATGTGTTTAAAAAAAGCTTAAGACTACGCAAGTGTTGGTTGCCTGTTCATGATGGAAAGCCTAAACCCTTCCATCTGCTTTGGAAAGGCTTAGGCTTGATAGACATTTGTTTTTCAGTTGGTTTTCCGTGTAGTAGAGCCATGTAATTTTAATGTGACTTTTGTGGGGAAAACCACATCGTATCATAAAGCATTTTGATTGATTGTAAACCTGGAAGAATAAGGAGGAAGTTATTGGAGTTGCTGTAACCATAAACCCAGTTTCATAATCCAAAACTCGTAAAGCGTGCACATAAAATTATGCATTTGAAGCATCTGGAAGTGCAAAAGGGTTGGTGAGAGCTAGAGTTTCAATTCCACTCTCTCCCCCTCACACTGTTTAAAGTATTGGGCACAGGAACTATAACCGATCATGTGACTAGAAACTACTGCTTGAAGTCCGGCAGATACAGAAGTACATCAAGGCGTTCACTTGTTTCCCTGTGCTGTGACTTACCCCACTGAAGAGGCGCCAGCTGTAGGTGCTCCAGGACCAGCTGGTTGAGGACACCCTCAACGCTGGCCTCTCCTCGCCGCTGCAGAGAAGGGTGCCCATTGTTAAGGACCACATAGGAAATGACTGAAACTGACCAAAAGCAAGATTTCGAAAGATACATCGCAAAGAACTGCTTATGAAGAACGGGCTAGGTATTTTTCCCAAACTGTTCTGCCTTAAGAGGAGATTTCTTACACAGCCTAAATGTTTCACACAACTTCACAACATTTGAAAACTTCATATTGCATGACAAAACTTGACTCAATTCCACATCAGAAAGAAATATGCGTATTTATTGCTTTGAAGAAAAGTTTGGAAGGAATGTACAGTAAATATGACCAACCGACAATTGCAGAGTGAGGAAGAGCGCAAATTGATTTGGGCAGTTCTGCTAAAAATATATTTTCTAAGATTCTTTTGGAGTTGAAGTATAGATATTATTATTGCATAAAATTGCAATAGCACTAATTTAGCGAGGTTTTATGCAGCCCATACCCAGTCTCTAATTTGGTCCAATTTCAAAACTATCAGTAATTAGTGTTGCTTTTCTGGAGATTTGTTTTCTCGTCATCACACTCAAGCCAATAAAACTAAGCACTGGGAAATAAAAACTTCAATGCACTGTTAACCACTCACGACTATGAGCAGTGACAACTTTGTATTTCTTCACAAAAGGATAATTAGCTTTACTCTGGCGACACTGCTAATAACTTTTTACTGGTGCTGGAGTTGCGTGACAGTGGTCTCTTGATGTACATACACAAAACTTATTAGTAAACTTCTTAGGCGATGACAGCTTGGAGTAAAACGAATTCTTCTATCTGCAAACATGAGAGCGGACTGAAGCGCGTAGTGCGAATGTCGTAGTCTGTGAGTAAACTAGCTATAATTATGGCATTAAAATGTCAGGGAAAGGGCTATTGATGTTCCCACCGCAGCATCAAAACAAATACAAGTGACACGGAGCAATTACTCTGATAATGTGTAGCGATAAGGACGACGCTGATCATTTACACAGCTGACATTTGGGAGGATATGGTCCACAGGGTGTGCATAGATGACACGAGACCAGGGTCTATTAACCTTTTGGGGCAAGCGCACACATGGGAGGGCCAGACAAGAGCTTCGTATGATGAAGACTCAAGACGGGTTTATGAACTTGAAAAAGAAGCAGCAAATGTTTTTCAAAGAATAATAATGTTGTGAATCCATTAAATCTAATATGTGTTTACCATAGATGCATCCAAAAGTCTATTTTACCACTCACCTTCAACTCCTACAACACCGGATCGCTTTAACAGACATATTTGGAAAGTAACTGTAGGACGAGGGAATACTTTGTGCCCCACGGTGTGCGGCTGTGACGAACTTTGTCTCTGTGTCATCAACCAAGCATAAGGAATATTGTAATGAACTCATAAAACACAAATGAATGCCTCTGCTGCTTTGCTCAAGGCTAAGTGTGTGTTTCAAAGCGTGACGTGCTCTGAAACCAAACGTCTTGTCTGGCAGGGAGGATCCTAACGCTCCTTGACGGTCTCCCCTGATTATTAATCGTATGTAACTGTGTGCGGAGTATGCACTTTAATTACTGATAATATTGCTCAGTGTGGTGGATGAGTTTCTAGGACTCTCACAAGAAGAAGGTCCCGCATTCAATTGGGCAGTCAACCTAAAACTTGATTAAAAAGCGGTCATTGAAGTAAATATAAAGCAGTATATTATTCAGCAAGGCACATGGTACCAAACTGAGCTTACAGATATGGATCCATGCTGCACTGCGGTCGCCCACTGCTCCTGAGCGGTTGCCCACACAGTACTGAGGGATGGGTCACGCAGAGGACACATTTTCCTGCGGGACCTCCATTTAAAAGAACATTTTAAGTATCAATACTGTTGCTGAGGTTATGAAAATGTCTAGCTTTTTCACATTTGCATCATAAAAAAAGAAAGAATTTCAAATTAAGAAGCTCCTCTGTAGAGCCACATTGATGATCACAACATGAATCCCCCAGCGCGTTGACCTAAAGCATTTAAAATATTATATTTGAGCTACATTTGGTTTTCCCAAAACACACTGATCATCCAGTAAGATCCCCAAATTGCACCATTGCTTCAGGCAGAGTGTAAAGTGTAAGCTTTGCACCAAACAAACTGTCACACATCACTTTGCGCAGCTCTTTGTTTCTGTGCTGTACTCGTGCCACTTGGATGTCACATTCTTCTTTTCTGCGCTGCCCACACCCTGCCGAATGACGTGTAGATGAGACAATGTGCAGTTTGTTTACGCCTTCGTAAAGATGGACGATATAATGGCAGCCTCAGAAGCTGGAAGATTGGATTAATCATTTTTGTATACTCGGCTCACCAACAATCTGACAGGCTTTGAGTAGATTGGATTTTTGAGTTTGTGGCAGCTCATGAGCAGTCACGAACAAGCTTTACCAAACTATTGTTGATCGTTCCTTGAAATCTGCTTTGCAACAAAAGGAGTTCTGAATGAACAGTCTGCAATTTGCATTCAGGTAATTTTCTGCATTTTCAAGCAAGTCTTGGTTCTGTGGCAGATACGTATGTGCCAGAGTTGGTAGACTAAATGTGTGCATGTTTTCACAGTTTTCTCATTCTGGCATTGTAAACAGTTATTTTAGTAAACACATAAACTAGTCACAAGTCCCCAAACTACCACTGAAAAGGATGTTCAATGGTTGTATAAGATTGTTTAATGAAAGCACATGCTTTAAAATTCCTGGACTGTTTTCTTTATACTCCACAAAATGGCCACAAAATACATGCCTTGTGCCTGTTATGTTACTTACATGTACCAAAGCAAACTATGAGTGCACAATATGAGAGCCAATAGCCATACAGTTTTCTATCTGTCAGTGCGGTGCATCTGCTCTGCTAAAGGCCAGATACAGTGCATCCTCCAGATGCTTTGTGACTTCTGCCCACTAACATTCAACAATCCTGAGAACTGTTTGACCAGCGCAGCGAACCCGACTATGGACTATTTCAAAGAGGCCGACGGGCAGACAGTGAAAGGATATGATGGTCCAGCTGATGCCCAGTTTGCTGTTGATCTGGCACCCGCGGGCATGTTGGCGCTCCTCCTCCATGTGTCTGAGGTTAGTGAAGCGTGCTGGCTCCATCTCCGGCTGGGGCACACTCTCAAAGTCAAACTTGTCCACCTGGATGGCCATTCTGTCAGAGATGAGAAAAAAAAAAACACACTTTTACACCATACTTGCATAAAGTATTGTTATTTCTTTGGATTTTTATTAACACAAGAATAGAAACCACATATTTTACACTTATAAGTTCCATATGCCTCATTACGTAGGTCCACTGAAACCAAAAGGAACTGGCTACTGGAGTCTGGCTTAATGTCCATTTTGTTTGTTATTCAAGTCAAAATAGACATAGCCGATGCCTATATCCTACTGGGGACGCTGAATATTTGCAGCACAACTTTTTCTAAATCCATTTCAGAGATAATGCAGTGTCTTATTTTTAAAAGGATTAGCGAGTGCACAAAGGGATGAAGGAAAAGATATGCATCTCCAACTTTCATCATCAGAAACTTGTGAATGCTTTTCAAATGTGGATGGAAAATTCACACGCATCGGATGGATATGTTCTTTTGTGAGTTATAGGCTTCATGTCTGAGAGCTTACTCAGACAGACACTATTACAGTCTTTTTTCACATATAGAAAGTGAGACGACCTGCAGTCCACTTTGCTGCCCTTGCTGCCTCTTTAAAGAAAAATGAGAGCGTTATTAATGTGCTTAGGGTTTGGACTTAGGGTTAGAGTTAGAGTTGTGGTCTGCGTATGTCATGAATAAGCATATTATTCATGGTCTATTAGCAAGGTTGATAATAGTGAAATAAGTAGCTTATGAATATTTACAAGCATATGGTCCATTAATTACTAAAGCTTATTAATACTTAACAAGCACCCATCAAAATGACCCAAAAGCCACTTAAGATTTTTGTAAAAAGAAGCAGAAAAAGATATGAATGTATAGTAATTTTAAGGCTCTTTTTTGGAGTGTATTTTTTTTTTTTACATTAGGGTCTTGAAAGGGTGCAAAATTGAAGGATCACACGAAACGTATTTTACATACGTATGTGCACACACACACACTTTCAATTTTATTAGTGAGGCTCCTTTTGTGTGGAAAGTCACTCGCTCTGTGCAGCGTAACAGGTGGTCTGCAGTTGTACCTGGGCTGTACAATAAATACAATTATGACACAAAAGATCTCCTACTGTGTACACAGACACATGTGCATCAAAGAGTGGAAAGGCAATGCAATTATCATTTCACAGCCTCCAGAACAAAGACCCAGACAAATTAAATAAAAATTAAGACTTCAAACTGGGGACAAAAGGAGAACTGCTACTGCGGCTGCAGCGGCAAACGTGAATCCACCCGTCTTTGAAGATTAGTGGCACTAGGCTTATGTTACCCACAGAGAGTGGATCTGCAGATTGGAACTGCTTTACATTCAAGGCCCCTTCAAACGGGTGATGTCTAAAAATATGACATGCGAGTGACTCCTGAATGGAGAGGGAATGGTCTCAAAGAATCCGCCTTTTATTTATGGACAGGTGATTTAATTAGATGTTCTAGAGCCAGCCACTTTTAGACAGCGAATTTTAATTTGTGATCTGAAAAATGGTATTGCCGTGTCTCTACAGAAAGTATATTTAAAGCGTGGACATATTTTTCTAATATATTAATTGCATGCCCTGTCATTCAATAGAAATGAGCCACCAGGCAGGCTCGGATATATATATATATATATATATATATATACACACACACTAATTTTTTTATTAAAACATTTGATTGAAAAAGACAATAAGTGAAATGCTTTTTTTTTTCTTAATGAGATCTACAGTAAAACGATTTATGACAAGACTTAAATCATATTGTTGCCAACC
Organism: Proterorhinus semilunaris; assembly: GCA_021464625.1. NCBI lineage: Eukaryota > Metazoa > Chordata > Actinopteri > Gobiiformes > Gobiidae > Proterorhinus > Proterorhinus semilunaris. The sequence goes on from CM038360.1 coordinate 20,842,409, forward strand.
AAATTGTCCGTTTGCTACTTTATCAGAAACTCAATTCATAGTTTATCCACTTTATAAGCTTTTGAGGGCCAAATGCACCGACTGACTCCAAGCTATTTGTTATGCGGCCAAAACAAAGGAATCAACACTTGTGATAGCCTACAGGAATGAGAACATAACAGTCATACAGTTAATAAATCCCTCCGCAGTGACACTTTCAGCACAGGACCACTGAATCGTAACTTGTGTGAAAACAGAATCTGCAAAGCCATGCACTTTTCTCGGCTGCAGACCGCACAACAACGAACAACAAACGTTGCACACGCGACTGTAGTTGAGATAATTGCTACAAAAAGCATGTCTGAAACCCCTAAGCGAGGCTCTTAGAGAACCATTTACGCCATTACTCCGGCATTACCAGGGCGCGATCTGGCTGCACTTTTTCTAGCGATTTGATCGCAGGGTCTTTCAAAGATTTAGCCTTATCTACCAACTAATCTAGGCTATTACCAGACTTTTAACAACAACCTGTGAGCTGCTGGGCTGGGGCTACCATTGAACATCTCGAGGTCTAATTCCCAGTTCAACCCACAGAGGATGAGGCCTGGCTCGGCTTTTATTTCCCAGGCGGACAAAGGCGCCAAGGTGGAATTACGCCAAGATGGACTCATTTGTGGAAAAGTTTGGACCCTTAGAAGTATGGCATGTACATATTGGATAGTTAAACGGAAAATCAATAGTAGACTGGAGTTTGCGCTATAGAAAGATCTTATTTCAGTTCATGAATAAACATTGACAGGTTCATTTTTCACCATCAATGAGCAGGTTTTGTAGTTTTTTTCCCCCCAGCGTGGATTCAATAGGAATAGTGGTGACTTACAATGAGATTGAGAATACACCTGTGAGATTTGTTTGATTCACTTTTGAAGCCATCACCGTCCAGTAACATGCACATACAGGTCGATTAACGAACCTAAATGGTAGAATGAATGCGAAATGAACAGCTGTCACGATCCCAGAAGCAAATACTGGAAGACGAACATGGTACAGATGTATTTATTTAAGGCAATGTCTGATGAAGCCAAAGTTCCTCTGTACACTCCGAGCGAACATCTCGTCTGCAGTGTGTGACTTCTGACACAATCTTGCTAATTACAGTTCTCCTGTGATAGGCTGTGGCAGAGAAGCCTTTTTTTAATGTCAGTAATAACCGCAGCTTAGGATGAGCCGGTCACAGCCAAATGACCCGTGCCTAATTAAATGCTATGTTGCCGGGGACCAAAAGCGCATGATAATCACATTAAAGCGTATGGGGTCGCTTTCATGTGGCCACTGCCGGGACTGGAATCATCAGCCACGGTGTGCTCTGTAACCTCCGCTCTGAACACAAAATTACACGTCTGACAGCGCAGTGCTTTCAACAGAATGTAATAACAGCTCGTTTTATACCGATAACTACTAACTTACCATTAATTTAACTATCACTCTATTATCATTTTCACTAATTTTGACAAAAGAGGAAACCAAATCATGCAGGGATATTTCAAAACATCTTTAAGCTTATAGATGGGTTCATCAATTATATTTTATTATGTAGCACACAGATAAATATATCTTATTAAATTCGACACTGATTACTCCACGATAACACATTCAACATAGAAAATATCACAGTGACAAAACTGTTCACTATTTATAAACAGCTGCAGACCCATAACAATCGCAGTGACATGAGGCAAAAAAGACAACACATGAACATACATGGGTAATGTCAAATATGCCAAAGTAAGCCACAAAGCTATTTTTCATCTGAAGTCCGGGGACGGCTTTGGTCAGCCTAAAATCAAGAATAAAATAAATCAAGCATTTATAATCTTAATACACCTTTAGTCCAAAAAACAGTGCTGCTTTCTGTTCTCCATGCTCTTTCTGTCTAACACTCTACAACACGGCACATGTGCCAGAAACTGCAGGGCTCACTTGTATTCCTTTCCTCCAAATCATGTGCTGTTTGGGACCGTCAAAAAGGTTTTTGGACGGTGGTAAATTCCATTCATTGCTTAGTGTTGACTTTTGTTTGACAAAACCTAAACACACAGTCTCTTCAGCCTTCAGGGAGGAGACTGCGAAGTCCAGGTCCTGCAGACTGAAGAAAAACTTCATCCATCAGGCTGTCAGGCAGTGGGATTCTTTTCCTTCCCTAAGATCTTAACCTAATAAGGTAACAAGGTTACGATTTCTTCCTGAAAACAACATACATTAAAGCTGTAAGTTAAGGTGGGTCAAAATATGTATGTGCAGGTTTTGTAATAGCGGGTTTTACACATAATGGAGCCCCATGGAGCGAGAATATTTGCTCTGGATATTGTCAAAATAACAGCAGCCTTTATAATTTGATCATTGCACCAATTCAAATGATCATGACTCTATTGCGATTAATTGTGCAGCTCAACAGTACATGCACCCAATTGTTCTTATCTGCATGGTGTTTACTGAACTGCATTGAAGATTTTTTAATTGTTTTTATTTTATTTGACGTAGCGATATAGAGACAGACTCTGACAAGTAAACACAAATAAACACAGACAAACACACATGTAGGGAATGACAGATAATTGAAATCATTACGTTAAGTTATATTAAGTTATATGGAAGGCAACAACGATAGAGGTCAGGACTGGTGATGTCTCAACGCCAAGCCTCACGGAGTCAGCAACAAAAAATCTATGGAAACCTCAGCAGGACAGCAGAACCGGAGTCACTGTTCTCAACAGATCACACGGACACAAATATGCTATGTTCACAGAAAGATGAGGACAATGCTAATAGCGATCAATACAAATAAAGCTGGTAAGGGTATCTAATGTTTTCACAGCTTTTTTATTTTTATTATTCCTTAAAAGATTTAAGGTAATGGTCGGTCTCAATTATAAATTCAAAATTGTATGGAGTTTTCTTTGCCCATTTGCACTTATGGATGTAATATTTACCTAATAATATGAATAGGTTTACCCCATATTTTGTATTGCTGTCCACGTCCTCCTGCAAGTAGCACAACAGAACATGTCTTTTTCCAAAGACGAAATGCAATTTGTTAACACCATTTCATCTTGGCTTCTACCACTGGGTAGAGTGAAAAGTGTATTGAGCATGCGAGCGCGCGTGTGTGTGTTTTCAAGAGGAGGGCTATTTTTAGCTCACGTGCAGAAGCTTAAGGGCGGAGATCCAGCGTGGCTCGTGCTCAGGCAGAGAGAGCAACAATCTATTTTTAGACTGCGGCAGACTTGCTGTAACCCTTTGAATACAGAGGCGGCAGCGATCCATCCTCATCTCACTCCACAGAGAAACACAAACAACACATCCACAAAGCCAATTACCGCATGCACAGGACTAAGATGGAGAATGGCTTTGTGCTGGGAACATTTGGATGCTGCGGCTGTCATTACTACTGACGCTTCTAGACACTTACTTAGTCAGACAGAGAGGGCTATTTTTATCTCTGCTCCTAAAACGCCCGGAGCTTTTTTTGGAAGGGGAATGTGCCATTATTACACCGCACTGGAGGGAGGATATGAATGACATGCAACAATATTAAGGGGAGAATATTATACAACATTATAATACGCATAAATGACGTGACAAATCTTTACTTCAGTACAGCAAAGGAGTGAGGCTTTGACAATAAATATGTGAATGATGTACAAAACCATCCTAAAGCCAAGAACTCCGTACAGTAGCTTTAAGAAAAAGAGAACTGGTACCAATTTATCCAACCCATCAAGCCCAGCAGCAGAGCTAAAACGCCCTCTAGGGAAGCATTTGGAGAAAATACGCCTCTTTCAAACACATGCCAAGGAAAAGTGTGAAGCACAATCCCGCTGAGAACAAGCATGAGCAGATATACATGTCAGCAGTCACCTCTCATCTGTATCAAACGCACTGCTCGAGTAGGCTCTGTCCCTAGAGGTCACACTACCTTTTTGAATATGAGATATTGTTCACATTATGGCTGCACAAGTTTCCCTGGGTGGAAATTTAAATAGCAATTTCGATTTGATTGCAAAGCCCTAGTTTACGTAATCTTCTTTCATCTCAAAATATAATGCAATAACAATACTTCACAAGGCGGGGAAGACTAACTGCGGTTACATTATGCGCTTTGCCGACATAAAAAGTAGCATCAAAAAGGGGGAAAGGTGGTCACCATGGAAACAAGCGTTGTTTTAAAAGCACGCGCAATGAGGCGTGTCTGCCCTTGTGCACAGCCAGTCCAACAGATGCGAGAGGCATTAAGCATGGAGGGGAGAAGCCGCGCTGTGGAGGCTCACACCAGGGCGCACAGATGATAACAGGGGACAGAGGTGTAGGGTAGTTAATGCCATAAGAGGCCCACTCTGTGATGGCTGCTAAACCCTATTGCTGGGTTGCTGTATGGCACATTTCATGTACATGTACAACTCAATGTGCCTCACAGCAACACCAGACACACAAACACAATAACATGCAATAAAAAGCATTAAAAACAAAATAAAATTACATTGAAAAAAAATTAAAATGACATTAAAAATATGTATATCTACTTGTTAAAATACAATGAATTGCCATAGGCAGCAATAAAAAGGTGTCCTTTCAGCCTGGACTTAAACATTGCCAGAGTTGAGGCCTGTCTCACATCCTCATGGAGACTGTTCCAGACTTTTGCTGCGTGGAACTGAAACGTAGCCTCACCATGTTTTGTTGTGACTCTGGGAACCACCAGGAGACCCCTCCCTGAGGATCTCAGGGCCCGAGATGGTTCATACGGCTGTAATATGTCCGAGATGTACTTTGGTGCCTGACCATGAAGAGACTTGTACACAAGCAGAGCAATTTTGAAATATATTCTCTTAGTGACAGGAAGCCAGTGCAGAGACCGGAGCACTGGACTAATATGATCATATTTCCTGGTTTTGGTCAGGACTCGAACCGCAGCATTTTGAATATACTGCAGTTGTCTAACAGGCCGTTTGGAAAGGCCAGTGAACAGGCCATTACAGTAGCCTAACCGACTGGAGACAAATGCATGAATTAATCTTTCCAAGTCTTGTTTAGACACTATGTTTTTTATTTTAGCGATGTTTTTTAGATCGTAATAGGCCGCTGATGTAATGGACTTAATATGAGGTCTGAGTCCATGATTACTCCGAGATTTCTAACTTGACTTCTCGGTCCCAATGAAAGCGTTTCAAGATGACCAATGACAACCTCTCTGTGTTTTTGTGGGCCAAAGACAATTATCTCAGTTTTATCTGTATTTAGCTGGAGGAAGTGTACAATGACACAGTGTATCTACAGGCCCATGTTCACCCGCTGTCAGTGAAACATAGGCCAATAGTATTGGCCTTTGGAATGCTGTGATGTCACCTACAACCCAGCAATAGACCCCTTCAAATCCCCACGGGAACCGCAACAGTGGAGGTTATGAGGAGGCTACTGGGAACGACCTGAATCAGAATTACAGTAAGGATCCCAGAGATTAAATGGCAAGATACATTTATACAATATTGACCACCATTATACTATTGTTGTCCAAGTTTCACTGGACAACAATATGCTTTAGACCAAGGGTGTGCATTGCGACCTGCGGCTCTTCAGCCTCCTTGCAATGGCTCCTTTTGGACTTGAGCCGGAGCTCGTTTTTATTTAAATTTTACATAAATAGAGGAATAACACAAATTGGCCTGCATCACTTTTAATTTAGGCTATTCCAAAGCAGGCCAACTCATGCAGACTGACTTCTGCTTGTTATATTCCGTGGTCGTAACAAGTACAATTTTACAAAAGTGCTGCTTTAGACTGAGAGAAAGTCCAGATTTCTGTTTCTGTTTACCTACTGTATGAAGAAAGTTCTAGGAAGTGTTTTGTGAAGCATTTTGAATAAAAAGTATAAAAGTAACCGTACAGTAGGTTAATTATTGTTAGCACTGGCCAGACATCTGCTGAAGAAAAGAAAAATCTATAACAATTTTTTTTTTTAAAGAAGTTGAAATAAAAAGAAAATTACTTTTTTTTTGTACTTCCTTATTGCAAATTAGCACAGGATGTGACACGAAAAAGGGCACATTAACACATGGTTAACAAAAATAAATAAAATAAGAATAAGAAATAACATAAGTGCTAATGAGGAAAAACATGAAAACTTGTCAAAAGCGAGATAATGTTAAAGATTCTGTTCATGTCTTTCCAATTCTCAATATTTCAACAGTCAATATTTTTGGAAAGGTAAGTTATTACTAACTATTACGCTTTTCTTCATTCAAAAATCAAGTCATAACCAAGAATCAAGTCCTTTCTGCTCGGTACGAGGAAGGTATAAGGAAGATGGATTACACCTTGGCTCGGTCTGGAGAAATGTTTCGTGAGGTCACGGGACAGATCTCCGGGCTGTGCAGAACTGTTGATAAAGAAATAAAGCGCTTTGAGTGCCTAATGTAGGTGGAAAAGCAAGGCAAGGCAAGTTTATTTGTAGAGCACAATTCATACACAAGGCAATTCAAAGTGCTTCACAGTTGCATAAAATTACAAGAAAACAGATCAAATCAATCATTAAAACATCCAACATAAAAATTAATCAATTACAGTAAAAGGCAAGAGTGCAGATAAAATACTAGTTTTCATATGCTCGGGTAAAAAGAGCTGTACAAGCGCTATACAAGTTGAGACCATTTACCATTTGATGGACTAAGGCCGCTGCCTGCTGCGAATGTCTGAATAAGTTGAGGACCAGCGAAAAGCAAAGTGATTTTTTTAATTTGAAATTAAAGCGGACAACAATTAATGAAGTTTAAGAATGTAATCTCCAAGGACTCCAGAGCGCAGCTGTGCAGTTATCTCTCCTGTGCAATGTAAACTTCCCCCACAAGGACACGCTACGACGATTAGACATACACAACACTCCAAGGCCAGAAGCCTCCAACATAACACAATACATGACCTGCCTTAACCTACCCCCTCCCTCTGTCCGCCTCACTATATCTTTACCCACCCCCCCTCCCTTATGTACCAATGAAAAAGTTCCAGCGGGTTTTCCGCCCATAATGTGTATTATCATAATCTTGTGTATAATTGTCTTATGTGCTTTGCTTTACTATGATTTCTACTTTCAGCAACAAAAGGGGCGCCTTGTAACGGCTGCCCTGGTGCGTTTAGCGCATGTGCACAAACGCACTGAGTAAAATTCCTAGTTGTGAACCTGTTCATAACAATGGCAATAAAACCTATTCTGATTCTGAACTAAAATAACTTTTCTTTAGTTACGAAGCTGTGAGCAATATAGTATTATCTGTGCTGTTCAGCAGGAGGTCCATGCAGAGGTGATGTTCCATAGGAACAGGGGAGTGCTTGAAACAATGATCTTGTGAATTTTATGAATGAAATTACACCGTTAGCAGTGCTGGAAGATTTTGGGGATACAGAGAATTACAAGAAATACAGAGAAACAATGCTGGTGGTGGAGTCTGGTAGGAATAAAAATCCTCCAAATGGTTTGTATTTCTACAGCAGACAGTGTGACAAGTGCTGCGCGAGTCAGCTCTTCAATTTTGATAATCACTGTTCAAATATTTATGTCAAACCATCATATAATAACAAAGGGAATACGACTTCCACTCCATCCTTGTAATTAAACTGTTTAAGAATGTACATGACTTTGAGGCTGACAACGCAGACTGCAAATCTCATTTTTATTTCAGGGATAACATAAACCAATCGCTCCCTCGCTCCCAATCTAATTTGCTCATTACAAGGAAAGAGTCGGTGGCAGAAAGGTCAGGCCAGACTGCAGCGTAGAGGGCCACACTCCTGTGTCTCAAAGCATCAAAAGGCGATCGTGGCTCATTTGTGGACGGTTTATGCAGAGTACTGACCATTAGGAGTTTGGTCTGCATCAAGGTGCTTCAAAGCAGTTCTGCCGCAATAATTATTAGAGAGTGAATCATCTTGCCAGGGCGTAAAAGGGTCCATATCCCAGTAAACAAGACTCCTTTGAGCTATTAACCATAATGCAGAACACATATTCCCCACCTAGGTGGCACTACTTTGTTTTTTTAATCAGTGCGGTTACATGGACGAAGGGAAAGATGGATCTCTCGCCTAGTCTGACTAGAACAGGACAGCAGCATGTAATGGCTGGTGCACACTGCAATTTTTTCTTCAAAGATTTCTAGATGTCACATTGCTCTTATTTCGACTGGTGATGGTTCAATGAAACAATCGTAGCTACGACAACCGAAGTTTTGTCATAGCAGTTTCAGGCGTCAAATGGCGCGTGTTTAGCTGAGGCAAGTGCCAACGGGGTTTATTTTTGAGGAAAAGTGCAAAAACACGCAGTGTACACCCGGCTTAACTTGAATCAAAGCGCATTAGATTGGCCCAAAGTAACTGCACATGCCATCCCTGGAAAATAACTGTCAGGCAACACCAACATATCATCAAATATCACTGTGTTAGCTAATGGACTAGTTCAGCAAAACCACGCACTACTGGTTCAACGAGGATGACAGGAGAGCTCATTTTAGTGGCTAAATCAGTGCTGAGAATGTGTGTTGGGCCATAAGATAGACAGAAGACTCCCACTGGAGCCATAGCTGATATGAGCTCCGATTGATCACATGAAAATAAGAAATAAGCACGAATTAGTCACTAAAAGTCACTAAAACCATCAGCTACATATAAAGCAGCTTTTAACGTTGTGCTTTGTGTGTTGAATGTATTGTTTATTACACACTTTTCATCAACAAAGATGAAAGCACCCGTAGCACATTGTAGCATAGCATCTAAAGTTAGCCTTTAGCCACTAGCGCCAATTGCTGGGTTGCAGGTGACATCGCAGCATTCTAAAGACCAATACTATTATATGGAGGAAACATTATTTTGTTTTTGACAAAATTGTTGGTCTTGTATAGAGAGACCATGGACCCAGTGACTGATATTAATGAACATTTTTGTAATTCATACATTTTCTTTGGAGCTACGACTTGTGAACGTGTAATGCTGTTAATAGGAAAAACTGGCTCCTGCCCCCCGCTGGGTCCGGTGACATCATCACATTCTACAGAAAACCAAATAAAGAAAAAGTTGTAAAAAAAACAATCACAACTCGCAATGAAAAACGAAAAAACTAACTACAAAAATATTACCCCAACAGGTTGCATAAAAAAGCAACCGCTTTAACTCTTGCTCAATTCTCATACCAATAAGGTACTCCCAAACTACAAGCTACAGTCCTGCATTATATTAACGTTGTACCCAACACTACAATGGACCAAGTTGTAAACAAAACATAGAAAACATATTACACGCTAAATTGAGCAGCTGAGACTGCTCTACTGTCATGACAGCGCAGCTTAAATGTAGTAATTACTAGATCAACTTCACCGACATGCTCAGTCAGACCCGTGATAATGGAAAATCTTAACTAGTACTCTGACCGGCAAAAGCATACGTTTCAAGGCGTTGATTTCACTCCATGGTTTGGATGAAGCGGTATTGGGCTCGTTGCTTCTGGACATCAGCAGTGTAGTTCTCATAGAATTTAAGTTTATGTCCACGGTATTCCAAGTTCCCACGACGTCTCCGCGCCTCTCTCATCACCACGTCCTTGATCTAAAAGCGGTGAAAGCGGATAATGACGGAGCGCGGTTTCTCGTTTGCACTCGGCTTGGGCATAAGGCTGCGATGGGCTCTATCCAGCTCCGGCGGAGATGACAGCGTTTGTGCTCCGAAAACTTCTACAAGTAGCTGCGTGAAAAACTCAGTTGGCCGTGGGCCGGTAGCCACAGATTCTGGTAAACCCACCAGCCTGACGTTCTGCCTACGGCTCCTTCCCTCGAGGTCAGAAAGTTTAGTTTTTAAAAGTTTGTTCTCCTCTTGTATAGATTGACACGTTGCTTCGAGTTCCGCCAAGCGCTGGCCAACATCGTCCGCGTGAGTTTCGAGATCACCGATGCGTAGCTCTTGGTTCACAACATTTGCTTGAATCTTGTACAGTTTGCCATTAATAGCATCAGATGAAGCCTTAAAATCAGCAGCTATGGCCGTTCTGTGCTGTTCAAGCAAGGTAATAAGCGACAGGTTGAGGCCTATGTTAGCATCTACGGCTAAGCCAGCGCTAGCACCACTCTCCGCTGTCTCCTTTCCGGTCTGACTTCTTGTTTTGAACATGTTTCTCAGCAAAAAACAATCGTCACTCTTAATAGAGGTCCAAAAAAGTAGATATCAGATGACAAGGTAGGGTTTTTATAAGTAAATCTGAAAAAGGTGTAGCAGGAGCTAGTAGCCGACACGCCTCACGCCATTGCCGGAAACAGGAAGTCCCCGATAAAATTGCCTCTAATGCAAATAATTTATTTTCAGTAGAGTAGTTGGCAACTATTCTTTCATATAAAAAAATAAAACCATCCATCCATCTTCTTCCACTTGTCCGTTGCCGGGTCGTGGGGGCAGCTGTTGGAGCTGCCCAAATCACATTGCACCAGCCCCTATGGCTCCTCCTGCAGGTGGTGGGTCTACAGAAGGACGGCCTCATGGTTCTAACCGGGCTTGTTGATCTCTTATAAGGGGATTCTGAACCGCTCTTTGTCTGACCCGTCACCTAGGACCTGTTTGCCATGAGAGACCCTACCAGGGGAACCAAGCCCCCAACAACAGCCCCTCAAAAATAAAACCAGCTTTAAAATAACGATTGCATGAATGCAATGATTTATTTACCATATCGCCCAGCCCTAACTCATTATTACAAAAACCTCTGGGGCCATATCAAGGGTGCCTTTGGGGAAAATGGTGCACCTTTAAACATCAAAGTGGCTGTGATGGCTGTGTTTCATTCAGCATCAAGGGGATAAAGACCTTGGAAAAGACATGTCTGCCAATGCTATGGGAAGATGAAAGCTCTCCCTGTGATTCACTCGCCTGGCCTGTGGCAGCGTGCGTCCACTTACCAAAGAATAGCTGATTCAAGCTTACTTTGGCTCGATATCAATACACTGAGCAAAAGTGCAATACACATAGAGCATCAAAAATATTTAAATGTGATGGGAACTAATGCCTAAACCTGGAAACTCTACAAGCTTTGAGAATGCTTGAGTAACTATGGGACATGGGCAGAGTAAGATAATATTTCAGAACAAAGAACACAAATTAACAAAGTTTTCAAATCCAATCAATCGATAAATCAATGACTTACTGCCCATGTACAGTTGAAATACAAGTACTAGGTTATTGAGTTAAATGAAAATGAAGGTACATTTTAGTGTAAACAATGAAAACCAGCAAGACTGAAAGTGATTGACAGAGCCATTTCAGGAACTCTTGCATTGCCTTCTCAAGTCCTGAATAGAGTTCTCCACAAACATGTTGCGCCTGACACCTCATTCATCATAGAGCAGGATAGAAATGTGAAATGACAGTTTGTTCTGATATGTGGAGAGAAAGAGACAGGCACAATATGCTTCTTCTGATGGACCATAGATCCTAATGTGAGCTAAAACACAGCTTAAGCCACACCGTTTCAACACAAATAATACGTATAGTGCCGAAGTAAGGACAATGCAATACAGATATCTACCACTAGGGCAGCCATTCCCAAAGTCCGAGACATCACGGCCCCCTTATTGATCAGAAAATCTCTCGGGGGCCCCCCAAATCATAATAATTTACTCAATTCAAAAGGAATTTCTTGTTATTTCACAGCTAAAATGACATCTAGTCAAAATCTAGCAATGACAGTAGGCTAAATACTGGTTTAAACTGGTGCATTTGTCCAAATAAATGTATTTTTCCTTTCAAAATGAAAGTTTTTCATTATACTTGTATGTAGACAAGCTTTTGGGGTCCCCCTGTAGTGCCTCTGAGGCCGCCCCAGGGGGCCCCGAACCCCACTTTTGGAACCACTGCACTAGCGGAATCCACAATGAGGCTTATAAATGGTGAAGTCATGCGTGAGTGACCAAAGGCAGGTCTGTGTCTGTGGGGAATGTCAGTCACACAGACATTTGTCTACATACAGTACATTTATATGGCAGTGCCGGGACATGGCACTGTGTGGCTCTGAGGCGCCCCATGTCACATTCACTTAGCTCCACAACAGCACACTTTTTGACATCAGCTATAGATGTGACATGTTGGCTCTTCTGACCTTTACATGAGTTAGAGTGTATTTTTACTTATAAGAATATGTATAAGGCGTGTAAGTAAGTATAAGTAAGGCGTGACTGAACATCACATAATGCACAAAGAATGTATGCTTTATGCAACAAGCTGTCAAGCATAATGTAAATGCACCGCTACATTATTACTATAAATGTCTGTGCATAAATAAACACCTTATAAAATTTGCTGTAAAAATAAGTATGAAAATCATGGTGGCTCAGTGGTTAGGGCTCATACCTTAGATCAGGGATAGGCAAAATAAGGCCCGGCGCCAAATGTAGCCTGCCTAGCCCTTCAATCTGCCCCGCAAAATATGATAGGGGAAAACCTATCTTTTCATCGATGGAAAAAAGTTAACACACAACAGTAGCTATTTTGTTGCTTTTTAAAATGTGTTTAGGCCATTACAGTCTATTTGAGAATCGCTTAAAACAACCCAATTCTAGCCCTGGTTTGGCCCTCATGTAGGCCTTTTGTTTTGCAGAATTTGAATATTTTCCTTGCGCTTACGTACATCTCCATGTGCTCTGCACACCCCTACTAACCCCAAAAACATGCACAATAGGTCCATTCAGCTCAGTACTTCTGACATGGAAGACATGGGTCTTCAGACGCTCTCGCCCACTGCTATGACAACTTGCAATTTCCCTCCAGGGGCAACAAAGTATAACCTTAAACCTTACCTGATTTCAAGAGAATAATAGAGATTTCAATTGGTAAATGTACAGCACATGACATGATATATGCATAAGATGAACACAGACAACACAAGAAAAAGACAGAAATGAACTGAAGTTAGGGTGAACTAAACCAACAGCTCCAAGACCAGCCACAGGGAGTGTGTTGAAGAAAGAGAAGGCCCACTCACCTCTGACACTCGCTGGCGTGCAGCACCAGGTCCTGGTTGTTGTTGGCGCTCACTGTCAGCTCGTGCTCCGTGGGGTTAAAGATGTCCAGCAGCAGGTGACACTGGCGGGTGCTGAGGAACAGACACATGCACACAATCGTAAGGTTTCAAATTGAATTAAATGAATGAAATCTATGAATCAACCCTTTCCTTAACTTTTCCCAACACTTTGACGCAACAATTATAATGGCTTGACAAATTACTATATTTACAATCATCTGGAGAAAACTTTGCCATTCAAGTCTTTCACAAGGCAGACACGAGCATAAAATTGTGAAAGAGACAGAAGATATATACTGTTGTGCACAAATAAGTGTTCATGTCTATTTTGATAGAAATTTGTTTTCTGAATGTCTCAAAGACAATGACAATGCAAGATGGGCACAAGGAGGTGGTGCAAGCAGCCATCAGTCATTGTCACAAGATCAAAGACGGTCGAGCTTTCATCCCGCACAGACTCAACTGGAGCAGGCCATTGCCACATCATCCAGATCCGCCTTTCTCATGCAGATCACAGGAGGACAGGGCACAATTTGTGATTTAGATCAAGGTACAGGAGGGCATGCAACATTTTTCAAAGAGACAATTTCAGTCCCCAACTGGCTGTTTAGCATCCTAATAATGAATGATAAAAGCCTTATGCTGCGTTTACACATAAGCACGATGCGTTACGAATGTCATTTTTCCGTCATTCGTGACGTTCGTGACGTGACTTAACGCATCTCAATGGGATTCTTAACAGAACGCATCAGCTCGTGACATTCGTGACGTTCGTGGAGAAAGTTTTTGTCTGTCAAAAAATCTTCCACGAATGTCACGAATCACCCTCTGTTCGTGGAGTTCGCAACGGAGCGTGTCCTTTCATAAGGAGTAGTGGCGCTTCGTAATTCAGCGTGAGAGCATTCGTAGAGCATTCGTGGAGCAGAATCACTGTTTTCACGCTCAAAATTGACAGAAACACACGCTACGCCCAAAGTAAATGTTCGTACCTGCAGTAGCTATGCCAAGGAAAAGTGTCACAAAGTCGGCCATTCCGCGCTCCAAGCCACGGACAGCACCTGCCGCTGCCGCTCCGCGGGGTGCTGAAAGTTGTTCCTCCGACCTTTCTTCCTCCTGCGGTCGTACCTGAGTTGGAGCCAGACGAGCCCAATGACTCAGTGCTCTCCCACGGCCTCTGCTCCGCCTCCAACCCGGCGGCAGAAGATTACTCCACTTTCACCCAATTCTTGACAGATTTCGGACAGAACGTGAATATTCCTAGTGACCCGTAACAGCCCGTGGCACCGCGCAACACCACGTAGCAGCGCGGGACGCATATTCGTGACCGTGCGTAATAATTCGTGCCATTAATCATAACGCGTAGTAACAGGTCGCAACAGTTTGTGGCGGCGCGTGAAACCTCTGCCCCGAATCATCAAATTCCACTCACATTCGTGATCCTTGGCCACGAATGTGGATTTGTGGCATTCGTAACGCATCGTGCTTATGTGTAAACGCAGCATTAGATGCTGATGTACACAGCATGAACGAGGCTTCTTTGTGTGTTATGAGAACTTTAACAACAATTCTGGAAAGGTTTCATTTATTTTGTTTTCTGAGGTCAGATTCAAGCATTTCCTGTTCTATTTGCAGCAACAAACAAAAAAGTATTTATACTAAAAACAGCTTGATTATTTTTTGAGCAGCTCATTCAAAATCTTGGGTTTATTTTAATTTTTATCTAGTGTTAGACAAAAACACCTACCATGATGAACGTAGAAGCATACCCCAGTGAAGTAACATGATGCTAGTGACTAGTTTCCATCAGTCACCCACTGCCTGCCATGCAATCGTGAGCCATTTATTTATTTGGACAAAAAGCTATTAACTCAGAGAAATAACGAGACAGGAAGAGCAGCGCCTCCTGAGAATTCACTCAGAAGTCACGGGTCACTCGCATGCATAGAGGCCATACAATCAGAAAAATTTCAATAACATTTTTTATCAGGCTTTGGTCATGATCTAGGTCTGGATAGTTAATTATTTTGTCAGGTGGTAGATGGAAGATCGCATATTTAATGAGGCGAGTGTAAAAATGTTCAGACCCACTGACTTAGACTAACCAGTGCTTTGTATACTTCCCTACAATGGGCTCTGAAGTTCTAACTTCAGACACTCCAAAAGCAACACTTTTAAGACTCTGGTAAGTCGGAGTTGCTCCCCACTGTTAATGTATCAGAGTTAATAGAGGTACAAGTCGCGTCGGCCTCGGCCTCTAATAAACTGCTTTGACAATTAAAAGGGGCATATTTTGAAAGGCGAGCCATGTTTCTTTAATTGTTGTGCCTGTCTCGGTTGGCGGACATGACAAATGGGCTGAGTGGGCTGCGCTACTGATTTATGGGCTTGTGGAGGTGATCAATCAGCCCACCCAGTTGGGAAGCACAGGCTCATAGCTCATACGCTAAGTACCGCAGATAAACTAAAGGAGCTGGAACAGGCCCGGGTGCTAAAAGGAGATCAATCCAGTTGTTTTAAAATTATAATAAAATACAGTGGCAGTGGACTGTATGAGAAAATAAAGGGGATATTTATATTGGCAAACCTGGTAAATATGAGAAAATATGTTTGTGTGTTTTTATAAACCTCAGTGGCAAACTAATAAATAAAAAAGTAAATATTTATTATTTGCTGTAAGAAAGTCTCTATTAGTACAAACAAAGTACAGCTGGATGCTTGTGCATTTGGCTTACAATGGCTGCGCCCTATCTAGAGCTTTATCATAGATCTGTGGACGGGTCCCTGGATATCATAGTGGATAGATGTCCACAAGAATAGTGTCAGAAAGCATTTGAATACATATTGGTCAGCTTGCACCAGTTCATACAGCATGAAATAGAGCAACAGGTCCAGTTGGATCTGGTAAAAGCTGCTGTTGTTGCTGGTTACAGAAAAAGTCCATGAGGAGTTAGAGGTCTGCGAAACGTAAATTTACTTGGATCATTAGAGTTAACAGGGAATTGGTTGGAGAAGGGCTACGTTGTTAGGAAGTGAGCGGTAAAATGGCGCATGTCGATGAAGAAGTGGGCAAAAATACAGCAATCAATGGTGTGAGCCAACAGTGTAGTCCATCGAGCAAATCTGCAATCGATGGGTGCTGCTGATTTAGTATCCAGACGCACACACCAAACGTGACATACTCCAGGAACGGGCAATGTAATGGCTTTAATTAGCAAGCCTGGATTTAGAGATCTGTCAATGAGGAGCTATTTTTAGCAACACAGCTCTGACTCCTCATGTATCACGTCTGCTCTTGGCCCAGTGCCGCTGTTTCACAAGATTTTGTCCTTTCTCTGAGGTTGTAATTCTCCCTGTTCAGATTGCATTTCTTCAAGGTAGAGATTTATCTAGAGAATATTTGGAGGTTTTTGACCTTGTAGGATATATACTGCTATTCAATAGCAATTGAAATAACGTTCATTTTACAACTACTGAATACATAATTTCTCATACAAACTGCTTTACCACGTATTATGGGAAAACTGTAAGTGTACAATCAACATCGTTTACATAGATGTGCTTGCAATCTATTTATCAGTCCATTTACTTTCTCTGTTAAGCCTTTTACTTTTATGTTGTTGTCACAGGGTGCAACTGCGTGTCCGGGCTTCCCTGAATACAGATGCATAATAGTCAATATCAGACCTGGCCGGTCCTCAATAGATATGCAACACGCTGTTTCAGATCATAGACACATACAGAGCTCGATTCGTAGGTGCGTTGGGTGATCATTTATCTAAGTGAAATTTTCACCACTTCAGCGCTGACAGGATTTGGAGAAGCCCTGGCAGACAGGTGCACCTTATCACCAGCTCCAAATCAAATTAAAGATGATAGCGACACCAGATCCGATGTTTGATCTTATTCCCCATCGCAGATACTGTACATCTATCAAAGGTGATCAGGTCGTCAATGAGGCGAAGCTGTTCCTCGAGTGCTGTACTGGAGAACGGCGGGAGCTGGTGCGTCATGCAGCGCGTGTTACCCTTCTCAGCTAATGACGCCAACGACACACACGCTGAATTTCTGCTCATGCGTCGCCGCAGAGCAATTGGGTTTTTCCCAGAGAATGAGGTTTTAACAGGTCCTTGTAAAGTATGGATCACTGACTATTCCACACATCCTGGCACTTTGTCACTTCCCTGAGCAATTCTGTCACCTTAACATCCAGCAGAGCCCCACGAGACTCTCCTCTGAGTGTCGGGTGAAGATAGTCACTGAATTGTGTTGTAAACATTACAGCAGCGGGTCAAAATTGTGAGCGAGTTGGAGCAGAGAATAACAGGATCAAGGAGAATCAGTGAAATCAGCATTTAGTTTGTTAACATCCCCGCATAAATGTTATTATAAAAGTCTAATTGAGATTTTTGTTTAACCCCTCGTGTGGTCCTTCAATTTTACACCCTTTAAAGACCCTAATGTCAAAAAATGTACACTTCAAAAAAGAGCGTGAAAATTACCACACATATATATTTTTTCTGCTTCTTTTTACAAAAATCCTTCAGGGGCTTTTGGGCCATTTGGATGGGCTGCGGCTCCAGTGGCTTTTGGGTCAAAATGACCCAAGGACCACACGAGGGTTAATTCTACTCTCCAAACACTACTTCATTTTTAGAAATAACAGAATAGATCCTCAACCAAACAAGTCATCTTTATAAAGATTCCTAATACTGTATTTCTTTCCAATTTTTCCATAAACCTTAAAATATGAAAAGGTGATTTAGGCAATGGAGTCTCTGATCCCAGGACTCACGACTTATCTAGCAGTGATTTTTCCAGGCACTTTTAAAACTAAAACTGTGATTACAATGTGATTGCTTATTTATTCATCTTTTAAAACAATGATATTTTTGTAGTCTTTTCTTTGTGCACATATCTCAGAGGTGCCTGGGGGGGCACTGAAGAAGCAACGGTGAAGTGTGGAAGGAAGTCACAAGGGACACAATCTAAGGCACACCGAGAAAAAAAATGCTGGAAGAAGATAGAAGATGATAGAAGGAGCAGGGCTTTGAAAGAGAAAGGAAATGCAGGGTGAATGGGTGAGAGTGGTGCCGAGAGTGGAACAGAAGAAATAGAGGTCTTATATCTACACTAGGCCTTGCTCGCGGTCAGACAAACTGATTAATTGGTTATTTTTAAGCTCCAATACTTGTTGGTACATTGTGGCAAAAGGGCAAACAGCCAAAAACATTGGACAAACAGCAGGAAAACCGCGGAAGAGAAAAATAAACCTTGTTTCCTACTGGTTCAGGATTCAACATTTCTGTGCTTTGAAAAGGACAGTAGGAGCACGGCTAAGAGAAACTGTTTCAGACAATAGAATTTTACTACCTTCAAAATGTAAGACAGTGATGTGTTTAAATTAAATCTTGAAAAAAAAAGAGAAAAAAATAGCCCCTAGTTCAGAAATCCCATCTCAATGTGTGTATTTGTTGAAGGTATGAAAGCTGCTGGTGCTCGTCATATAATTAGTATATCATGAAAAAGTTCATTTATTTCTGTAATTCAACGTAAAATGTGAAACTAATATATGATAGACTCATTACATGCAAAGTGACATATGTCACGCCTTTTTTTGTTATAATTTATGGCTTACAGTCAATTTTCAAAATATTCTAATTTAATGAGATTTTTAATTTGGGGTTTTGATAAGCTGAGCCACAATAATCAAAAGTATAACAAATAGAGGCTATACATATCTCACTTTGCATGTAATGAGTCTATCATATATTAGTTTCACAGTTTAAGTTGAATAACACAAGTGTATACACTTTTTTATGATAATCTAATTATATGACGAGCACCTGTATGTCCTGTGTATTCCTGTTTTCTCAAAGTACAAAATGTAAAAGTCGGCTGAATGCCTGCCTGTGTGTGCTTTCTGTTCATTTTGGCACGATCACCGCAGTGGCACAATAAAGATGGATGGCTAATTGTGGCTGCATCTGTCGTCCACAGCAGCTGGCAGACTCGAATGTGGGCTGATTAAGTCCTTGTACGGCCCACGCTAAATTGCAGGTATGCTTTCGATCACCAGCCTTCTATTGGACACTGCCAAGGAATTAGAAACATCTGTTGTTACACATGCACTGTTTGAATCAAAATAAGATGGGTTAAGATACTGCTTTACAGGCATGGGCCCCAAAAATAAAGTAAACATTTTTTTGGAGAGATTATGATACTGTGGCCTGTCATTGTAATTTCATCATTGATTTTGGAATTCGTAATGTTATAAATGTCTGCTAAACCAGTGCTTTGAATTTTTCACACCAAGTACCACCTTATTAAATTGGTGAACCTGCACTCGTAATAAATATACAGTAGCTGAAAGAAGATGAGAGAAAATTTTAGTAAAATGATTAAAAGCTAAGACGTGTTGATTTAGGATAAGAAAGTGCAGATGGTAGAGCGGGTTGTCTCATGATCGGAAAGTTGGCGGTACAAATCACGGCTCCAGCAGGTGCACACCACACTGTCATTGTGTCCTTGGGCAAGACATTTCATCCACCTTGCCTCCGATGTCTGTGTACAGGTGTATGAATGGGTGAGTGGTTCCTTGATGTAAAGCGCTTTGAGTGCCTAATATAGGTGGAACAGCACTAAATAAGTTGAGACAATTTACTAAATGATGGTCTGTGTAAAAGAGATGGGGCCCGACAATCCTCCACATTATTGTACACAAACATTACATCGCCATTAGTGTAATACAATAAAACTGCCTATTAGGAGCTTCAACATTACAGTATACACAACTCTGTTTTTCTGTACGCAGCAGTATACTGTAAGTTGTCTCTGGGGAAAGGCTCTTTACCTCTCCACTCCATTAACAAAGTTGGAAGTGTGTCACGGCTGGGAGAGCAGTGCTTTTTAAAAGGTGCTGGGGTGATTGGCGGATTGGCGGAGACCGTCACTGCCAAACACCGTCTGAGGATGCCTCCCCGAAACCATTTCCATTATTTGAGATAGAAATGCATTGGTTTTTTGGGGACTGAAGGGGAGGAAGCCACTGCTAAACTGAAATATGAGCCGGACCTGAAATGAAACGCTGTATTGCTTTTGTTGGGTTTGAAAAGGCGGCCTGGCATGTAATTTGTTTTGCTAATTACAATCCAAGTGTCTAATTTGAATGAGTCTTTCTACACAGAGCAATGTAATAGGAAGTATGACAGAAAACATAATGGTGTGCCTGATCAGAAAAAAAGTTAATGGGAATTTTCAACAAATATAATCAAATTTCACAGACTCAGTTTATTTAAAAATGTGCTTATGACAAAACAGCGTATATATATATATATAAGGATTTATAATGGTTGCAATTAATTAATGTCCTCTGTAAACATTAAACTCCTCGTCTCCATAGGGTCTTCTTAAGTATCAACTCACTATCTCTGTTAGCCTGGTGGGACCAGAATGATTCCCCTCTGTATTTTTTTATCCAGCGGGGGATCAGTCTGGTCACCCCGTCCTCGTTCGCGGCTTCCGCAAAATCAATCCGTTCACGTGCAATCAGATTTGTTTATTTGCCGTGACGTGTTGTTAGCGAGCAACGTCACTCACGGGACGCGGAAGTCCCTCAATAACAATCTACGAACGATGCACGAAAGAGAGAAAGCGTGTCTCCAGTCGGCGGTAAATGACCAAAAAACACATCGACAGTAGGTGAGTTTCGTTATTCATAATCCTGCGCAAATATTAACGCAAAACCGCTAACAACACCACATCAACAGCAGATGCCCGCCCTTCGCCGATTGGTTTATTCCGCTTCCTGTTTGCTTGCGTATCTACCGCTGTGGGAAATGGATTCGACCCAGGGGTGACCAGACTCACCGGCTGGTACAGCGGTGAGTCTGGATTTTTCCAGGCTATATCTCTGTAGCTTGGATGGGGGCGTTGTTGCTGAAAATAATAATGCCACATAATGGGATTCAGAGACCAACACAGAAAACCTGTAATTAGTTATTTTTCCTTTAGTCTTGAGTACTACAAATATATATTGCTCATGACTTCCTTGCAGCTTATTGGGCAGCCCGTTTTTCGCAAAGTTAGGTGTAGGTGTAATAACAAAATACAAATTAAAAACTGCATAGAAGCATCTGAAAGGGTTAAACACCATACTATTGACCACTTTCATTCTCCCACTTAGACATTCACTTTTAACTCGCAGTCATAAAGAAATTCAATAGCACTTATCTCAACAAGTGGAGTGTGTTTTATCTGGCTCTCGAGCGAGTACGTCAAAGACACATCCCACACACGGCATGTTTAACACAAAGCACGAGAATATGAACATCTGATCTGTGCGTGAGAGCCAGGGTTATCTCTCATCTAAATCAAAGGCTTCTGATCTACCACATGAATGAGGGCTCACCACTGTAAAATTATCCTTCAATGTTACTGAAAATGAGTTCGCTGAGTGGCCTTTTTTATTCTATATTTAACGCTACCAGAAATGTATACAAAAGAAAAGATATGGTCACAATGTGGGTATAATATTCACACGATATGAGCAATGTAATGACATGACTGGTCAGATTTGAAAGGTTTCTAACAAAAATTAAAATACTTAACATGATATTAACAATATTTAATATGAGGGTTTTTGTATCAATACATACAGGCTAAGAGTCTCTAACCTGAAACTCTAGACCTACTAGTACATATTCCAATAATCCCCAAAGGCTCCCCGACGGCTATTTACATTTACATAAGGTTGACGTGTCAAATTTGATTATTTTCTTGGCAAAACGTTATTGTATTTCATTTCATTTTTTCAAGTGTAAGGCATTGTCATTATTAGTATTACTAAATTATTTAAACATGTTAAAGCATATTTTAGATGCCAAAACATGTCCAATTAATATCTATTGGAGAAGAAAGTGAAATAAGTTACCTTTAAGTGGCCTTTGACAGGAAATAGTGAGTTCCATTGGGCACTGATTATTGACCTTTTAGGAGTACAGTATTAGCAGTCCTGGGTCTCTATAGCCTGTCCGTCCATGGGAGTGGCTCTCTCTTCTGTGGTTCTCCTCAAGGTTTCTCTTTCTCCCACTGGGTTTTTTAGTTTTTCCTCGCCGTGCTGGAGAGTCTAAGGACAGGGGAGACCTGTGCCGCTCGTCGCCACCCACTGCTGACGCTTATTTGGACATTATGTTTGCCTGGATACTTGATTCGTCTGAACTTTACATTGTCTTATTTACTGCTCTGTTTTATTGCCTTAATGTTTGGCAACTCCTGTTGTGATATTGGGCTATACAAAACCATTGATTGAGTCGTAGTATGACACTACAGCTGCTCGTCATACAATTAGATTATCATGAAAAAGTGCATTCACTTCTGTTATTCAACTTAAACTGTGAAACTAATGTATGATAGGCTCATTACATGCAAAGTGAGATATGTATAGCCTTTATTTGTTATAATTTTTATGATTATGGCTCAAAACCCCAAATTAAAAATCTCATGAAATTAGAATATTTTAAAAATGGACTGTAAGCCATAATCATAAAAATTATAACAAATAAAGGCATACGTCACTTTGCATGTAATGAGTCTATATCATATATCCGTTTCACAATTTAAGTTGAATTACAGAAAGAAATGAACTTTTTCATGATATTCTAACTATATGACGAGCATAGATCTTGCACTTCTCTCAGACAGTGTTAGCGGATCTTTAGCTGAAAAGCTCAAATTCACAGCTTGTATCTTATACAAATTTTAACATGGGACATCAAAGAATCTATGGAAATGTCCTTGCTAAAATCACACTTGGATGAAAGCCATGAAACTTAGTGAGTTCCATGAGTAGCCGGTAGGTACTATATGTCAGGAAGACGCAGCAGAGACAGCTAAGTAGGTAAAGCATAAGGGCCCTTGGTGACAGTCTGATGGTACAGCCAACAGAGCCGCATATATCAGCACTCAGTGATGGATGGCCTAAATTGCAGATGTTATTACAGCTAATGATTCACCTCAAGTGCCCATTACTGGGACGCGATCTGTCACCCAACAGTTTATTCTCTGAGAGTCGGGGAACTTTGGGTTGAGAGGGGTCATACGCAGAAAACTATTGTATGAATGTATGACTGGTGAGAACACACACGTGTGCAGGCTGAATCTTTTTCAATTTGATCACTAACGACTAAGAATCTGTGCTCCGTTATTTGTCATGTGTGATCTCTGTGCTTGCGTTACCTTGTTGCTGGGAGAGTGCTGACTCGTGTGAAGAACACAGACGGCTCCACATCCACATGGACTCCCAGAGACAGTTCACGATAGTAGCCCTCCACTTTGCCCGCTCCTCCTGAGTACTTGAACGTTAACACGGCTTCCAATGTCTGCAAAGAAATACAGAAATGAGAGAGTGATAAGATGCAGGCCTTTGTATCAACATTATGGATCTCTGCCACTTACGGCACTTGTCTTGGTTGGTACAAACCAACATTTTGTTAGCTGTCAAACAGTGCCTCAAAGCAACCTGCTGGATGCGTTTTGCCTACTGTGGATGTTTTTATTGCAAAGGGAAAGCGTAGTGCAGAGTGACTGTAAACTCTTTTTGCACTTTATTACAAATTTTACTTCAAAGAAGTAAATAAATAAAAACCAAAAAAAAGGAATCCTTTGGCCAATGTCTTTACTTGGCAAGTCAGAATTCCTCAAATTAGGAACATTAGGAATATTTTTTAGCTCCAGTAATTATGGTTTGTAGCTTGTATCTTTCAAACAGTCATTATTTTGTATTATATTTGGAGTACAGTCAAACAGAACAACAGAAATCCAGTCCTGCCTCTGAAGTCTGTAGGTTGGGTCTAAAGGCATTTGGCTTCTTGGCTAGTGCCAAGGTCAAGAAATGTTTAGAACAAAACTAAGGGTTATCAAACCAGAGAGTTCAATACCTTTTGAAAACACTATATTTGGATGAGCTAAGAGTGATTGAGGTCAAAGGTTGCTGTTGAAAATGCTTTGACCCATTTCTCAGTATGTCAGAAGTCATCGTAGATGTAGCGAGGGTTTGAAGGGTTGCTTAATGTAATGGAGGAGCGACACCGTCAGAGACGGCTGCTGGTGGCTACCAGAAACGCAACCCAGAATCTGCTTCTCCAGCAATCAGTGTAAGGTGGGCGGGGGGCGCGGGCCTCGATCCAAAAGAGTAGGCCAAGAGGGAAAGGATGTGGAAATGAAAAGTGGCAGTTTATGGCGAGGAGCTACTAGCTGACTCAGGCGACGGGCCGAGGAGAGGTAAAAAGAGCATCCAAGGTCCCCCTATTTTTTACCTATGCAGCATAATTCATCTCAAAGAGCTGATAGAAGCAAACCTAATGTCTTCGCAGAACACATTTTGCGTAATGCCGTGTTTATGTTAGTATTCATCCCAATAGGTAAAGCATCCCATAGGGCAACCGATTTTGGATGCTGCTGGCAAGGCTATTACATAACTAAAACATTTGTTTGAAAGTGATACTTGCTTGGAAGTAGAACTAAGCACTAGGACGGTGGTTTTCAACCTATGGTAAGGTCAGGTACCACTGATGGAACTTGGGCTTCTTCTGGTGGTGCTCTAGGTCCCCCAGACCTTTACACCCAGAACAGACATAATTTAGTCCAGGTTTATTTTACTAAGTTTCTTCATTATTTTTTAAGGTTTATTTTAGACCCGTTTTATGGGTCTAAAATATGGGTCTTTATGGGTCTTTATGGGATTTATGTCCTTCCAAGTCCTGGTGGGACTTGGAAGGACAATGTAACATTTTCCAAGGCAACATCATTAAAACGACTAGATGGAAGTTTTCATTTTTGTACTCGCCTCAGGTCTCAGGTCTTGAACGCAACTACAGCTTCTATATTAAGCTCGTGCATAACGGTACTTTGGGCCTGAAGTAACCCATTTTTGAGGAACAGTGCAGGATTTTAGTGGCAGTTGTGACTAGGTTTGGGCTCATTTTACACATTAGGACATTGCTGGAGCAAGTAGGGGGTAGAAATACATTGACAAGCTAGTAAAGGCCCGAAAGTGCCCCAAAACAAATGCAAATAGATCTATCCTGTCAGTTACTTTTCAGCTTGTCACTGAAATTGACAAAAAAGCAACTGACAGTACGGATGGATCAAGCTCTGCCCTTTAGACAAAAAATGAAAAAAAAAATGTGGTGACTTTAGAACCAGTTTCTATTGTATCATTAATGTGTCATATACAGAGTAAATGCAATAATACCGTGAACTTGACAAGACAATAATATAATACATTTTTTACAACTTTTTCTTATGCTATCTGGGAATATCCATTAATATCTTGATTTCATTGTCTGAAACACAATCATTACATTAATGCCTTACTAAGGTTCACAAACGTGAGTCTTTCCCCGACTTCAAGATATGTATAAAATGGTGATGAAATGCTTTTAATTACATTAAAAGTTCACTGCTTTACCATGACTCATCGTGGATAACATCTGTAAATGTTCAAGAACAGAGCTTTAGTAAATTTAGAAGTCAATAATGAAAACTAGAATACTTAAATTTCAGTTTGTGTGCACAGAAGTGACATATTGGTAAAACAAAAAAAATAGTTTAAGTTGACTTGAACACATCCACTCATTGGCTTTAGAAATTCTCTGTTTACTACATAACAGCATAAAGACCTATCACACTTGAACATGCAGCATATTGAAGTGCGATGTACAGGGATTATGTTGATAGAATTAAATTACTGGTTATGTTATTTTTTTTCTCCTGGAGAAGCAGCAGTGGCGCCAGTCTATCTTGGACCAGGATGAACGGAGACTCAGTCTGTTTCTCTGGCAACAAAACAAAGACAACTGCAAACTGATATCAACGTCATTTATAGAATTAATGGGAAATGCACTCGGATTCTTTGTTTTTGTCTTCTTTATACGTTTCTTTGTTTTAAAGATAAGAAGGCTGGCTTTACTTTATCTTTTAATTAGTGCAATCAAAGTCCACCAATAGTGACTTAACTATAAATGTGACCTGCCGTGGTTTCCAGGGACACAGGTCGGCAGACTCACTTTCTCACAAATGGAGAAACAAGCAAATTTTTTCTAAATTGGAGATTTTCGCTTTTTTGCAGAATCGTTCAGTTGAAACCACGAAGAAGCCTCTCCATCTTTAAGCTAGCAGTTATGGTATATTTAAAAGCGTAAACTTTTAGGTTCAAACCGGCTTGATTAGGGAGATTTCAGAGCGTGTAGTAGGGGCGTGACTTTGTGAGTATTTACCAACCCAGTCTCTTCAGAAAAACTCACCCTAGGTACGCTTTTACAATATGGAATTACGTACCAGTAATACGTATTTTTGCAAAATTACGTTGGTTATTTACGTTTTACAAATTCCTTCAATTAACATATAGCGCGTTCACGCGGAAGCCTACGGAGCTTGCAGAGTGTTTTCCGAAGTTCTCCGAAATGTCCGACAACATTTCTCTGCAAAAAGACTTTTACTAAAGCCTTGTTTTTACCTTTCGCGGTTTTCGTGTGGCGAGTACTCCATTACAAGTCCCACAAATGTGTAGCTACCACTCTGCCATGCTCTGGTTTGAGTGCATGATCCGATAAACTCCTGCCTGGTCTTTGAGGAGCTTTTAGCGGGGGTATGCCAGTGTGATCACTTACGGTGATAGCAGCAGAGCAACCCAGAACTAAGGAACTTAGTT
Organism: Proterorhinus semilunaris; assembly: GCA_021464625.1. Lineage (NCBI taxonomy): Eukaryota > Metazoa > Chordata > Actinopteri > Gobiiformes > Gobiidae > Proterorhinus > Proterorhinus semilunaris. Next base: position 20,869,189 of record CM038360.1, read on the forward strand.
ACAAGTTACTACTAAGGAAGATTGTTATTCATCATTTGAGTGCCTTTTCCTGAGTTTTCATCTCTATTCCATTGGATAAATCTTATAATCTTCACCTGTTGTGGTAAAGTCATTGACTTATTAGCTCAGTCTAACCCAATACATATAGTATATTGTATCAATAGCTTGTCTGTTCTGTTCGCATCTCCATTTGACAGAACTATAGCCAAGTTGAAGGCTTCGTAGCAGTAGTAGCCTTGCACTGCGATTTTGTGACACTTGACACCGCTGACCAATTGGGACATGCAAATGTTTTCCCATACTCACAAACACAGGCATATCTTTGCGGATTTTCAGTCCGTTTTTGAAACCGGAGGAGAAATGAAGTGGTAGAGAGGACAGACTGTTATCAAACTGGACTTTGCTCATTTTTGCATCCATAATTTAAATACAATTATTTTTCAATTTCTTTACATTGGATATACAGACAGTAATTTGTCTAGAGGCTTATTTATTTATTTTTTACTTTATATTCTATTTTCAAATGTATATTTTATATTGATCATGTCCAAACATAAGCAAGTACTATATGTACTATATTATGCATATTGGAGGATTAAGACATGTGCCCACTTCACACCCGTATCCATAGCAGAGTCTCTTCAGGCTGAAGCATCAGATGTCAAAACTGTGTTGTCTAAAATATTCCTGTATCCATCCCATGGAAACATTCGTCACATAAAAATGCATTAAGAAGTGTTATAATCCAGATTATTGTTTCAATAATATATATTTTTTCATGGACAGACTGTAAGGAAAGAAAACATATTAATGTAATAAAACATACTAGTAAATAAATAATTCACTAAGTAAGACTAATATTAATATTTTACAATAAAAAAAAACATTGACACAGCCAATCAGGAGTACAGGTTTACATGTTCTGACCGCCTTCTTAGTTATGTCACAATTTTGAACGCGTGTCATTGATTGACGCGGGTGTCAATCAAAACAGCTGGTCATAACGCGCCTATGTAAAAATTATGATAAATAAATGCTTGTTTATAACCTTAAATGGCTGAGCGAGGAAAACCTAAGGACGTTTATATCATTGTGGACGCTTGGCATCACTTTCACCCAAAGGACTATTACGGAAGAAGCGGGACGAGCCTCCATGGGACTCCAGCGGGCTGTGGCGCTACGCTAACCCGAAGAGGAGGCACTTTCCCCCGATACAAGCTCCGCAAAGACCAGGCAGGAGTTTATCGGATCATGCACTCAAACCAGAGCATGGCAGAGCGGTAGCTGCACATTTGTGGTACTTGTAATGGAGTACTCGCCACACGAAGACAGCGAAAGGTAAAAACAAGGCTTTAGTAAAAGTCTTTTTGCAAAGAAATGTTGGAGATTTCGGAGAACTTCGGAAAACACTCTGCAAGCTCCGTAGGCCTCCGCGTGAACGCGCTACAAGTTATTTTAATGAATTTGTAAAACGTAAATAACCAACTTCCTGTACGACTGAGAACTTGTACGTATTACTGGTACGTAATTCCATATTGTAAAAGCGTACCTGGGGTACATTTTTCTGAAGAGACTGGATTGGTATTTACATACTGGGTAAAAACCGTGGAGGAGGCACCGCTGCTTTGGTTTGCGTTGTTGACAGATGCTTTAGCAAACAAACACAAAAAAAGGCAGTTTTATACATACGCCTATTGTCAATCAGTTTTTCAGGTTGAAAAAGTCTAGTTTTGTGTGAGAAATTTTCGTGTTAACTTCAAATCGCCGCTACGCCTCCAAATATTGTCAGATTTCCATGAGTTACACATTGTTGGAAAGCTTGGAGACTACACTTTAACAATCTGTGAAAATCTCAAAATGCCCCAGAACCAACTTGTGTCTCTGGTTCTAGTGACTGGTCACCAATGTATTCCTCTGTAGTTGGCGCTTTTTTCCTCACATTGAGCAATTTCAAGTTTTGATTATTACTAATATGGTGCTGTTTCCACCACAGAAATGTAGACCTGACGGTTAAAAGTTCAATAAATAAGGAGATTGCAATTCAATGTCATTCGGATCAATCGCACTGCTCCACATAGTTCTTCCGATACCAACTAACCCTCCTCTGTTCATGTCAAAACCATCTCAATCTGACCTCTATGACCTCGTTTTAAAAGAGGTAGAGTCTCGATTTGACCTGTGTCTCTTTTTTCTTTTCATAACATACAGATAATTACAAGCAAATGTTTACTTTGAGAATTGTTCAGTGACAGCAATGCTATGGCAATTCCTATTTCAAAGATCGATTCGCATGAATGCTGTGTGAACACGGCAGTGACGGACTGAGAATGATACATGATATTTTCTCTGTACTCCTGTATGGTGTACATTTACAGCTACCACAATCATATAAACTGCAGTTTCCTGTTATTTCAAGCACTGCACTGTCCTTAGGGCGCATCTGTGTGGTCAAGCATCCATCTTCCCACTACTTCAACATGATGCTCTATTGTGTTGGCGGAAAACTCTGCACCCGATTTCGATCCTCCTCCCCTGTTTGCTCTCTGCTTTGAGCACCCTGGGGACCTTGTTTCAATCACACTGGGCTAAAAATAGCCGGGGCTGAAATGAGCTGACTGCATTGGGTGAGCAGCGGCACACTGCAGTTACAGTACGGCCTGGCCACGCAACACCTTTGTTTCTGCTCCCATTTTTCATGAGATGGACTTAAAGATCTAAAATTCATTCCGGATACACAATATTACCATTTCTCTCAAACATTGTTCAGGTGAACCTGCTGGATGTGGAAGTCCTGGGCTGGTGTGGTTACACGTGGTCTGCGGTTGTGAGGCCGGTTGGATGTACTGCCATATTCTCGGAAACGCCTTTGGAGACGGCTTATGGTGGAGAAATGAACATTCAATGCACGAGCAACAGATCTGGTTGATATTCCTGCTGTCAGCATGCCAAGTGCACGCTCCCTCAATGCTTGTGGCATCTGTGGCATTTTGCTGTGAGACAAAACTGCACATTTCAGGGTGGCCTTTTATTGTGGGCAGTATAAGGTACACCTGTGCATTAATCATGATGTCAGATCAGCATCTTGATGTGGCACACCTGTGAGGTGGGATGGATTATCTCAGCAAAGCAGAAGTGCTCACTATCACACATTTAGACTGATTTGTGAACAATGTTTGAGAGAAATGGTAATATTGTGTTTCTGCAATGAATTTTAGATCTTTAAGTCCATCTCATGAAAAATGGGAGCAGAAACAAAGGGGTTGCGTTTATATTTTTGTTGAGTGTATAAAGAGGAAGAAGTAAGTATGGTTGGCCAGGCTAGGGAGAAGTGCCATGAGTGATTACTATATATAATTTTTTTAAGTCACTTGAGATTGGAAAAAAACAAAAGTCACATTTGAAACACGACCATGCGCATTAATGGCAAGGCAACTTTATTTATACCACGCATTTCGTACACAAGGCAACTCAATGCGCCTTGAAATGGTTGAAAGAAGAGTGTACTTGGAAATGCTGTACAAATACAAGAGATCTAATCGTCAGGCTTTTATACATATTGAGATTCATGGAGACACATAATAATCTAATACCTAAATTATAGCAGCCTCTCTGATTTAGCGATTTACAATCATTACATTTTCCATTAAAGGCCGAGGGGTTTATTAAACTATCCCTACCTTCTGACTCCTGAGGGCCCTGATCAAGCTTGTGCACAACTATTATTGGGTTTCTTCAAATCACTTAGAAATCTTACATTTGCTTTTTCTCTCTCTTTTTCTTAACAGTCAGTATACCAAATATCCTAAGACCTCTTTTTGAGGGCAACATTCTCAAACACACATTAGACCGCTCGGAGAGAAAGAGAAGAGTTCTTGAACTACAGCCAGAATTCTGGCTTTAGTACAAGAACCTTGTACTTGTACTTGAGGTATAAAATATTGAATATCACAGTATCAGACGCACATAAAATGATAAAGGGTGAGCTGGTACTCCATGAAATTGTTGTAGGCGGCTCAATGAGTAAGATCCTGTACACTTAGTTGTTTTTATCATTCTCCTCTACAGTATACGGACATAAAACACTTCTATTGGATGCACTTTTGTACCTTGTTATAAAAGCAAAGAATAGCCTTGTTCAAAATTGCATTACAAGTGGAGTTGTCTGTGTAAGTTCTCAGGCACCTCAGCTAACAAAAGAACAATAGGCAGGTAATTAGCAGTGATCAGCCATGAATAGGACAGGACTGACCGATACTGAGGTGAGCAGATCGTTAGAGACGCTACTTCAAAAGGTGTTTACCCACAGTTGAGAGTAGTTGTGATAGGCCTGTTAGTCTATATCTTAAGCTGCGGGCTGAGCGGAACTTTTGTCACTGACGAAGCATTTTGGATGAGAGGCGAAACGTTCGAAGACCTCAACTACTGAGTACAGAAGATGACTCAAGTACCTTCATTGAAGATTACAAGTGGAGGTGCTTTCCAATTCCTACCGACATGCTAAAGAGTGGCTCTGAAATTCCACACTTGAGAACCAATAAGTAAGGCCACACTTCATTGTTCATTGGTTAAATTCCCCCTGTCACTCAATCAGATCATGAAAAAGATTAACCAATAGGAACAGTGGCTGGGGAAAATAAAAGTATCTGTGTTTGAGCATATATCCCCAATAACAGAAACATTATGTAACCATTTCGCTAGATCACGGTTCGATTTTTTTCTTTCACCATCATATTTCTGTCACGGTAAACCTTCGATATTCCCAATTATTTTAAAGCATGTTGGAAAAAAGTGTTGCACGTCCGTCCACCCACGACTTCAGTCCTGACTGTAAGCAAACTCTTTTATGGCACAATAAAATAAACCCATAGTTATTTCACTGCCAGAACACTCACACTGCTCTTCTGACTTTTTTCTTCGCTAAGGACAGCTACGCCTTTTGCCACAGATAGTACATATTTCACTTGTAAGTGTTTGAGCAAAGCGAGATGAGTACCTGAAACTTCTTTGTTATATTTTCAATCAGGTTATAAATTCATATCCTGACAAAAAATAACCAACGGATGTCTCAGTAATCGTGCATATTTAATTTCTCTCTCTCTCTCATCTTGAGCTAGGTTTGGTCAGAACTGCCAAGCTGGAGAGACCTTCTCGCTGAAAATACATTATTTTCAGTCACAACTCCAACACAATTGTATTCAAAGCAGTTAACAAGCCTGAATAAACCATAATAGATAATAGGCCATTATGATTTGTAATGAAGGACAGTTCCCCTAAAATGCCTGTAGTTGCAGTTGAACATGATGGACCACACACAAGACTTTCTCCACATAATTTCCAATCTCGGCGACCGCCGTTAAAGGCGCTGGTGTGAGGCGTCATTATATTCCCACCAAATTGGAAACGGTGTAATGCCCACCTTTTATGACACAGACACTTGCAATCTTCATTTCTGTGTCATTTACGGTCAGTTTTTCTCCTGACCTTGTGTTTCAAAGCATGAGATGAACTTTGTGGCTTCGCAGATTTCAGTTTGCTGTAGTAGAGGGAAGCGCTGCTGTGAGGATGTGATGAAATGGCAGTCTGTGCGTCTAATTGTCCCGAAAATGAGACATGACCTGTGCTTAGTCTGCAGGCGCCTGGGGCTGAGGGGAAGATAGAGATGATCCACGAGAGGCGTTTAGTCACCTGTGGCCCCGACTGCCGCGGTAACCGAGAGAAAGTCCCGCGGGGCATTGGCGGTGTCCGTTTGTGACACGCCGACACCTCTCACATGTGTCGTATGTGGCTGTCAATCACCGGGCCAATCAGTGGGGCACCTCGGGCTCCTGGCTCGTCTCCATGGCTCACTGTGAGGCTTAATGGGGGGACGTTAAGAACCAACCTGAAGCGTTAATTCTAGCACAGCCTCGACAAGGACAAGTCAAATCCAAAGATGCTTGCAGTCAGCTACTGTCACCACACGGGATTGTGCTGTTTGTGACTGCTGTCCCTCTGGTATGATGTTAAATCTGGTGCAACAATTGTAACACTATAAACGACTGACATTTGATTTTGACATTTTTCAAAATTAAAATGGCTGGTTTCCATGTAATTTACATGCCTCAGATTTGTTTTTATCTAATCTTTTCTTGTTTATGCGCAAGAAACAAATCCCAGGTTCAAAACTAGGGCTGGCAAACTTTTGAGAACTTTAATGTGTTACGGCGCTTGGCAAGGGCCCGTCCACACCTTCACTTTGTCCCATGTTTTGACCTACGTGTGCCTTATTTAATATGGAAACGCTGCTGCTGGAGTCTTCGCCTCGGATTGGTGGACTGGTGTTTTTCCCTGGTTGTGGTTTGCTCTCCATCTCCGGACTCGCGGATTGGTACATCGCTTCCCCGCCTGTCTCTACCTATCAGCACCGAAGACCAATAAAAGTGCCGCTCATCTGTCGTTCGGGGCGGCTGGGACTCAGTAGTGCAGCTCGCCTTAGATTTGGATCCATCTCTCGTGTGTTGAGCTTGTGTTAATATTTGTGTGAGACACTAACTTTGTGAATTCGTTATATTTACTTGGCATTTTGTTTGGACTGTTTTTGTACTCAATTTAGACCCTACTTTTGTTGTTATTATTTGCCTTCCTCATCCCAAATAGATTGTAAACTTTCTTTTACCCATCTACTTGGGTTTTATATTAGTTCCCTTCACCCTAGAGAAACAGGTCATAATAAATGATACTTTGTTTATGATACTGGTACCAGAACGAGCCATTTTTTTTATAGCAAAGTAACATTATTTTTCCTCTAGAAACGTATAAAACTGAATAATGGTAAATTCTGTTGTTATGCAATTGAGCTGAAACCAACATGTCTTTAGTGCCGTTTCAGGACCCACCAGGCATCACAACTTGCTACACAAGAGAAATATATTTTCGGTAGCAGTTTTCAATACCAATTTTATTTTCAATACCAGTAGTAACTACAAAATCTTTTCGACACCATGATGGCATTGTTTAACAGCAACCAGACCAATTCAAAACTCTGCTCAATCAAAAATACCTGAGCTATTCTCATCACACTGTCAGATAGTGGCTTGGGAATACACAAGTGTGAGAGAATCAGAGACAGACATGTTATGAGGTACAGAGATCACTTGAAAGGCTGTATGATGGTACAGTTTATCTAAACTAATCTTTTTATTGTAAACGCACATGTTTGATCACTCACTCTCTCAATTGCTCTAATACCGTCAACATTTCCATACCCCACTGACTGACTAGAGAAAACTAACATCAACCTCTTGGGGTAATGACTTTCCAATAGTGCGCGTGAACAAGGCCAAGTTGCTTTGACAGGTGAGCGGGGTTTGTGCATCTAAAATCAACGCTGCAAAAAAACAATGGAGCGCGGGTGAAAACAGCTGACAGACTGACAGCAAAAAGAGGATGGCGAGTTCGCATGGTTCCAAAATCGTGTGTGGAGGAGACTTGAATCCGCCCTATAATGGTCCTCCTGGCATTTCTGCCCACATAGTTTATAATGTCATACTCTGTAATCTTCGCCTCTGATGTTGCAATTACAATGGGAGGTATTTTAAAGAGGAACTCTGCAACATCTATAGACGTACATAGGCCCTTTCAAATCTTAGGGCCTGTACTAAAGATCACGACCCCAACCTGGTAGGCCTTTCGAAGATCATTGTTGCGTTCATCGACCTGCTCTTCTTACTTAGCGGTCTTTAACAAAGCTAACTGTTATGACTTAGTGTTAGCCTTCTTAGCATTGCACTGACTGGACGCTACATCCAAGGATCCAGAAGTTTGTTTTGTTGGGAAGCCAGGGGAGCAAAGAAGACAGGACAAGGGAAAGTTTGAATAAACAATAGATCAATTAGGGCTGGGCGATATGGCCTAAAATCTATATCATGAAATGAAAAAATAAATATCACGATAACGATATATTTGACGATATAATTGACAATGGACGAATTACTTCAAAATCCCAGCCTTACGCCTATTGGAAAGATTCATTCAGTGATATTTTATTCTTTTTTTTTTTTACGGCATAATGTCTCGCAAATATGATCTACTCAAGCAGTTTACATCCTTCATTTCATTTTTACTTTTTTCAGCACGTGTCCCCGTGTTCTACAGTCCCCGTTTATGCTGCTCTGATGGAGCGTAACATAAATTATATTGTGTCCACAACGATATAAAAAATGACAACGATATCAAAACATTATATCGCGATAACGATATGCGATACAATATGGCCCAGCCCTAAGATCAATACAGCATTTTCCAGCCAGACAGTGATAAAGACGCATTTCAAATCTTAACAAAATACCAACAAAATGCATAAATGCCTCGCTTTAAGAATTCATAACAAAATGTCTTACGTTTTGAATGTTAAAATGTGCTGTGACTAACACCCATTGGCAGCAGAAGGACAGGAAAACTCTCACTGACAGGATCATTCCACCTCTGGCATTGCCTTCTGTAGGCCTGTGCAAAGCTAGAAAGAGACCAGCGTTTTCTTCTCTCCACAAAAGCAAGCAGCTAAGAAAGCGCACACGCTCACAACATAATGCGCTCAGGCTGTCAGTCAATCTGCTCGGCTGCACTTCAGCACCACGGACAGCGCTGCACACAGACAGATCTGAGGAGGGTTTTTATTCGTCGTGGCAGATCAACTAGCCCCCGCCTGCCAGAACAGATCTCGACCCAGCCGCGCCTGTGACGGCCCAATCACAACACTTGATCAGATAACTTTCATACACTGACTGACAGAGAGGGGCGGCTCAGGGACGTTTGTAAGCAACAAAAGACGCCTGTTGCACAATGTGAGGTGAATTTAAAACAGCATGCTTAGGTTGTTTTATAGCTAGTGACAAAACCTGAGGCGGTGGTGATCACTGACCAATCATTGATTGTACTAATACAATTCTGCAGTAAAAAAAAACACTCTTGATGGTGATGTGAGTTGATAAGAGGACAGAGTTGCGGCCAAAGACACCTTTGCACTGATCAAGTTGACTTGAATTATGATCCAATTATAGCTGGCTTCAGTCAGACCCTTCAGGCCAACAGCCTTCACAAATGCTCATAGGCACATCTCCAGGTTACCAGGGAAACCGCACCATGACTGGAATACATTGCTAAACTCAACTGCTGCTTGGTTAAGATAAGGTTAGTCAACTCTTGGATGATTCCCGTTTGAGTGATAAGCTTTACTTATTATAAGTCAATTCATCAATAACAAATTGAAAATAAAAAAAGACTGTTTCATGTCAACAAAGCATTCAAAAGACTAGCACATTTTTTAAAATATTTTTTTATGAAACCAGGCACTGACTCATAATTTCCCAGAAATTGTTATTAAAAAAATGTGCACAGTAATGCCATAGCCTTCAATCATAGATGCAGATGACATGTATCTGTATACTGTAGCCAAAATAAAGACGAGCCAAACATAGCCAATCATAGCACGGGAGGCGGGAGTTAACGGTGCGTCATCTTCCGTGCTTGGATTTCCCATTAAACACCAGTGCTCCTTCGGGTCGTAACCAGTGAAGACGGCGGCCACGACACAACGATCTTTTACCAGTGCCCTTTCTTCTGTTTTAATGAGCTGGACTTGTCCTTAAAGCCACAGCAAGAAGCTGCTCTGAGGGCTTTCACCACAAAAATGTGTGGACTACAGAGAAACATGGCGGAGGAGATAAACGCGAAGCATAGGTCGCTTTGCATTTGATTGGTTCGCTCTCGTTCAAACTGCGACCGTTAGCCCCGCGTCGAGTCTCGATTTGGAAAAATTGCATCCTATTACTACAATTCTAGATGTATTTATAAAAACATAAATAAAGTCAGTCTGGCTTTATACTATGCTTCACTGGGGGCATAGTCTGACGTGGTCGAAAATGTGTGGGGTTTTTTCTATACAGCTTTTTCTGGTGGAATATAGCCACCTTAAGCACTCTCAAGTAAAGTCGAGTCAATACTGGGACTTTAAGAATGCTGATGCAGTGTTACTTTAGACAATTTTATTGATTGTCCATTTGTAACAGCACTTGGAAGAATCTAGTCATGATATCATAGTTTGGAGCTAACATTATCATTTTGGTACCAGTTATGGACTTTGCATTGTTATTTGGTGGAAGATACATATAATTCAGTTTTTGCCAATCGGTGAGCAGTAGGAGCAGAGCAGCTTTAGAAATGTATGGATGTCACATCTCCACTTTCCTTTGCTTTCAAGAGTATGTAGAATTAAAAATAAAAGCTCATAAAAAAATTAAAAAATAGAGTTTGGTCCCCAGTTCTACGTTCTGTCTGTGGTGTTGTTTTGTTTATTGCTCCCTGTTTTTGCAGCAATATTTTTTAAACGTTGATTTTGAAAAATAATTAGGTAAACAGTAACGCATACAGAGGATAGCAGGTGGATCTCCCCAATAGATTTAAATGCACACCGGAAAATCTTACAACAAAAAAAGCATTGCATCCATCCATATAATCAGATGAGTGCTGACTAGTTCATTTACATTGCGCTTCAATCTGATTCGGGCTGTGAATCATGAAGGAGGGAATCAGAAGGCACAGGGGACTGGCGTCTGTCACACAGGTACAGCAGAGGACCGATGATGCTACACACATGAAACACATATCCTTTTATATAACCCTGTTGCCCTAAGCAGGTGACATGTCCTTACTGCTCCCCTATTAGTACAGTCAACTGCAGACACGTCAAGTCAGTTCAAAGACACGAGTTGAAAGCTGGTTGCTTGGCAGTAGAAAGAGTATAAATAGAAATGTTAGCAGTTAGAGGCTGCAGCTGAGTGGTGGCATACGGAGGTTGGCCCGGCTCGCTGGATTTCACACATGGATTCAGGTCTAGTAACCATGATGAAACGCTTGATTCTCTGCTAATTTCACCCACCAGGCACTGCATGCAACAGCAATTTAAAACGCACCAGGGCAGGGCTCTCATCCACTAAAGCTCTTCACAAGACAGCTTTCATTTCTGAATTATCCAACTTTTACCAACAACTTGTATCATCTGCTATGGCATGAATAATAAGTGAGTGGTTAAGCATTTACATAAATTGGGCGCTTTTTTGCAAAGGTACCTTTTTAATGTTTATTTGGTTGGGACAGTGCAGGTTGATGAAAACACATGAAATGTGTGCTTATAAACATGCCACACCATATTTCAGCCATCTCAGAAGTTATATGAATCGAAAATTCTCCCTCATTAACGGAATATTTTTTAGCTTTGACGGAGAGTTTTGAGGCCAGCCGTCATTTTGCAACTAAACAGCTTTTTAGTGCCGCGATGGATCACACATCGGAGCTGAGAGCGCATGGATTTCGATAAACGAAGGGCAGAGAGAGGAGAGAGGGTAGGTACATGCATGGGCGAGCATGCAGACCGGGCGAAGCAGTGCAGCTTCAACCGACGCATGATGCAAACTGCTAGCCTAAATATTGTCCCGTTAACCCACTGTTTATTAAACATAACATTAAAATTAAGAAAATGCAAATAATAAGCTCCAATTTACATTGATATTAGTGTAATATCTGTGACATTGACGAGCAGATGAGGCTCTGAATAAGTCGTCCTCCTTTGAGACTTTTATGCACAAGTTTGTCTGAACACATTTCTTGCAAAATTTGTTCAGATCAGATCATGTTTAGTTTAGATCCATTTATCCTGCGATCTCACATTTTTCTTAACATAAATAATATGCAGCATATATAGGGTGTATACATTTCTTTAAAAAATGCATATAATGAGAGATTAATTCATGACAGAAGTAAAAGTAATTCTTTGGGGGGAGTATAGAAGAAAACTATTCAACCAAATAACGCTCTCTAACTCAGCCCGTCTCGCCACATTTCATAAAAACTTGCCTGAAAGCTCAGACGGAGCTCTGCATTTTACATGAAAAGTAATTAGAAGAATACAAAGTGGGCTTTCCTCAGGGTTAGGCTGCAAATGGAGCAGATCATGTGACCAAAGGCAGATGCCTGGAGGTCAATATTAAAGGCTAATATTACAGGCGTTGCAGTTGCGACAGGTGATCAGGCTTATGTTTTCAGAACAAGGGCACAAATAACAGTTACAATAACTAGCGGGCCTAAGCCTCTCAGAGGAAATTAAGTCCTGTTTTTCAATATTGGTTCAAAATTATGAGTTTCTGACAGTTGGCAGGAATTATTAGTCAGACAGCAGAAAATGAAAATGAATTATTTGCCTTGCAAATTGTGTTCTTAAATGATTTCATGCAGAAATGCCGAAAAATTGGATACAGTAATATGCCAGTGCGGTGACAGGCCTGCTTCAGAAAAGACTGAGGGCCATAATTACATGTGAGCTCTTTCTGCAAGAGCCTGATAGCACAGGGAATAGAGTCACCGACATGACTGTCCAAAGACAGACGAGAAGGCAGCAGCTTCTGATATGCGACTGACATTCCAAAACAAATGGCATTGATCTCCTTATTGATATTTCCCCTTAGTGTCCCACCTTTATTCTTCAGTGTGCGCCACAAATTTGTCCCATGTTGTGTGCTCCTACACACCTGAAGTCACGGATAAACTGTGCATGAGTAAAACAGTCTGGGCAAAAGAGACAGCTGCGCAGTGCAGCTGCAGCTCAGAGCCATCAGTCGCCTGTGTTTGTTTGACAGGTAATTGAAGCACCTGAAGGCCAAGCGGGTCCTAGAGGAAGTGTTGGAAACAGCTTCTAATCAAGATTTTGTAGCTCTGTGGAATTTGCAAACCCACGAGTAGAGCTTTGCACTTGATTATTTAATATCAGGCCATTATTTGCATAGAGCGAAAAGAACAGTCACCTGGCATGTATAGCTTTCTCCCTCCTCGGCAGATAAGGTGAGGCTCATATACTACTGCAGGTCACTGTTCATTTGGATAGTCATGGCTATACTAAAGACTGTGGCTAGAGCAGTGGCACTGATTTTACCTAGTATATCTAATGACATCTAATATGGAGTTGTAGTGTTACCTAAATGGTAAATGGTCACAACTTATATAGCGCTTTTCCACCTACATTAGGCACTCAAAGCGCTTTACAGCAAGGAACCTCTCACCCATTCATACACCAGTGTACGCAGACACTGGAGGCAAGGAGGGTGAAGTGTCTTGCCCAAGGACACAACGACAGCATGCACCTTCAGGAGGCGGGATTCGAACCCCTGACCTTCCGATCATGAGACGACCCGCTCTACCATCTGTGCCACCGTCGCCCGGTGCCTAAGCAGAAATTATGCCAAAGAATGTCAATATCTTATAGTATCGAGGTGTGGAGAATTGCTCTCGGAGTACATTGCCATTCTTTACTCAATATTAGCCTCACACTTTGTATTTTATTCAGAGCAGAATAGCTTGGTAAAATTCTTGTTCTAAAGATGTATTATTGTTTCTGCTCCATTACATTTGTATGTTTACTTCCAAATAAGCTAAAGTAAGTTCCAAAAAGTACAGGGGATCAATATTTACTTGTATAAATAAACTTGTTTTATCACCACCTTAGACACAAGGACACTCAGTAGCTAGATATAGTGCTGACTGGTTTGTCGCAATGTTTGTACATTCAAAGTTATTCCACATTTACGGTGGACTCTACTATTATCCAAACTGCTGCTAGTATTACTTTTTTTGCACTGTTTAGTATAACAACAGCTAGTCCGGAGTCACAGAACTTTATTTCACAGACACAAGAGCTTACACAAAGGAGTATAAGGGGCTGAAAAACGGGGAGTTGTTTCTTTTTTTCCCCAAGAAAAATATCATTGGGCTGTTGAGCTGGAGTTTCACACTTGGGCAGACAGCTGTGGCAGTTATAAATATCAGTATCATGCACTGAGCGCTGTATTTGTGGAGAGCGCCTGACTGCCATGGCGAGGGCCTGGTTTCTATAAATAGCAGCTGGCTGGCAGGCAGCCCTCTCTGCCTCCGTCTCCAGTGGATTTGATTAGCCCGGAGAAGCAGCCCCCCCTTTGCCCCACGGCCCACAGTCTGTGGGTTTATGCCTCTTCACTGCACACCGTTTGTTCTGCCTAAGTGCTGAGATTGGCTTTTTCAAAGTCTGTCCTAAACCTGTTCATGTCCAACTACTAAATACCACTGGTACTAATGCAAAATCATCAATCTTCCAACCCTGGGTGTACACTCAACCTTCAATCTAAATTTTTATTTAATATCTCTCTTAGCCATTCCGGAACATTTTTCTTTGAGTCAAATTGTGAATAGGAGCTATATCACTAATGGAAAAATGAATATGAATAATCATTAAAATAACACCTTTTATGTCAGTGTCCAGTTTCCCACCATTAAGCCTCTACCTAAACGACATACACAGTACTGAGTAGAATTTGTAAAGCGCAAGCCTATTGCGTTTTGGCCAGGGAAATTTCACCTGTTCAAACTGCATTGCCCGGGATATTTGGTGTCTTCAAGATAATCACTGGTCATATAAGAGAGAGGCCAGTCTATTTCAGCATCATAGCTTCAGATGAAATGGCCTCAGTGACACCTGAAGATAGGGTCACATAAGAGATGAGTGAATACCTGTGAGGCACGTCAGCCCATCTTATAGTGACTTACACACAATAACTGAGGTGAAATGACTGGATTTGTCTTTTTGATTTTCGTTAAATTACTCGACTCACCAAAAGTCCTGGCAGATGAAGTCCAAATCCCAGTAAAACGACATCACTGGTTGAAAACTGATTGCAGTCAAAATTTGAAGAGCGTTTCAACAGCCAAGTGGAGTGTATATAATACTACACAGATGACACTGAAAGTGATTCTACTCTCGTTCCAACAGGCAACGTGTATATAATCAGCAAAAGCGGCAAGTATTACAAGAAGCAAAGCTGCTTCCTGCCCAGAAGGGAACAGGCCCTCACACAGGCTGAGGTCAGAGGCGTAAAGCTGTGCTCTGGAATGATTGTATTCAACAGCTCAGTAAAAAATAGTGTGAGCTACGAATCCCATGAGAGAGCAGCTTCATTAGTGCTCTATAGGTGGAGGCATGAAGGCCCACAGGGACAGCTCTGCTGACAACAGGTTCATACATAAAGCACTAAAGGCATTTTTGCTGAGTTCAGGCCAAGAAATGTACTGTATTGTTATTTGCAGGCGCCTCACAAGCCACAATAAAGACATTCAGTCAGTTACAGAGTTCATAAGCACATATTAAAGCTTTTGAATAACAAATATGCAGTTTTTAAACTACCTACTTTTTCTTGATCATTTGGAATTTTATAAGAATAACCAATGCTGAGTCAGATATGAGCAATTTAAACTTTTTGAGTTTTGTTTGTTAAACTAGAACACACAGAACCCTAACCCCAGATCTACTAATATGGTTCATGAACTTAACATTTAACAGGCAAGGTTTCCTTATATTCATCAAGTCTAAACAACACTCCAAACTAATTCCTGTTACTGCCACATGACTGGATGAAGATCTGTCAATTAAAAAGCCACTGATAATTGAAATCAGCGACTGATTAAATTATGATTTGATTACAATCTGATTGATTGTACAGCCCTATATAATACATGCATACAGCTGACAAATGCATTTTGAAAACTGTACAAACACATTGGAACTGACTGAACCGACAGTAAGAAAATAATATTTGTGTTGAATTGACTTCATGGTAAATGGTCTCAACTTATATAGCACTTTCACCCAAAGCACTTTACATCAGGGAACAACTCACCCATTTACGCTCTCATTTATACACCAATGTAGACAGCAGACACTGGAGGCATGATTAATAACACGTGGCTTAAGATAATCTTCGGGAATGGTGTTTTTATATGAAACAATGTGCACAGCTCAGGGAAATGCATTCATTTATGTTGGTATGAATGCACATGACCAAACAAAAGAAAACTGAAGATAACACTACCTACTGGGAATCCAAATTAATATGGTGTACAAGGAACGACACAAAACCAGAGCAATGGACAAAAAAAGTCGTCACAATCTAAAATGACCGTGCTTAGAATTAATGGCTCCATTGACACATGCAGGAGAAATGTGCTGTGTGCGCCAGAATGTTTGGCACCAACCGTTTCAATTTCCTGTGCATGTGTCCTTCCGATTTCTAAACCAAATGCAGCTAAAACCGAACCACTCACGGTTTCTCACGCACCACTCGTAACACCAATAAAACATTTTGTGACATCACGACCTAATCAGATAAAAAAGATCATTTAACTATTTTAAGTTGAGGGCACAAATACAACATCAACGCACAGGTCTCTTCATATGCCCGGTGTTTGCATTTCAGTCCACTGTGCCTTTGCTCTACCACAATTTGATCGCACAGTTTTTTATTTTCATTCAGCATGTCACCAGAATACGGCGGACTAGTGGATCACAGATTCACAATGCGGGACTAGCCATACCTGACAGTGAAAACCAACATACTGTATATTTGATAGAAATATTTGATATGCAATTATTACATTCCAACAACTACGTATATAGCTGATAAGTACTTAAGAATATTCTATTTTTATCATCTTTAATCACGTACTTGAGTCACTTTTTGAAGCAGTTTTTGGTAGTTTTATCATACGGTACTTTTTACCTACTTGAGTAAAATATAATGAAGTATCTGTTTCTTACTAATTACTACTAATTGTTACTTTTTCTACTGCGAGTAAATATTCAAGCGGCAAATGCTTTATTTCGATAGATGTAGTCAGTTACTCACAGTACTCAAGTAACATTTTCTCCAAATGTTTTACTTTTTTAGTAATTGTTTGCGCCACTACTTTTTACTTCTACTTAAGTACAATTATTATCAAACTAGTAAATAAATCAGCCTGAATGTGGCCTCTTGATGATGCTGTAAATTCAATGTACACTGTAAACCAGGCCAGGATGACATCATGGGACCGCACCGAATACAGCACATATTATCATTAGCATCAAAGAAGAAGAGGTGAGCTTCTTAAAACAGGCTCTGAGGCAGTATTGTGGCTCGGCGAGGATCTCTCTGTAATTGGCTTTGCTTTAACCATGGTTCCAGCAGTGAACATCAGAGCTGCCAGTCATGCGCAGATCCTAATAGGACTAACCACTGATTAAAATGCCAGGCTCGCTTTAAACAATATCTACCTCATTCTGCTCCTCACCCCAGAGAAGCGTGAAATTTAGTTAGAGTTTAGAGTTATGCAAAAAATTACACAGGGAAGCGAAGTGTGCGCTTTATGTGAAATTCCTAGAGCCAGGATTTGTAGAGAGCCATGGGTTACAGGTGCAATCGTACTTTTATGCACCTATCAACAGCACAAGAACCGTGTTGTTCTGGTAAGCTTCTACATATTACGGTTTCATCAATACACGTTCTAAGGCATTACTTTAGTTTGTTTATTTGAGCAGTATTCATTCTGCTCAAAAGGAGTGGGCTGAAGCAAGAAGCTTATGAGCGCCCACCCGCCAAATTCAGTGCAATAAAAGAAGTAAATTTCACACAATGGTACCGAAGGAACAAAACATCAACAAGACCTCATCCAAAGAGAATTTGATACATGTCAGCAGCTACATTAGCACAGACCAACTTACAAAACAATATTTGAAAAGTTTATATAATTAATTGAAACAACGATCTCGTTTCATGTACGATGTCTAGTACAAAGCAAGTAAAAAAATTTGATCATTAATATATTTCTTTAAGATTGTTCCCCGTGATTACCGAGTTACTTTTATGTTATAAAGGTACATTAATAGATATTATACTCCGAGAATTTGCTACTTCCCAGTTGTCAATTCCATCCTCAGTATAATTTTTATTTGGGTTTAATTATCATCATTATCTTTATTATATATTTATTTTATTGAGTTATATGTGAAGTATGATGTATCCCTGCATAGTGTGGTGCATTACAAAGCCAGAGTGTAGAGGGGACCAGATGAAGAGGGCAGTAGCTCCCCATCAACAAACCTCCACCCAGCTGCCCTAACAGCTGATTTTGTACATGATGTTCCTATGCCGAGTGGTGCATTAAAGGACAAGGTTTAGAGCCCGTTGGGAGGATCCCTCTCAACAGATCCATAACCTGCCAACCCTAATTCTCCATTTGTAAATTTGAGCAATAGAATGACAACCGTTCCAAGCAGCAACAGTCTTCCTTAACTATAGAGGAAAAAATACACATAATTGAACCTACTGCTCCCCCTAGTGGCAACGCATTTCTTCTTGTCTGTATATTTTAAATGTCTTTTGTTTGTATTTATATTTGAACAGGTTGATGTTTGGACATCGTTTCAACTCCATCTCCAGTTTATTCCACAATTGTACACCACTCACTGTTGGACTAAAACTTTTCAAAGTTGTGCTATGTTTCTGAATCCTAAAGTTTAATTCATCACGTAATTCATAACAACCAGTACGTTCTTAAAACCTTCTACGCATTTGGCTTGGTAACAATTTATACCTGGCTTTGAATAACATTTGTACAGTTTGAAACTCAACAATGTCACAAAACTTCATGATCTTTGATTTAAAAAATAATGAGTTTGTGTGGTCCAAAACCCCAACTTTATGAATTACTCGGATAGCTCTTTTTTGCTACAATACTATTGGTTTAACTGTGTTTTTATAAGTATTACCCCAAACCACAGTACAATAATATAAATAGGGCAAAATCAGAGAACAGTATAAGGTATGTAGAGCTTTGATGTTTAAAATGTGCTTTACTTTTGCTATTACTGAAATGCTTCTAGAAATGTTCGGAGATATATATTTAATATGAGATTTCCAAGTAATTCTGTCATCAATAATCACACCAAGGAATTTGATTTCATGCACTCGCTCGATAACAACACCCTCTATCTGAATTGCTTCCTGAGCATTGGAATTACAGTTGCCAAATTGCATCATTTTGATTTAGAGATAATTTATTTTTGTTTGAACCACTTGACCCTTTTGAGTTCCAAGTTAATAATCCGACACAGTTGTTGTAAGTCGTCTCCTGATGCAAAAATATTTGTATAAGGCTGCAGCTAACGATTATTTTTCTATCGATTAATCTATAGATTATTTTTTCGATTAATCGATTAATCTATAGATTATTTTTTCGATTAATCTATAGATTATTTTTCCTTTTACCGATTATTTTTTCATTTAAAATGAAGGGGAAAAAATTGACGTAGGCCAGTATTTTCAAATGGCATGGCTTTTATTTAACCAAATAAAATTATGGCTCAATGTGCAACTCAGTAGCCTATAAAATGTGCAATTTCTGGAACACTCACTGTAAACATTTGAATAAAAGTAAAAGTATTGCTTTAAAATGCGCAAAATAAAAAATAAATAACCAGCACACAACAATGATTGTATGATTAAAGTTAATTGTTCGTTTGTACATAACTGTTAATGTTGTACAAAGGTAGTTTAGTTAGTTACACAACTAACGTTATGTAGCGTTAGACACGCGCGTTTTTGACTCCTCTCAGAGCGGAACAGTGCTTTAGTTTATGAATTTACAACGCAGATACAAATAATACATTAATGTTTTTGTGTAATGAAAATTACTCACGCGGCCGATTGACTGGTTGATGGCATGAACGCTGTCGGGTGTTTTCGTTTTAAATGTTCGTTCATAGCCGTTGTGCTGCTGCGGTAGGCCATTTCCGCTCGACACAGTGTGCATAAACAACATTATTTGGCCGTTTCTGGAAATACTCCCACACTTTTGATTACTTTTGGCGTGCCTTTTTCCCCTCGCTCGCATCGCGCGCCGCCATGATGTAAACAAGCGACGCGTCGACGCACAAAAACTGCGTCGACGTATTTACGTAATCGATGACGTCGACTACGTCGACGCGTCGTTTCAGCCTTATATTTGTATCATCTGCAAACAAGATAAATTTAAGTACTTGAGACGTTTTACAAATGTCGTTAATATACATATTAAACAATTTTGGGCCCAGAATGGAACCTTGAGGCAAACCACACACAATTTGTCGACAACTCGACAAATTCAACCTCAACTCGTGTGAGTCTTGAACTAATAGCTCCTTTTTAAATGCATCAATAGTTTTCTCTGTTTTTACCCTTCTAAACCAATACTTGAGGCCAGGTGTTCTATAAATACAACTTACAATAATATTTTTCTTTTTTTGCCTTGTAATTTCTACAGTAAGGCATTCAAGTGTATCATCCACCACCATAGTCTTATTTTCCATTACTTTGGAACTATAGTTGGAGTCTACAAGCATAGCTACGCCCCCACCATGCTTGTTTCTTCTGTTCATACTTATAAATTCATAACCATCAATAGAAAACTCAAATTCTCTGTCATTATTAATCCATGTTTCTGTGATTAAAATTACACTGAATGGTTTAGAAAACTGTTTTAAGAAGCTTTTGATGTGGTCAAAGTTTGCATAGAGGCTTCGACTATTGAAGTGGATTACAGTGAATTTCCTAATGTTCTTAAGTTTACTATTGTAAAGATCCTCTGTATAATATTGACAGTCATTGGTAGCTCCAATGACTGTTTCTTCCCAACTATGTCGAGCGCACGCAAATTCTCAGTGTGACGTATGCTTAAGTTGTTTGGGATCAATATTCAATGTTTTCTGGGTATTTAAACATGATCCTTTTGTTTTTCAGTAAAAAATAAATGAAAAAATAAAAGGCTTGGCTCTACAAATTCTCTTCACTTGGCAGATTCTCCTAAAGCCACCGCAGAATAGCTGTTGCACTTAACGTATCAAGTCAAATGTGTACCAGTGTGTTAACATGCAGGAGGAGAACGGAGTTGCTTGTCAAATGGAAATGAGGTTGCTACTGAGTTGTATGTGCAAATGTTGATTCAATGTCAACCTTTGTCGATCTAATACAACTTGTTCTGGGGCCATGTCTGTAGTAAGACTGCAGTAGCTTTGGTTGGGTTATGCAAAAAAATGGTTGGTAGCTTCTCATGCAGCATCTAATTACACTGTGTGACCGGAAAAAATGTCATCACCTGCATTTAGTAAACTGTCATGATCTGGAGAGTCCACAGAGTCCAGATCTGATCCCCCACTGAGAATCTTTGGAATGTGCTGAAAAAGGCTTTGCACAGTGGTCACACTCTCCCATCACCAATACAAGATCTTGGTGAAAAATTAATGCAGCACAAGATGGAAAATTCTTTTGACATGGCAGAAGCGTACTGAAACAATACCATAGCTGTAATCAAAGCTATTGTGGTGCCATTTTTTATTTTTGGTCAGGCGGTGTATAATTGATTGACTGCGGAACTTTCCGCAGTCAATCAATTATTGACTGCGGAAATAATTGATTTCCGCAGTCAATTATTTGACTGCGGAAGATAATATTGCAATTTAAGTAATTTGTCTTAAAAAAACAAAAAATGTATTTTTAATGCCAAGGCGTGGTATTGAGACTTCATGAAGGACAAACTTTCGGTATGAAACAAGTCAAACTTCTGTCAAAGTCAAAGGTAGTACAGTATTTGGCTGGCTACCGATAAAAGGGACTGAGGATTGTTGATGAAGGCCTAAATAAAATGTGGTGTGTATGTTCTGTACCTTTATATGGCTGTACTCCGCTTTGCCCGACTCGCTGCTGATGCTTTTGTTTTCGGGTCGAGGTTTGAGCACTTGGCGTAGTGGACTGGAGATTGGCAGGCCTGTCACGCTGATTCCATCTGCAAAAAGAATCATAGCATCACGCCGTCAGCAAAAGCATGCGAGGGCTCAATGTTAAAAGTGTTGATCGAAGCTTCACAAACACCAGCGAATAGTTGCACCAGCTTAAGTAATGAATAGTTTATCAGTTGATTTTGCATCCGCCGTGTTTTGCTTTGTTTATCTCCTCCCTGGAGCCCCGACGGCATACATCATGCAATTTCCTCATTCTTTCCATTCTGAATCTCAACGTAGAAAAAAACTGAAAAGGCTTACAATTAAAGATTCATTGTGAACACCCGCCTATCTAATATTCCGAAGGCCTTTTGCAGGAGATAAAATGCATAAGCGGAATTGGTTTTACTTTTCCGACCTTGACGGCAGTAGTGCGAGTGTAAGAGCAGCTGCACTATCAGTAGCAGTGTTGGGCATCACTTTGGGGGTTGCCGGATTGAACCCATTCAAATGCAGCAGAAATGACGCCCCAGAGCACACAGTCTGACGTCAAAGGGATCATATCACTGTCTGACGTCAGCGAACTGAAGAGCCCCACAATTTGCCCCAACGTGAGAGGACAGTACCAGGCTGGGAGCACTTCACTGAAAGACACACAAGACAGGCCTTCCAACTTGTCTTTGCATTTATAGCTCCATTCATTTAATTGTTTGAAAATTGGGATCACACTTTTGGGAATTGTATTGGCAGGAAGTGATTCATTTTAAGGATCTATAAGGATTTTTGGGAACGGCTGCGCTGTGAATGTTAAGACCAAAAAACGTATCGTGTACATTTATATCCAAAAGGTAAAGCCAAGATCGGGATATAGCATCACGCAAATATAAAACAACAAACTTTAAAACATAAAGACAGAAAGGGATTGTGATCACCTCCGTTTAACATTACTAAGTATCCGCACTTCATTAGGCTAAGCAGCCAGTAACAGGCGGGGTGGAGCACTGTGGACCGCACTGTGAGTAATAGCTGGTGTGATTAGCATTGGCACTGCTGAGAGCCAGTCCCATCCCTGCTCCCTCCCTCCCCTCAGTCAGTACGGGTCTAGTCCAGCGTAAAGCCTCAGGGAGAAACAGGTCAGCTCAGCCTTTTCATCACAAACCTGCTGCTACGCTATGGATGAGATCATTGTCATAACATTAGCATAAATCCATACGCTATTGCAATGTATACAGTGAGTCAAGGAAGTATTCAATTATCCCTCAACTTATTCCACTCTTTTGTTAAAGCAGGGGTATTTTCAATATGCGGAGGGCCGCATACTTTCAACTTGGTGTCTTTAGCAGTGGTTTAAATTGTGCTCCACATCTATATTTATGCTCATAATGCTTTAAAGCTCTGTCTCATAATAAATGTTAGTTGTTGAGATTAGAATTGTTCAACTTCAAATAAAACGGTCCATCTCTGGTGAAGTGTGCTGATTCAGCAAGAAGCTAGAAGGACACAAAAAATTGGTCTGAGGGCCACATTTTGCCCCTGGGCCACACTGTGTTAAAATACACAGAAATTATTCATCCTATGATGGGCAATAACAATAATTTACCACAATCCTAAACTTTTATGAATGTTCAAATACAAAACAATCAATGGGATGGGTCTAAATACTATAGTCGCTAGATCATCTTCGTTTTTCTTGTTTTACATTACATTTTTAAACTTCTATTTTTAATGTATTATGATTGCCAATAGAAAGGAAACGTATTAATTCATTTTATTTTACAAAATACATTTAATTAAAAGTAGATCCACTGTTTGCATTACCCTGTACTTATCTTGTGCTAAATGTGACTCCAAATCAACCATTTCCATGTATTAAAAAGAATTGACTATTTTTCCATATGCTCTGCACCAATATTTTGAACTGAGACTGCAGGGACATCATTCATTACTCATGTATCTGAGGAAAGACATAGAAAGATGGATCTCAAATCTGTTCAAAGAAATTCAGTCAAATGATTAGGCATTATTGGAACCCATTTGAGTCCATCTGGATCCTCCATTAAACCAGCCACTTTGTTTTAACAGCAAAAACAAATGTTGAGCATGGGGGATTCAGAACATAAACTGAACATTAACTGAACTGGGCAAACTGTGTCTATTCTAAAAGGCTTTTTATCTTTAAGAACATTTTCTTATTATTGCATAAAGCACCCAGAATCATGGCATCGTGTTCTGTTTTACAGCTGTATCTGTCAAAACCTAAGCAGCAGCAGTTAGTTTGCGGAGTGAGCTTCCAGCTTTATACTCATGGGATCTAAATCTATTATTAAAGAAAAGTAAAGGTATCCCAAATGCCAGTGCAAGCTTTAAACACATGATTTTAAAACAACATACCGATTCAAATGATACTATGTGTGCTCATACTATGTGTGCTGAAGTCAAATGAGGTAAAAGCATAAGCCGGCACTAAACAAGTATTCCACTGCTCATTTACAGAGCCGTAGACATGCCTGTAGTATACGTAATGCTTTTATTCCTACTGGATGCTTGCATAATGCCTAATGGGTTTCTTGTGTCTGCAGACACTCAATGTAATACTAGTTCCCAACAAGCCTAACTGGCAGGAGATAACAGTGGAGTCAGACTATCTTCTGAGACAAACAGCACATTAATGTAGGCGGTGGCAGTGTCATTAGGTAGCACACTCACACCATTTAGCACGCTAACGCTGATGTTCAGTCAGGGCCCATTAGCACTGAGTGATGACATCACAGTCATCTGATGTGAGTTATAGTGTCGTGTCTCCGGCTGAACTCAGAGAGGCACAAACTCTTCTTCAGATAAATCAATGTAGTTTCCTGTGTCCCTTCTGCCTCAGCGAGCACACGAAGGACAGCACACTGAGCAGTGATCGTGGCACACAGGGCTTGCTCACATTTTAGCATGTTTGTCAAAAAGCACAGAGGTGCTAATTACAAACTAAATATAAATGAAAGTCAGCCATGTGAAGTGCTGAGTATCAGCAGCTCACTTACACCACACAAGCTGTGAGGCATCGTGGTGTGGAGCTAGCAGACAAGTAAAAAATATCTCTATATTTGATTCCACCCACACATCCTCAAACCTAATAACAAAAGGTGTCCCGCCGTGGGAACCAGGGACACATGTCGGCAGCCCGACTTCTGAGAAAAACGCAAGAGAAGTTTTATTTTTTTATTATTTATTGGTGATTTTCACTTTTTTGTAGAATTGTTCAGTTGAAGTCACGAAGAAGCCTCTCTATGTTTAAGCTACCAGTATTGGTATATTTAAAAGCGTAAACTTTTAGGTTCAAACCGCCTTGATTTAGGAGATTTCGGAGTGTGCTGTAGGGGCGTGACTTTGTGTGTATTTACATACTGGGTAAACACCGCCGAGGAGTAGGCACAGCTGCTTTGGTTTGTGTTGTTGACACATGCTTTAGCAAACAAATACCACGCAAAAAAGGCAGTTTTATACATACGCCTATTGTCGATCGTTTTTTCAGGTTGAAATTTTTATTTTTAAATCACTGGTGGCTGCTGTGCCAATGTTTTTTTGATGAGGCTATTGTTGTGCTGTTGTAAGCTATCGTGGTGTGTTAGCATGGGAGACAGTCATGTAGTGACGAGGGAATTAACCTGCTATTTACACAAAATCAAGATCTCTACAAACTTAAACTACTCCAAAAATGTAGTCAGCGCATCCCTAGCTTTCAGCCACTTCTTATTTGAGAGAGATCTGCCTCATATTTTCGGTTTTATGGTCAGATAAAGTTGCGCTGGGTTTGTGCAGTGAAACGTAAACAGTGCGACCACGCGCGGCGATACGACACAGAGTCGGCCTTTTCCTCTCGTGTATGTGCATTACAAAAGTAGTACAGGAGTTTTTTCTGAAGTTATAACTTCAGTTATGTCCGGAGTCTGTAACTCTCTCTCAGCGTGAGACTCCAGCAGCTCACGGAGGCGGAGCAGACACAGGCAGGCAGCACTGTTAGGATAATATTTATATATTACCTGTATGTTAAACCTTTTTTTTTTTTTTGGCATATTTTTCTTGCTTTTTGCCTTTTCTCCCCCCTGTGCTTTACAGCTTTACGGGGAGAGCGGGTTTGGCTTATCTAAATGAGATGTAAATGAGCCCTATTGTCACTTGAGCAGCAGAGAGAGGTGAGAACTGCCCACATCTTTGGAGAGCTTTTTCGAGGGGGGGACCCTCTCGTCAGTCCAGTCAATGTCCTGGTTAGGGATTTTGCCTTTAAGGGCCTCGTACAGTGGGCGCATGATTTGGGCTGCCCGATGGATGAATCGGTGGTAGAACGTAACCATCCCAAGGAACTCCCGGAGCCCCCGGGCCGAGCGTGGGCAGGGAAAAGTGGAGACGGCTTCCACTTTCGACGGGAGGGGAGCGGCCCCATCACAGCAGATGAGATGCCCGAGAAACCGGATGGACGGCACTCCAAAGACACACTTCGCCGGGTTAATGATCAGGCCGTGCTGGTCGAGCCTTGAGAAGAGGGCCCGGAAGTGCGTCAGGTGCTCCGCCTCCGAGGAACTGGCGACGAGGACATCGTCCAAGTAGACAAAGATGAAGGTCATGTCCCTAAGTGTCGAGTCCATCAGTCGCTGGAAGGACTGGGCCGCGTTTTTCAGGCCGAATGGCATCCTGAGGAACTGAAATAACCCAAAAGGAGTCACCACCGCCATTTTCGGGATGTCTGCAGGGTGCACCGGGACCACGTGGTATCATCAGTAATCCCACGGAGGGCGAACTGAGCTTCCTCTTGCGCGAACCACGTTGCCGCGGACGTCTCCCAAAACTCAGGCAACTTGAGGACGGCGGAATTAGCCATGTCGTTTTGGACGATATTTTGTTCAGTCTCGGAATCTTCAGCGGGACTGACGTCAGGGTAACCAATGTAGTGTGCAAGGACGGGAGGCGGAGTGTCAAAAGACGGTGCTAATTGTTTTAATGACATTAGCTTAAAATACAACAGCGGAGCAGTCTCTTCTCCTAACACGACAACAAAAAACGGAAATCCCCTCGTCTCAACAGTACCTCTCGCAACTAAGGTTCCGTAGGTGAATTATGTAAACCCACTACATAGTGTTAATAGCGTTATTGTTGAATATTGTAGTTTTAGTCATTGGTTGCTTTTGTTGCTAGATTAGTTAGCTGAATTTAGTTTAGGATATTTGTTAGTATTGGTTTTAGAGTTATTTCATCATTCAACTAAATAAGCATACATTTAAAGATAAAAACTTTAATATAGTCTTTACAGAGTCATTTAGTGGTAGTTTAGTGCATGTTTTACATTGGTTTAACCTTTAATTCATTACATTTAGCAATAGAAATTACTTTTGGCTCGAGTCCACAATGTTACAGACCGTTAGTCAAGCCTTTAGATAAACATAGATGACTCTGTTTTATCTTCAATGACAAACCGAAAGGACTGTGTTCCTGCATAATATTATATATTTATTTTTTTGTTTATGCGACATGTTTTGTCCACTTTGCTGTAAGAAAATTAAAATAAAGCTTTGCAATACATATAATCATGTCTCTATACCGCACACATCCTCTGCTGAGGACACAGATACATCTCCAATGCTTATGTAGACTACAGCAAAAAGTCTACATTAAAATAGATCGGTAAATTCTGAAAGTAGCCAGCCAGGACAGTTACATTTGGTCCCTAAGATGCGATGCTAACATTGATCTTGCTCAATCAATGCACAGCTGCTAGCTTTGTAAATGACAAGAATCACTCTAATAAAATAACCCAGGGCCTCAGAGCAGTCTCAGTAACTTTCTAAACAAGCTCGCTGGAACTCAATGCTCGGACTTTGTTTACGAGTAGCGCTACAGGTGCAGCGTCAAAGTCAGATGACTCAGGCCTGTCAATCACAGACCCAGACCACTCCCACCACTCCCCCTCCCGCGTGCCCGTTAGTCCTCCAGGCAACGCCCCTTTACTGTTGAGATTTTCAGATCTGACGCTTTGGCTGAGGCTCTGGAAGGGCGGGGTTAGTAACTCTTTAACTTCAAATTGCCACTACGTCTCCAAATATTATCAGATTTCTATGTGTGACACATCATTGGGAAGCTTGGAGACTACACTCTCATAATTTATGCCCATCTCAAAATGTCCCAAAACCGAGTTGTGTCCCTGGTTTCCGTGATGGGTCACCTATGTCCCCACTGTTTCTATTTAGTGAGTTTAGCAACTAGGAGAACTATTTGGAGAATCAGTAAGTGACGTCAAGTCAATACTGTTTACTGCCCTTTGGAAGCAGTAAGACACAGGTCAGCCTAAGGGGCTGACCTGTGTCTCACTGTGGGACTGAGCACCTCCAGGCTAAATGTATGCCCACTTCTTATTTATACAGGACTTAGTGGAGCTGCATCAGACCATGACTCATTTAAGTGGAAACATAACTGCCCTGGAGTCCAACTACTATGCAATTCACTGCCTCCAGCATTGGCCACTATTGGGAATACTGTAGACAGGTGTGATCACTTTTTTGTTAAGTTCATTTGTCAAACTAATTTACCACATAAAAAACCCACTACTTTTTATGTTTAAATTCAGTCAAACTCGGTTTACTCTTGTGTGCATAATTGAAAATTGTATGAGGTATTCATATGAATTTTCAGCACAATGGCAGTGAATAAAAAGCACGAAAGTATCTCACTGTCTAAACAAGTGAGATCAACTGAACGCTATAGGTGCTCCGTTTGGTTGCTAAGCGATGTAATTAAACATTGAATGAGTCAGTAGTGTCTGAAATAATGGGAGATTTCACAGTTTAATTAGCGTAGACCGCAGGACTTGGTAATCCTCCAGCACACAACTGGCCAGACAGAAAACAAAGCCAGTCAGGCGCTTTGCAAATGGGTTTGTGGCGTGCTAATACAGCGGCATGCGATTACAGTAGAGCATTATCATTTAGACAAACATCAAATGTATTTACCAAACACCGCCTCATAATGTTCCTATGATGACCGCAGCCAGCGGCCGTTTGTTATCGGCATAACTCAGAGCTCCAGTCGGGGCTCAGCTAATTAAAACTGTGTATTTGCATTGGCAAAATGACCTCAAGAGAAAGGCTCATCGGGGCGATAAATAAATGCATGTGTTTACAGTTTGAATGTACAGAAACAGAGAAAGAAGGCTCTTATTGATCACTCAGTATTAGCATAGATTCAGCGGAAGAAAGCTACGGTTTGGAGGAGCAGGTGCAGAGGTTATGATGAAAGGCTCACATGGAAATACAACAGGCCTGGAGTGAGCCGAGTAGGTCACACCATTTCATTTATGCAGGGATAACAATTAGAGTAGAGGGAATACAGCGGGAGGAGACTGAGTCAGACCAAGAGACACGGAGTGGCTGAGACCTCTCTCCGAATAAACTGATGCACTAAAACAAAACATGATACATGTAGTCTTTTTTTAAAAGACTACATGTATCAGCAGCAAGTACATTTCACCAATAGATCAAAAGTAGGGTTTTAGTAAAATTTTAGTACTGCCTCAGGAAATATTTGGTTCTTAAAAAATAACTTACAATAGGTCACAGAATAAAAACCCACCAAAGCAACTGTGAAAAGATTTGTGAATCACTTCAACTTTGAGGTGTCATACATACGAAAGGTCTTGGAAGCATGAACTTCAGTGTGTTAGCCAGGTCAGGTGTATTATTTACATGACTGTAATTTGAGTAACTATCACTTTACTTCCACAAAGTAAAAAAGAAATGAGGGTTAGGCAGTTGTTGCCACCCCCCATCAAGTAAAAAATGTGACTGTGTATGTGCTCACCATCATTGAGATCTTGCAGCAGGTTCTCCTGGCCCGAGAAGTCCAGCTTCACCTTCATGCTGACAGTGAGTGTGACGGATTGGCTCGGCTTCAGGGGCAGGTGAGAGAGCGCTTCCTCCATCTTCCAGCTTAGGAACTCTCCATACACTTTCTCTGCACACAAAAGACACACACATCATTGATGAGACCAGAGTGTGCTACAATGAAGGGATAAACACTAACTAAATGTAACAAACTCGAGGAAATTAAACCAAACCAGTCCCATAAGGATTTGGGGGGGGGGACTTCAAGCTGAACTTTTGTAGCAAGCACAAGTACAGACAGACAAAGGTGTTGTTAGCATTTGACCCATGCGTAAATGCTACAGGGACAACCCATCAAGAACAGTGGTGTACCTGGGCACTCGACTCCCAGATCTTGAGCAAGTCAGGACAACCTAGCTTGTGAATTTAGCCTTTTTTTTGATGTTTTAACTTTTGGGTTGATGTCATAAACCAGAGCACCTACAAAAAAAACACCCATATACACAGAGAACACGCAAACTCCACAGAGACAGGAGTCCATGCTTCTGTATTCTAACCTGGGAACCTCTTACTGTAAGGCGAGAGTACTAACCACTCAGGCACCTATCTCACTTTATACTTCTGCTAAAACGAGGACTCGGCTGCCTCTACTTGCAACAGGCAGCGGATATGACAACATTTAATAATTCCGTTTTATACAACAGCCTTAAGAGCTTTCATTACATGAAAAAAAGAGAAGTGAACCCAACATATTCAACTGAAGTCATTGAACAGGACGCGGCTGGGATTGCAGATGATGTTATTACACAAACGTGATGAGTCACATAATGGGACTGCCCAGAAATCTCTCACATCTCATTTATGGCGTTTCCCAGATATTAGTTTTAACGTTATACCATTAGAGACCAGATAATGGTGATTCAAGTGTTGAAGTTGGAATGCTGACCAAAAACATAATAATATTCTGGCTTGTTGTCCATCTAGCTTTGCAACTTTAAATTTGCAATTATGGTTTAAATAAAGTTCACAGTGCACATTACATATAACTTAGGAAACATTAATATTTCAGAGAAGATTAAAATATGAACTGCTAAGCTTAGCTTTACACATGATAAATGCAATGACTTTGAACCAAAACTAACTACTAAAAGTTACCAAATTGCATTGAGAAAATTTTAAACAACATGTGGAGAATGAGAAGTCCTGTTGCTTTCACCTAAAACACAAGACCAATCGTTAGCAGTGAAAGCAAGTGGTGTTAAGTGGAAAACATTTGCCTGAAGCAACATTACGAGGGGCTCAGTTATGGGCTCACGGTGAACAGTTCTTGGCTCTCGCATGAGAGAAATGAGCATCAATGTGAGAGGCAGAGCCACAGTACAGAGAGCTACTGCATTATCTCAGCGGGAGTTTGAAGTAGGCGGCAGATCATATCCACTCTGCCTTTGTTTTCTTATCAAGAAACTTTCGGTGAATATTCAGAGGATTTTGTTCTTCTGCAGAGAAACTGTGGTCCATCTCTCATGTCAGGCCTCTGTGGATGTCGTCAAAGAACAAGAGTAATGTTGGTTTGTTTGTTTTGCCACAGATTTCTTCCTATTGTGGTGTCATCTTTTATTCATGAATTTCTAACAGGAAGAAAGGCCTCAGAAGCCACCTCTGTACTTCCCATTTCTGAGAACAGCCGTACGCACAGGTGAGGTCACATGACCTGCTCTGTGGGGATTTTGTGAGTAAGCTTGTAAGTAAGAGAAAGAAAGGCCATGAACGCATTTCTAATTTGTAATTGTTCTTAGATGTTTCAATAGCTGCTGTGTTTGTCCCTATTGGCTCAGGTAAGATGCAGTTGACCTGCAAAATTTTGATTGCAAAATCAATTTGCAAAGAGATGTGATTCTTTGAGCAGAATAGACAGACAAGAAGGTTCCTCTGGGTCATTATGAGGCTGCCACCTCGAAATAAGGCATTGGAAAGAAATAACAGGAACAAGAGCCAGGCTAACCACTAGTAGAATAAATGAGTAGCAGAGCAACAGGTCTGCGTCGATCCACTTTACCACCATGACAGACAGAGTCCCTTAGCTGAACTGTCAGCTCAAAACTTGAGGGCCACTTTAGAACTTTCTCTTGTTATGATTTGAACTAAAAATGCTAGTTATCTTCGGGAAGGGACCAAGAGGCGGGATGAGCACACGACTGTAAAGAGAGGTCCAGGCAGCACCCAGTAATTATCAGCCCCCACAACAAAACCCAACAATGGCCTGAAAATAGAGCTCAATTCCAAGGCGTCTATCCACCCATAGCGGCAGGTTAGCAAAGGACAAAGGCAGTTTTGTTGCAGACAATTTTTCGGAACTATTGATTACACAATTCAAGTGTACCAAAAGCAAGGAGTCACAGATCAGATTAAAAAACCTGTAAAATGAAAACAAACGATGACAATGTGAAAAGTCTATACATTAACGAGGGAACAATAATAAACTACAACATTTGTCATCAATTATTTCATTAGGACTATTAATCAGATTAGTCATCACAGCTCTACTGGATAAATTTCGTTAGCTTATCTGGTCTGTATTATCTCAGGCTTCAGTAACAATATCTTGCAATTGTAAAACAGACGCTGGCATAAAACACCGCCTTGTAGCTCAGGTGAGAGAGAATTAATTGCACAGGGCTTGTTTCTGAGAGCTGTAATGAGGCTTGCTGCAAAGAATATCAAAGTAAATGGCACAGAGTCAAAGGGGTGGCATCTCCGCCTGATGAGCCATAACCGTGAGCTAAAGTCTGGAGAGATACAGTAGCGCTCACAATTACATGTCTCACAGGATTTAGATTCTTTACTCCTCTTTAGCAGGACAAAAACTTTATACTAGTACTTCTACATTTTTTAAATCAAAACAACAGAAATCACTAATGTATTCCATGTTGTTCATACTATTAAAAAACAGCTCAATAACAACATAAACTGCACAACTATATCTGTCCCAGTGTGTCACCCAAAAACTCTTACGCGATATGTAAATACATGAGCTATGTCTCGCCCAAAACTCTGGTTTATTTGTTCTAGACGGCTGAATGCACCTAGAAAATGTCATTTCTTTATCAGATCATTGATTGTATTTAGAAGAATCGGCACAAGTGACTGCAAGAAGAAAAATAATGTGTATGGGTTTCTCACAGCATGCATGTTTAGTGTTACATCATACAAAAACAAAAGATGGGTGGAAAACGTCTTGGGCATCTACTCTTAATACACAGTAAATAAATAGTAGATAAGCGACCATGCTGAAATGGTAAATGAGAGCTGCCCTGACTATGGCAATATGATGCTGGACAGACATCGTAAAAATTATGTACAGGAGATATTAGACTGATCACTCGAGATGGCTGAAAACACAAAAACAACTTTAGTTTAGTTTAGTTTATTTGTTTATTTGAGCAATACACATTGTGCTCAAAAGGAGTGGGCTGAAGCAAAAAGCTTATGAGCCCCCACCCCCAAGTGCAATAAAATAAAAAAAAGAACATTTCAAAACATTTCAAGCAGCTACATTCATACAGACCAACTTACAACAAACAACAAAAATATATTAACTGTTTATATAATTAATTGAAACAACGCACAGCTACAACAACAATCTAGTTTCATATACGATGTCTAATACAAAGCAAGTCAAAAAAATGTGCTACCCAATATATTGCTTGCATATCCCTACCCGTGATTACAGAGTTACCCCTATGGCACAAAGGTACATTAACAGATATTATAATCCGAGATCTTGATACTTTCCAGTTGTCACCACCATTCTCAGTATAACCTCAATCTGGGTTCAATTATCATCATCATTATTATATATTTATTTAATTGAGTTATATGTGAAGTATGATGAAAGCCCTGCATAGTGTGGTGCATTAAAAAGCCAGAGAGTGAGCCAGTTGAAGAGGGCAGTAACTCCCCTTCAACAAACCCCGTAACAGCTTTATGTTGAGATGTGTCTGCTTACACGGGAATGGTGGACCAGCTGGCGTCCTGGTGCAGCCACAACAACTTGGAGCTGAACGCCCAGAAGACAGTGGAGATAATTGTGGACTTCAGGAAAGACGCAGCCCCACCGTCCTCCTTCGCTCTGACAGACTATTCTTACAATCTTCCCAGTCCCCGCTGAGGAAAAGCAGCCCCATAGCATGATGCTTTGACATATTTGACACTGGGGATGGTGCACTCAGGACGATAAGCAGTGTTAGGTTTGTGCCATACATAACGTTTTGCATTTGGGTAAAAAAGTTAAATTTTTGTCTCATCTGACCAAAGCACCTTCTTCCACATGGTAGCTGTGTTCTCCATACAACTTCTAGAAAACTTCAAACAGGATTTCTTATGGCCTTCTTTCAATAATTGCTTTCTTCTTGCCACTCGTCCATGAAGGCCAGATTTGTGTAGAGTACGACTCTAGTTGTCCCATGTACAGATTCCCCCAGCTCAGCGGCAGTACGTCGCAGGTCCTCCAGAGTTATCTTGGGGCACTTGGTTGCATTTCTGACCAGTGCTCTCCTTGTTCGGTCTGTTAGTTTAGGTGGACGGCCGTGTCTTGGTAAGTTCGCAGTGGTGCTATAC
Organism: Proterorhinus semilunaris; assembly: GCA_021464625.1. NCBI lineage: Eukaryota > Metazoa > Chordata > Actinopteri > Gobiiformes > Gobiidae > Proterorhinus > Proterorhinus semilunaris. The sequence goes on from CM038360.1 coordinate 20,903,287, forward strand.
TCTTTCCATTTCCGAATGATGGATTGAACAGTGCTCCGTGAGATGTTCAAATCTTGGGAAATCTTTTCTTTTCGGTTTTCTATTTTTTTTTTTTATAACAGAATCATGTATAATTTTGCTTTCACTTCACAGTTGTCTGTTACTTGTGTGTGAACTTTCAGTAAAAAATTCAAAATTAAATCTTTATGTTTATGGTTGTAAACACAAAATGTGCAAAAGTTCAAGGTGTATTAGAAGAAGAAGAAGATCTTTATTTATATAGCGTCTTTCACAGACATGGTCACAAAGCGCTTTACATGAGATGTATTAGTTCTTTCGCAAGGCACTGAAGATCTGCTGCTATCACTTAATGCACCAGCACATCTGTGAATACAATCCCGCTGTTGTTCTGTCAAATTGTCGTCTTATCATATTTAACTTTTTTTTATATATATTCTTTATGCATGTCCTTATAGCCTTATAGTTTTAAAGTTTTAATAGCATATTTTTGTCTAAATGCAAGTTTTATGTTGCACGATTGTACCGAGAAAAATTCCTAGTTTGTGAACCTGTTCTCAAACGATGGCAATAAATACTATTCTGATTCTGATGTGGAACATGTCCAAATGTTAAAGCTGGAGGCTGGGGCACTCTGGCAGAAACGGGAGAACTGCAGAGATCTGACAGCCAGAGCAGGTGTCCAACAAAGGGATGGAGGAGCAGGGAAAGCAGGCTGACCTCCGTGGCTCTGCACTGACTGTGAGGGGAGCACAAACACAGACTGGGGGAAACAATGATATCAAAGACTGTCCATAATGTGCTGATAATGCCATTTTAGACCAAACAACTCAAAACATTGGGCACTAGAAGCTACAGCTCTTATGTTTATGTAGACGTGTAAAATAATCTCAGGAAAACATGTTCTATTGCAGGGATGAATATCATATACCCTGCTGGATAGATGATCTGTTCTATGTCCACTTTGTAAAACTTTAGAGTGACTTGGATGCCCTGAACTTCTTTGCAGTTTGGAGTTGGACAAACGGTTAAAAGTTCAGGCTAAGGCAATCTATACTAGCTCAGAAAAGAAGAGCGATCCAGACCAACAATATTATACCAGCAGGTTTTATAGACAATCTTACCTTTGGTGGTGACAGTTTTAGAAGTTAGTTCCAGGCCTTCAATCTCCTCAGTTCCAATGTTCTCTAAAGTGATGGTCAGCTGCTGGGTCTCTCCATTAAACAACTGGACGGACACAGAACTGGAAAGTTCCTCTTTGGACATGGGCTGAGCAACTGGAGCAGACCTGAAAATAGGAGAAAAAAGTATATAAATACATAATCACCTCAAAGAGGAACATTGCGAAATGTTACAGTTAAAAATTTGAAAGCTTTGATACTTTATTTTCAGTTTGATTGGAACAAAAAAGTTGGCCATGAATTGTGCCTCGTTGTTGTTTGTGTTACATTAAGTAAAAGTTGACTCATAAATATTCCTTTATTTTATCATCTACAAGTTTGTACAAAATGTAACTAGTGTGACTTAGTGGTTTAGGTTCTCATGCAGCCACGGTTTTCATTGTCATTGCATTTGCTCCTCGTGTCCAGCAGTGGAAAATAAAAACATTTTCCACATCAGAGGCTGCTAAAGTGCTGTACTTACATGCCTGACCTAAAAAGTGGATTTTGCAGCCGCAGCAGCTCCGCTGTCAGTATGATTTACAACAGCCCACAGGCTGCTTCACCTGTTATTCTCAGCTAGTAATTTAACTCATGATTTCGCCTCTCATGTTTTCTACTCCAGTAGCTTGAAAATTTCCTTTCCCCTCACAGGTATGTAAACAAACCCGCCTGCTATATTCGTGCTGTCACAAGAAATTTACTTTTTGACACATTGTGCCACACAGCATTTGTTCAAGACTGCTAGAGTAACTGCAGGATTTGCTGGAGGAAATTGCAGTAATACTGGGAAAGCTCCAGACCCACATGTTGTGGGCCTTGTTTTAATGAAATACACAGTAAATGTCTAAATGTATCCTTAAGTTTAAATGCAAAATAATATAAGTAAAGAAGGAGTAGTGTACATCCACTGTTATTAAACACATTGCACCACGTACAAAACAAAACAGGTGTCTACGTTCATGCATCTGCAATAAAGGATGATGTGTTTGAAATTATAATACTGTCACAATATCCTAGCATCTACGATCGTCGGGGATTGATGTCGCTTTGCACAGCCCTTTCAAAATTAACCTCTTACTATTGACCCACCAGTTGAGAACCTCTGTTATAGCCTCATATGGTTACCCCCAAATAGACAGAAAATGATATCTTTTAATGGGTTTCTGACCGTGGGAGTGATGTGCTGAGTTGCAGACGAGGAAGAGACGGAATGACCTCCACCAAACAACCGCTGCTCTTGACGTTCGGCAAGCCGTCCAGCAGGCAGTCACTGGTTACCCCAAACACTGATGTGTGGTATCCTGTGCAGGACAAAACATGTCGTTTTAAAAATAATCCTTTACTACCATTTAACTTTTAGAATTAGGGCTCTCGATATACCATTGACTGTGATGTTGCCACCAGTACGAGGAACACCAACCAAAGTGACAGGGTACAAGCCGGACTCAGCAGGAAGGGACAGGGCAGCCGGGAGAGACTCGAACTCCACTCCAGAGGTCAGCAAGCCCTAGATAAAGGCAATGTTGTTGCTCAGTCTAAAACAATAACGTGTTCAAAATGTTTCATATGTTGTTTTCTCCTCTGTGGGTTCATAATGACATCAACCTGCAGTAATAACAGCAAATGGCTTTGACGACTAAACAACAATCTTCTCATGTAAGCAACACAGTAATTCCCCAACTGGCTCTCTAACTGAACCTTTGTATTAAAGAGTCACCACTTCATTCAGAGAAGTATCAACAGTGAACCAATGACGCTGTAAGATGCTAATATTCTGAATGAAATCACACACACAGTTCATTTGTAGGGAGGTGCGCGTTTACACTGCCTGAACCCATCGGCAGACTGCGAGAGACGGTTTCAGTGACGTAATGACTGCGTCCATGGCTGAAAGCAGACACTACCTCACTGGAGGCGAGGCTGCTGACGAGCGGGCCCCCCTGAGGTGCTGCGAGCCGCATTCATTCAGACTCTCCATGGATTTAGTCCATTCTGAGCTATGAGCAACAGAAGTATTCCGTAGAAATTGTTTATTTTGACCCTGTGAAAAATGGTTATCCGGCATATATAGTGAACTCATGAACTAAAGTCAAATGAAATAAATACTTTATTGCAGAGCCCTGACTCTTGACATTCCAGAAATTGATGGACAATAAATGGCAATTCACTGTTTTAGAAAGACGTAACCAAACGAAAGATCTAGCTATGTCGAACCTTATCAGTTTTTGTATGTTTTTGGGTCCACACAAACCTGCCATATAGAAGGCTACACTCACAACATGGTTGTGTAACAGAATAATTTCATCACAACTTAAGAGAAGATATGCAACTTGGTGCGAGTTTCTATTTTTTGGTATGGTGCAGTAGTCACAGAGATATCAGTCACAGACAGAGTTTGTACATTTATTTGCCGCTTGCTGGAAGCAGGCAGCAGCATGTACAAGTGTCTAGAAACAAAAGGTTGGTGGAAGAGGTAAAAGGCCTTGCTTTAATAGAAAATCAATAGTACCAAACAAAGCAGGCATTCGTGTTGCTGTCATGTACTAAAAGAGTGGCAGAGCTTGTGCCAAACTGTAGGGTCACCTTGGCGAGGGAAGGGCAGGAGTGACCTTGAGTGGCTTGTAAATAATAGGGGCACTGGTGACCAGTGAGTTACTTTGTCCAGAGAGGCTTACGTCACTGTCTATATCTGTCTGAGCTGGGCTCAAAGCGGCTTCCTCTTCACGCCAAAAGGCAGTGTTAAAACAGTCCTGAATACTGCAACAACATTATTATGATATTTTACTTTTAGTACTTTCACATTAGACTGTGTCAAATTAACTAAACAAAAAATAAGACCAAAACAAGGCTAAATAAGAACTAAATTCAGTAGACTGCGACCAAACGTTTTCAGTAATAAAAAAATACACGTTGTTGTGATAGTGTTCACCGTCCTGTAATTAAGCAGTTCAAGTCAAAATAGTAGGCTAGTGATGGGCAAGTGAAGCCTTGTAACACTTTGAGGCTTCCTGGCAAAAAAAAAGTCTCAAAAGGTTTGAAGTCTCAGAGCCATTTCATTCTGTTTGAACACTGACCTCTTGTGGACAAACTTTATTATTGCGACTTCTCATGACTGAAGCACCAACACAATCATGTGTGCAATCAATCAAGTTTTATTTCTAAAGCGCCTTACAACAACCAAAATTGACCAAAGCGGTGCACACAATAAAAATAAATATATAAAAAGGAGTACAATTTCATTAAAAACAGACCATCCACAACAGTTGACACATAACTATGTGTCAAATGCATCTTTAAACAGGTGAGTCTTTAGTTTTGCTTTGAACAGGGGCAGGTCCAAAACGGCACGTAACTCAAGCAGCAACGAGTTCCAGAGTTTTGGACCTGCCACAGCAAAAACCCGATCACCCCACTTTTATGATGTGACCTGGGCACCTCCAGCAGGTGGTGTTGGGCAGAACGTAGGGCTCTGCTGGGCTGGTAAGGGGTCAGAGTCTCACATAAATACACAGGTGCAAGGCCGTGGAAGGAACTGAAAACAAAAAGCAAAAGTTTGTACTGGATTCTGAAAAGGACCGGGAGCCAATGCAGGGAGTAAAGGACAGGCGTGATGTGGTCATGTTTGCGAGAGTTGGTGAGGAGGCGGGCAGCAGCATTTTCACAAGCTGTAATTTGTGAATGAAGGTTTGACTGAGTCCAATATACAGTGCATTGCAGTAATCCAATCGTGAGCTGATGAATGCGTGAATAGTTTTTTACAGGTCGGAGCGGCTGAGTTCAGATTTGCCCTCATTTAAACACAAAACGTTCTGTGAGAGCCAGAGCTTAATCAAATCAAATCAAATCAAACTTTATTTATAGAGCGCTTTTCATACAAAATGTAACACAAAGTGCTTTACAGTGCTTAAAAATCATTAAAAATAATAAAAATCGTCCCCACCAGTAAATATACATAAATAACTACAACCCCACCACCCACCACCCGCGCACACAGACACACAGACACATATACACAGACATGCCCAGCAGTTAAAAGTCTTAAATAAAAATGGACATAGAGTTGAGTATAAGGCTGGGTACAGATCGACCGAAAGAGGAAACATCATCCAAGGAGCCGTCTGCACCAGGAGCAGCCCATCGCCCACAGCCACAGAGCGCCAACCCAGGGGGCCCGGAGTAGGTGTAGGAGAGACGTCCTACCTCCATCCAGGCACCCCCAGGAGAGCGCCCGCACGGCCACAGCCAACCAGCACTCCCGGGGCAGAGGGCTCCCTCAGAGGAACCACTAGGAGAACATAAAAAATAAATGAATAAAAATAAATAAATAAATATTTAATAAGAGATACATTAAAAACAGCTAAAACTGTGCGTGAAATAGCACAGGATAAAAGAGGGAAAATAAAGAAGTAATAGAACTAAAACCGGTAAATAAGGTTAATATAAGTAAATATTAATTAAAAGCTAAACTAAAAAGGTGGGTCTTGAGCCTGCTCTTAAAAACATGAACGTTCTCTGCGGTCCTGAGCTCCTCTGGCAGGTCGTTCCAGAGGCGAGGGCCATAGTATTGGAAAGACGCCTCGCCGTGAGTCTTTCTGTTGACTTTAGGAATAACTAGGAGACCCCTGCCAGAGGAGCGAAGGGACCGCGAAGGCTCATATGGTAAAATCAATTCTGAAAGATAAGAAGGACCAAGACCATTAAGACATTTAAAAACCATTAAAAGAACTTTAAAATCGATCCTGAAACACACGGGGAGCCAATGCAGCGACTCTAAAACCGGTGTAATGTGGTCCCGCCTCCTGGTCTTCGTCAGGACACGAGCTGCTGAATTTTGTAAAAGTTGTAAACCTGAGATACTCTTTTTGGGAAGACCAGAAAGCAGGGCATTACAGTAGTCGATACGACTGGTGATAAAAGCATGCATTAGCGTCTCCGTGTTGGCCCGAGAGAGAATGGGGCGGACTCTGGCTATGTTCTTTAGATGGTAAAAACCTATCTTTGTGATATTCTTAATGTGTGGAATTAAAGTCAGCTCAGAGTCAAAAATCACACCCAGGTTCTTCACCTGTGAGGAAGGATTAAAAGACAATGACTGTAGTTTGGGTAAAAGTTTCTCTCTCTGGGCCTGAGGACCGATGACTAAAACTTCAGTTTTGTCCTGGTTAAGCTGGAGAAAGTTTTCTGCCATCCAGGATTTGATATCTAAAATGCAGTTAAAAAGTGCATCCATTGGCCTGGTGTCCTCAGGAGACATGGAGATGTACAACTGTGTATCGTCAGCGTAACTATGAAAGTTGACTCCATGTCTCCTGATGACATCACCAAGAGGGAGCATATACAGGTTAAAAAGCACTGGGCCTAAAATCGAACCTTGAGGCACACCACATGTAATATTATGGACCTTGGAGGAGCAGGTATCCACACTTACCATGAATGTCCTGTCTGTGAGGTAGGATGTAAACCATTTGTGGACAGCACCAGAGAGGCCGATGTGTTTTAAACGAGTTAAAAGAATAGTCTGGTCGACTGTATCAAAGGCAGCGCTCAGATCCAGTAGAACCAACACTGTCAACCTTTTGGAATCATAATTTAATCTAAAATCGTTTAAAATCTTTAAAAGGGCTGTCTCGGTGCTGTGGTTTACCCTAAAGCCAGACTGAAATTTCTCAAGGACGTCATGTGCATTTATAAAGTCGCTAAGTTGGGTAAAAACAAGTTTTTCTAAGATTTTGCTTAAAAATGGTAAGTTGGATACCGGTCTAAAGTTGTTAAAATCATTACGGTCCAAATTGCTCTTCTTCAGCAGAGGCCTCACCACCGCCCCCTTAAAGGCAGCAGGGAAGACCCCCGTCTGAAGGGAGCAATTCATCATGTGTAAAAGCTCGTCTCTAAGAGATCCATAGAAAGTTTTAAAAAACGGGGTTGGGACCGGGTCTAAAGGACATGTGGTGGGCCTCACTGAGGAGAAAACTTTATCAAGCATCTCAGCATTAACCTGGACAAAACTGTGCAGTGTTTCCTCTGGAACAAGTAGACAACCAGATGTATTTAAAACCGTGTTACTTTGAGTAGATAAAATATTACATCTGATAGTGTCTATCTTTCCCCTGAAGTGGTCCGCAAACGCCTCGCAAAGGGAGTCACTTGGAGTAAAATTGGTCTTGTTAAAATCAGGATTGATTAGATGTTCTATTGTAGAGAAGAGTACCTTGGGATTGTTTTTATTATTGTTGATAATTTTTGAGAAGTAGTTGTTTCTTGTGTTTCTTACTGTGTTATTGTAGGTTGATTGTTGTTCACGGAAGATTTGGTAGTTTATGGTAATTTTGTTTTTTCTCCATTTTCTCTCTGCCACCCTGCATTGTCTTTTGAGTTGTTTAATTTCCTCATTCCTCCATGGAGTAATTGGTTTTGTAGGGAGTTTCTTGGATTTTAAAGGAGCGATAGAATCAAGCGCTGACTTGAGTTTGCTATTAAAATTTTCAAAAATAAAATCACAGGGGGCAGGTAGAACAATAGGAGAATATTTCTCTAAAACATCAATAAAATTTGCAGCCACTTCAGGGGTGAGATGACGTTTCCTCACAGCTCTTACCGAGGTCTCCCGCTGGGTAAAACTGGTGATATTAAAAAACACACAGTAATGGTCAGAAACAGCCAAGTCAATGACAGAAGACACAGCTGTGGACAGGCCATACGTGATGACCAGGTCCAGACTGTGTCCTCTGTCGTGAGTTGGCTGTGTGACGTGTTGGGTAAAATCCATATAATTAAGAACATTTAAAAAATCCCTAGCAACAGGGTCTAAAAGATTATCTATGTGTAGATTAAAATCACCAGTTAAAAGAATCATATTAAAAGAGCTATGTAAAAGTGATAAAAACTCAGAAAATTCCTTAACAAAAAGAGGGCATTTTTTGGGGGTCTGTAAATAGTGACACATAAAATGGGGGGATTACTAAAAACAACTGCATGGTGCTCAAAAGTGGGGAATGGATCAAATAAAATAGGTTTGGTGGCAATAGTGTTTGTACATATGGAAGCAGTGCCACCTCCCCTTTTCCCATTCCTTATTGAAAAGGTGCTGCTAAAATTAGGTGGGGAGGCCTCAGCAAGAACCGCGGTCGCATCTGTACCCAGCCAGGTTTCAGTTAAAAACAAACAATCAAGATTATTATCTAAAATCAGGTCATTCACAATAAAAGACTTGTTCTGCAGAGAGCGGACATTTAAAAGAGCCATGTTTATTGTGGTTTGAGATGGATTAGCTGTGGACTGTGGGGGGGCTTTGGGGAGGGGTTTTAAAACGTTAATATGGACAGGATAATTCCTGTCCATATTAACGGGATAATTGCATGGAGGGTTGTGTTGTGTCCGCTCTCTGCTAGTGATGACAGGGATGGTTTGTGAGGGGGGCGTGGAAACGATAGGAGGGGGAGTGTTGGCGGAGGCTGCACCTGCGCGTGATTGACTGGAGGCAAACCGTCAATCACGCGCAGGTGCGGAGTGGACTGCCAGGGACATGTTCTTTGTGAGCAGACGGCTGCCCCTCAAGTTCAGATGTAAGCCGTCGACTCGGAAATGAGAGGGTCGGTCCATAAAAAGGCTAAAATTGTCAATAAAAGAGGTTAGAGGTCTACATACGGATTTAAGCCAGCAGTTCAGATGGAAGGTCCTGCTAAAATGTTCATCGCCACGATTCAGCGTGGGGAGGGGGCCCGAGATGAACACAGACACACCCCATGGTCTCAGAACGCTGAGGAGTTCTTTAAAATCCAGTTTTGTACGCTCCGATTGTCTTTTCGATACGTCATTTGTACCCACGTGGACGATCACTCTATGGACGGATGGGGGCATGGACTGGAGAATGCCTGGGAGTTTTTGTGTTATCCTGGAAACTGTAGCACCTGGGAAGCAGTGGGTTGCGGCGTTATAAAAACGGACGTTTCTGATAATGGAGTCTCCTATTATGAGTGTTGTGGTGGGGAATAGTGGCTTTGGCTGGTGGGCGGACTCGGAAACATCACCATGTGGAGAGGACGGAGGAGAGACCAGGGCCGCGGGCTGACCGATGGGTTCAAGTCCCGCCCCGACAGGAGTGGATCCTGGCTGCTGTTGTTGCGCGCCCTCGTCCGGGATCACCGGCTGCACCGCGGGTTGTTGTGTCCGTGGCTCCGCCGGAGAGGACCGCGGGGATACCTCTCGCGACGCGGAATGTTGTGGCCGTGACGCGAGAGCTGACCGCGGGGGGGCCACCGGCGGTGTCGCGGCTTGATGAGACCGCGACACCGTCAGCAGCTGCGAGGGCGCGTGCAGCGTCGGGGACAGCGACAAGACCGGAGCCATACCCGAGGATCCACTGGATCGTCTCCGGACCACCTCTTTTAGGATATTACGCCTGGCCGATGTTTTTTCCCCCTGTTTGTGAGGCTGGGCCGAGCGGGGATCCGCGCCACCCCCTTGGAGAGCCGGGAAATCCATCGCCGGGTCCAGATTGGAGAACGCCGTTGCCGGAACAGCTGGAGTAGGTGAGTCCTCCGCCAATACAGAGAAGCGGTTCGTGAGGCTCAAGCAGGTGGATCCAAGTGTTTTTGTTCTGTGCACGGTTTGCGGGTGGGGAGTTGAGCTAGAGGGTGAGGGACAGGTAACCGGGTCTCCGAGGTCTTAATGTCATCCAGACACCTGTGGATGGACTGAGGTGTGTCTGGGGAGTTTGGCGAAACCGGGAGGTAAGATTTGTAGATCGTCTGCATACATGTCAAAGGACACGTTATGGCGAGAGATTATTGAACCCAGGGGCAACATGTAAAGTGAAAATAAAACCGGACCTAAAATGGAACCCTGTGGTACACCAGAGAAGAGAGAGGCTGTAGAGGAGGAAAAGTCATTGATGACCACGGAAAAGGACCTGTCTGTTAGGTAGGATATGAACCACTGCAGCACGGGTCCCTGAAGGCCCACCTGCTGGGCCAAGCGGGTCAAGAGGATGGAGTGGTCCACTGTATCGAAGGCTGCAGTGTTTTTTTTTTTTAAGAGTCCAGAGACAACAGGATGTCATTTTGCACTTTCAGTAGTGCAGACTCAGTGCTGTGGCGTGTCCTAAAGCCCGACTGGAATTTTTCAAACATGCTATTCTGGTCTAGAAATGAATGTAACTGATTGAATACAAGTTTCTCAAGGATTTTAGAGAGAAAAGACAGATGGGACACAGGTGTAAAATTGGACAAAACTGCTGGGTCACGGTTGTTGTTTTTTTAAATCAGTGGCCTGACCACAGCCTGCTTAAAAACAGTTGGAACAAACCCCGACCGTAGGCAGCTTTTGAAGAATGGAAGTAGAACTGGCCCTACTGTGTCGAAAACCTGTTTAAGCATTTTGGATGGAATAATGTCGAGAGGACAGCAGGTGGGTCTCAACTTTTGGACAACCTCAGAAAGCTGAGAGAGTGATACTGGCTCAAACACAATAAGGACAGCAGACTTGTGGACAACCGGAGGAAGCATGTTGGCTACACTAGACACAGCACTGCTTATACTTTGTCTTACTGCGGCAACTTTATCAACAAAGAAATTGAGGAAGTCTTCACAGGTTGAATTGGTCACATTTTTAGAAACACTGTCCGTGGGATTAGTAACCGATTGTATTGTACTGAACAACACACGGGGACGGTTGCAGCTAGTAGAGATGACATTTGACAGATATTTACATTTTGCCTCTTTGACTGCATTTTGATAGTCTGAAAAGCTGGCTCTAAGGATCCCTAGAGATACAGTGCCTTGCGAAAGTATTCGGCCCCCTTGAACTTTTCAACCTTTTGCCACATTTCTGTCTTCAAACATAAAGATATAAAACTGTAATTTTTTGTGAAGAACCAACAAGTGGGACACAATCATGAAGTGAAACATTTTTAACAAATAAAAAACTGAAAAATTGGGCGTGCAAAATTATTCAGCCCCTTTACTTTCAGTGCAGCAAACTCTCTCCAGAAGTTCAGTGAGGATCTCTGAATGATCCAATGTTGACCTAAATGACTAATGATGATAAATAGAATCCACCTGTGTGTAAAACAAGTCTCCGTATAAATGCACCTGCTCTGTGATAGTCTCAGAGGTCAGTTTAAAGCGCAGAGAGCATCATGAAGAACAAGGAACACACCAGGCAGGTCCGAGATACTGTTGTGGAGAAGTTTAAAGCCGGATTTGGATACAAAAAGATTTCCCAAGCTTTAAACATCCCAAGGAGCACTGTGCAAGGGATAATATTGAAATGGAAGGAGTATCAGACCACTGCAAATCTACAAAGACCCGGCCGTCCCTCTAAACTTTCAGCTCATACAAGGAGAAAACTGATCAGAGATGCTGCCAAGAGGCCCATGATCACTCTGGATGAACTGCAGAAATGTACAGCTGAGGTGGGAGACTCTGTCCATAGGACAACAATCAGTCGTATACTGCACAACTCTGGCCTTTATGGAAGAGTGGCAAGAAGAAAGCCATTTCTTAATAAAGATATCCATAAAAAGTGTTGTGTAAAGTTTGCCACAAGCCACCTGGGAGACACACCAAACATGTGGAAGAAGGTGCTCTGGTCAGATGACAGGAAGATGGATGGAGCCAAATACAGGACCATTCTGGAAGAAAACCTGATGGAGTCTGCAAAAGACCTGAGACTGGGACGGAGATTTGTCTTCCAACAAGACAATGATCCAAAACATAAAGCAAAATCTACAATAAAGTGGTTCACAAATAAACATATCCAGGTGTTAGAATGGCCAAGTCAACGTCCAGACCTGAATCCAATCAAGAATCTGTGGAAAGAACTGAAAACTGCTGTTCACAAACGCTGTCCATCCAACTTCACTGAGCTCGAGCTCAGCTTTTTATTCAAATTATTATTATTTTATTAGGCCCGAGCCAGGACTTTGTCCTGGTAATTAGGCCCGAGCCAGGACTTTGTCCTGGTAAGGGACTTTTGTTCTCCCCCGGTTTCTTGTTATTATTCTTATACAGCCTCTAAGATCCTGTTTTTCAGTGCCTTCCCGTGCAAAAGTACACGCAGAAATTGGCACAGTGATCAGAGTCGGCAAAAATTGCGTGTCAGTGGGCGACATGCACATGCCCAAAACAAAATGGCTCCACAGCGCCCCCTCAAAGTTGACCCCCATTCTTTTGGGGACATGCATTTTTGGCGTAGGCCAATCCCCTTTGGCTCAGCGATAGATGACATGGAGAGAGTCACAAAACATAATTATAGCTCCACCCTCTGACCAACAGGAAGTCGGCCATCTTGGATTGAAATCCTGGAGAAGAAATCTCTCACCAGATGTTTCAATGTACTACTCCTTGGTTTCTCTGCAGAATAAGCTCTAACATGGCTCAATAGAATCTAGAGAAATTGAGCTACAACTTCAAGCCAGCTTTTTTTGATAACGTTTACACTTTTCACATAGCGCCCCCACAAAAAACATGCTTTTTTCCCGTACATTGGACAACCCCTCGCAGGCATGCGCTCTATACAATCTGGATCATATTTGGCTGACATAAGGCCTCTTATCGTATGAATCCATAGAGCTCAATAACTTCACGGTGCTCACCAGTATAGCGCCACCTATCTATACCTTGAAACATTTAGTTTGTACAATTTATATGAAACTTTGCAGGTATATTCTACACATTAAATCGAACACAAAAATATATCACATGTGTTTGATATTTTCGAAGGTGTGGGCGTGGCAATGACGCACAGGAAGTCGGCCATTTTCACTTTTAACCTCTTAACTCCCACCTGAACCAAGTACATTTTCTTTGTGTGCTGTGGTTTTACCTGCACTTACGTCTCATTTCTGTAACTGTGTTTTTGACGCTTTTTTTCAAGAAGCTTTAAGACATGGGTCAAGACGAACTGGAGAAAATGTGCTCGGTTAAAGTGGGGGTTAAGAGATTACAATGGCACCCCCCCCAAAAAAAGGCCTTTTTGGAGTACATTTCACAAAATCTCGCAGGCATGCGCTCTATCCAATCTGGATCATATTTGGCTGGCATAAGGCCTCTTATGGTATGAATCCATAGAGCTCAATAACTGCACGGTGCTCACCAGTATAGCGCCACCTATCTATACCTTGAAAATTTTAGTTTGTACGATTTATATTAAACTTTGCAGGTACATTCTACACATTGAAACAAACACAAAAATCTATTACAACATGCCTCTATCTTGCTTTGTTCCCTTTATAATTAGGCCCGAGCCAGGACTTTGTCCTGGTAAGGGACTTTTGTTCTCCCCCGGTTTCTTGTTATTATTCTTATACAGCCTCTAAGATCCTGTTTTTCAGTGCCTTCCCGTGCAAAAGTACACGCAGAAACTGGCACAGTGATCAGAGTCGGCAAAAATTGCGTGTCAGTGGGCGACATGCACATGCCCAAAACAAAATGGCTCCACAGCGCCCCCTCAAAGTTGACCCCCATTCTTTTGGGGACATGCATTTTTGGCGTAGGCCAATCCCCTTTGGCTCAGCGATAGATCACATGGAGAGAGTCACAAAACATAATTATAGCTCCACCCTCTGACCAACAGGAAGTCGGCCATCTTGGATTGAAATCCTGGAGAAGAAATCTCTCACCAGATGTTTCAATGTACTACTCCTTGGTTTCTCTGCAGAATAAGCTCTAACATGGCTCAATAGAATCTAGAGAAATTGAGCTACAACTTCAAGCCAGCTTTTTTTGATAACGTTTACACTTTTCACATAGCGCCCCCACAAAAAACATGCTTTTTTCCCGTACATTGGACAACCCCTCGCAGGCATGCGCTCTATACAATCTGGATCATATTTGGCTGACATAAGGCCTCTTATCGTATGAATCCATAGAGCTCTACCTCATCTACACATGTTGGTCACTGTATACTCGGCAGTAACCAATGACCATGACAGTCACATGCGCCTCAGTCAGAGCTTTCCGACAATGTATAACATGTGGGGGTCAAGGCAAGTGGCTTGTAAGTGGCCCGCCCATCCTCCGTGGAAATAGCCAGAGTTGTTCTTCTGGCAGCCTGTTGGCCTCTGTCAGAGTTTCCCCTGAAATTCGTCAATTTTCCCAATTTCCACCTTTATTCACGGAAGCCACAGTTTTAGACTCGTACGTAGATATACTACCCCTCTGTGACAGACAGAAGCTTTAATTTGGACGTGTTTGCCTCCAAATTCAGCTTTTTTGGACTTTACAGTCACAGGAAGTTCAGATAGGCTGTTTCCTGTCCGTCTCTGCGTGTTCCTCGTACTATGTGGCTCTCACCAAAGTATTCCTTCATCTATCGAGAGTTCTTTCATAAGATTTATGTAAAATTCGCTGTGTTGTTGTGTAAGCCTGTGTAGCTCCATTGGTAGAGTGCAGGGTTCCCACTGTCTTATTGCCGGTTCAATCCCCACCATGACTTTTTTCTTTTTATTTATTTTTTTTACGCAGTACCTACTGGGAAGAACCTGAATCGGCAACTATGCTCCCACCATCTTTAAAATGGGAAAATGACCCACACGTTGTACCACATGCCGTTTCATAAGATATTGCACATTTCGGCTGCAAAATAAATCTGTTTGTGTAGCTACATGGGTAGAGTGCTAGGTTCCCAACCATGGGATTGCTCGATCGATTCTGTCCTTAACTTTTTTATTTTTATTTTTTTTGACTCAGCAACTACTGGGAAGAACATGAATCAACGCCTTTGGTCCCACCCTCATTAAAAACAAAGAAAGAACAGTTGTAGCACAACTACACAGAAAGACATGGGGAGACAGTAGGGAAACAATAGAGGCAACACTAAATGTCTAAAACAATCAAGAGTGGGGCAAAAATTACCTGAAATGACCTCTCTCCTGCAATGCCTTGCTGGGACCTATTTTCAAAATCGGGGATTTAGAGAAAAGTAGCCCACATCGGGTGTACTGCAGTATAGGGTTATAGCTCAATGATAGTTTACTGGTCTCCAGTACATGAGGTTGCCAGTTCAAATATGACTTTGACGCTTTTCTAACTCTTTAAAAATGTTTTTATAGATTTACCTGACAGTTACGCTTGGGTTACTTGGTTCATATCTGGAAGAGCAGCAACTGCTCCTGCTGAGGAGAGAGGGGGACAAATGACCTCTCTCCTCGAATGCCATGCTGGACCTATTTTTAGGGGAATTAGCCCTGATTACAAAATGTTTCAGTCAATATTTCCAGAACTATAATTCCGTTTTCTGTCAACTGATCAGTGCAAGTGCAAGTGTTTCATAGGATTAATGTAAGATTCACTGTGTTCCTATCTGAGTCTCTGTAGCTCCATTGGTAGAGTGCAGGGTTCCCATCCGTTAGATTGCTGGTTCAATACCAACCTTGACCTTTATTTATTTTTTATATATATTATCGGTACCTACTGGGAAGAACCTGAATTGGTGCCTATGGTCAGACCCTCATTCAAAACAAAGCCAGCTTTTTTTTATAACGTTTACAGTTTTCACATAGCGCCCCCACAAAAACATTATTTTTCCTCGTACCTTGGACAACCCCTCGCAGGCATGCGCTCTATCCAGTCTGGATCATATTTGGCTGACATAAGGCAACTCACGGTCTGAACAGACAGAGCTTAATAACTACACAGTGCTCAACACTATAGCGCCACCTATCTATACCTTGAATATTGCAGTCTGGATTATTTATCTCCCACTTTGCTGGTATATTCTACACAATAAACTAAACAAAAAATGATATTACATATGCATCATATTGTGCAAGATGTGGGTGTGGCCAGTGTAAACGTGTTCCTGAGAGCATCATTATTACCCATGATAACTGGCACATTCTTTGTCCCTTTGAGTTTTAAATGTAATCACTTATACACCAGATGGCCCTGAATCTTTTTACATGACCACAAAAATGATCCATGCTATAGCGCCCCCTGCTGCAAAGAGCAAGAGTTAGTAGACAGAGAGCACACAGGTTGTGTGTGAGGCCGAGGGGAGAGCAGGTTTGGACGAGAGCGGGGGCGGTTGCAAAGGAGGCGGTCGCAAGGGGGGAGGGCCTACATCGCCGCTTGCGGCTTTAATTTTATTTTATTCTCTTGATTTAAAAAAAAAAAACATCTATCTGTATTTTCCTTTTTTGAATGTTATTTACAATATTTTCATTGTTCATGATACTCTGGTGCAGTGGGTTGACGGGTGGGTATGAGGGTTGTTCTTTAGTTCTGTTTTTGTGTTTGTTAAAAGGAAAATTCAGTAAAAAGAATATACAAAAAAAAAAACTATGAGTGATATACAAATGAATGAATTTGTTCTCCTTATGAAGAATATATATTGTATATTTTCTTTTTGTTCTTATTGTATAATGCAACATAACTTATATTGAGTTAAATGTATAATTAGCTAAAAAGCTAGTGCGTCTGCCTGGTTTTGATCTCACATGGATTGTTTCCATTTAATTGTATGTATTTTGTGCGACTGAACTTAAAAGTGACAATCAACTTCTGAGAAAAGTTACATGAGCATTAAAAAATACAGTTTTTCTGCAAATGCAAAACAACTTTTCTTTGCACAAGCAGTCAAGCACTCAGCCTGTACATACTCAGACTGAGAGGCTTAAACCTACCAGCTGTTCAACTTAATTTAGTTAATTCAATTAAATAATCAAGTATGGCTAAAAACAATGAATCGCTGTAGATAGTCAGTATGGTCTTGAATAAAGCGGCCCTGTGTAATTCACAAAAGCACAATTTGATAATAGCAGTGTGTGATAACTGAGCCAGGTCAGGCTCTCTATGCAGATGTACCCGAGACGAGAAGTTATCTGCGTTCCCTGTGGTTAACACGGCACGTTCTGTTAACACAATTCAAGGCAGCTCAATTAAACAGCACGACCTGCCCAAGTCAATTTCAGACAGCTACCACAATTAAGTCTCATTGTGTCCCTTTCACACGCTGCCACACTATTTTTATGGCAATTTGTTTCTGAATTACCTAATAATTAAAGTAACATCACTGCTGACAGGTCACACACCGCTATGTCCCACAGGCCTTTTGCAGAAGATGACTGTTTTTATGATTGCGGTTTTCTCACAAACATACAGTGCCTCTTGAAAGTACTAATCCACCTTGAACTTTTGCACATTTTGTCATGTTTACAACCATAAAGATTTGATTTTTAATTTTTTACTGAAAGTTCACACACAAGTAACAGACAACTGTGAAGTGAAAGCAAAATGATACACGATTCTGTTATTTTTCAAAAAATAGAAACATGAAAATTGGGGCTTGCATAAGTATTCATAATGCATTTTTGGAGCACATTAAATTGCTAATGACTGCAGAATGTCCGCACCTTGCCCTAACCATTAAATAGAGGCCACCTGTGCGTAATCCACTCTCAGTATAATTACAGCTGTTCTGTCAGGGCCTCCGACCTATGGTCAAAGTGCCATAGTGGGTCACTAAACATCATCATGAAGGCCAAGGAGCTCACCAGAGAGGTCAGGGATAAAGTTGTGGAGAAGTTTAAAGCAGCGTTAAGTTGTACAAAGATTTCCCAAGATTTGAACATCTCACGGAGCACTGTTCAGTCCATCATTCGGAAATGGAAAGAGTACAGCACCACTGCGAACTTACCAAGACACGGCCGTCCACCTTAACTAACAGACCAAACAAGGAGAGCACTGGTAAGAAATGTAACCAAGTGCCCCAAGATAACTCTGGAGGAGCTGTGACGTACTGCCGCTGAGCTGGGGGAATCTGTACATGGGACATCTATAAGTCGTACTCTACACAAATCTGGCCTTCATGGACGAGTGACTCTGGTGAGCTCCTTGGCCTTCATGATGTTGTTTAGTGACCCACTATGGCACTCTGACCATAGCTCGGAGGCCCTGACAGAACAGCTGTAATTATACTGAGAGTGGATTACGCACAGGTGGCCTCTATTTAATGGTTAGGGCAAGGTGTGGACATTCTGCAGTCATTAGCAATGACAAAATGTGCAAAGGTTTAAGGTGTATTAGTACTTTCGAGAGGCACTGTATTGAGTGAAGTACAAAACTTACAGTATGTACATTTTTGCACCGCTGTACTTGATTTACAGAGTATATAAATATACAGTATTCAAAGGATGAACATAACAAATGATGCAACTTATACCATGATGGAACTAAAGAGATTGATTTTGATTCCTGTTTCTGTTGTATTTTCTTTTCGAGGTAAAAACAAAAACAGCCGAAAAGTCCTAAACAAATACCAATAGCAGATATGCACTCTGCTGATAAAAATGTGTCATATTTCTGGTATATTGAGCAGTATATAACTACTAACCATGTTCTCCACGCGGAGTTCATAAGGCATTGGGTTGTAGACCATGAGCTGGACCTCACAAACATCACCTTGAACCCACTGGAAATCTGAAGAAAAAAAAACACACACATTGAAAGTATTTTAGGGTTAGAAATGTTTAAATTGTAATGAAATGATATAAAAATCTTTACGACATTCTATGGCACTAACTAGAAAGAGCACAATAAAAAAAATGCAACTTAAAGCGTCAATAATATTCCCTCTCCAAGAGTTTCACATGAGTTCAAAAAGGTTTGTTACAGTGTGCAGCCAAATGAGTCTCCCTGGCTGCTCCGTCTGCATTTAAAATATAACAGATTCAAGTCAATCTGGGGAGTGAGTCTATTACTTTAAATAGAAATGCAAAAGAGAGTCGGGAAAGCTAGGGCTCTGAACCAGGCGGGAAAAAGGATTTTATGCAAAGTAAACTCTGCGCTATATCGGCCCTGGGAAATCAAGGAAGTCAAAGGAAATCTATATTACAGCCAAGAACCAAGACATTTTTCCACAGAGCATCCCAATTAAGTGTGAAACATCGTCTTATTTGTATCTGCTCTGGTTTAACTTCTTCAGACGCCATAGAGATGTTACACTAAAAGCTTTTGATGCAGTAAATACGCAAACCCAAGTCAACACCTGGATTTAACTGAACAAAAGTAATTCATTTTCACACATGGACTGACTATCACGGAGTCCTAGGCCTTAAACCCATCTTTGGGACATGCTGCGCTGTGGTGCGACTCTCCCATCATCAAAGCAAGATTTTTGTCTGGAGAGAGCAACACGGGACAATTCTACAGCCAATATTTGCTAAAGAGTGTGAGAACACTTTTTCCTTTTTTTTGCCAGGCACTGTACATTCTAGTGACTATGATGAATGCAGGGTGTGAAAACTAGCTACACTAGTGAAGGCCTTTTTCACTACCTGCATGGCTCTATGTGGCTTTAATTGCGTGTTAAAAACAACAGAAAAGCTGCTGCAGATTATTCATGTGAATCAAGAGATCCAGAGACATCTGCTGTGACTACCAATACATATACATTTTAAAGCGTATCTAACAGTATAGACTTATTTTTAGAATAAAAATAGTCTCAACTTTAGTCAGCATATTAATAATGGGTGATGAGCAGCAGTGCAGATAAAGTGTTGTGCTCAAAAGGTCAGTACTTCACATTTGAATCGTGTGGAAATGTCCTAAGTCAAGCATCACAGTGTGTAGATGCAAATCCCTTACACTCTGTGCCGTTTCCTTGTGAGAGAGATTCTTAGTAACAGCCCATCACTCAAATAAATATTTATGGATGGACATGGACTAGGACAGGTCTTAAAAGAGAGTCAAGGAAAACAATCTGCCATTAGTGAAGGGCTTGTTTTAAAGCTTAACATCAATCCAAGTCTGAGTACGTGCCTTAAAGAGCAAGAAATAGACACATATATATTCTGAGTGACTACACAGTGCACTTACAGACATCCTGCACCGAATACTAACGACAGTGATGTCCCATTGGGGAGAGAGACAGCTTTTCTCTGAAGCGTCTGTAGCCATTACAGCTGGACCTAAATTACATGTGATGATGTCTAAAAGACTATTGATATGGCGCACTCTTTACTGAGAGAATACAAAAGGGAATAAAAATGATGAAAGTCGCTATTACTGTAATTCCATTTAACTGTGGCAGATACAATGCTGGGAGATGAATGAGATTAAAGCTTTAGCAATGGGCACACACTGGTTACAGTATGTGTGTTCTGCGATGTATAGAAACAAGGGAAGCTTGATATTCTGTTTAGGTATGGTGAACAAGTAAAAAAATAAAGTGCAAAAGCAGTGTTCATTTACAAAAATATTCCATTAAAATTTAATTTGGGCCTTTGCAAAGAAAAGGCTGCAGACAAACACATTATGATAGGAGTACAAGAATTGTACTTTTCTTGTTAAGGATAGGATTTAATTTATTTATATGTTTATACGACCTGAGGTGTTTTGTCCACAAAACAGACATCAGTGGACTTGGTACATGCAGGCACTGAACCAGTTCTACATTTTATCTTGTTTTCTGGAGGGAACTCAAGTATATGAATCCAAACTGTGCTAAATCAGCCTGCTTGCACAGCTTACCGATCTTCTTGCTGCGCTCGTCACTTCTGTTGTGCAGGAGAATGGGGGAGTAGATGAAGGGGCTGGCGGTGGCCATGTTCTGTCCCAGCAGGCCTTTCACTTTATGAGGACGCAGATTGACCGGGAGATTCAGGAGCTTCACAGATCTAACAGAAATCAAAGTACAACCATCACGGTTGGTGCTGTTGCTCGTTACTAACATGTTTGAAAAATAAAGAAAAGCCCCCGCACACCGTTTCACTCTTCATTGGCATTATCTGAGCATCACCTACAGGAACCTGAGCTTCTATAAGACCAATGAAGGTCATTGGGCCCAAAATGTTTTGTTTTTTTCAGGGCAAGTATCCTCGTCTCTTACGTACCTGTTGCCCACTTAGGTGTGCAGACGCTCCTTTTAAAAAGTCATAACTAACAAAAACTTTATTCAAGTGCAATGTCTGCCAAATGGTTTTCAGGGCATCTGAAGAGGTAGACAAATCAAATTTACAAACTTTTTAAGACCTTTTTAAGACCACAAAATCTCAAAAATAAGACCCGTTTAATTACGATCTATTACGATTATTCACAATTATCGACCGAATGAAAGGAAACTGATATATATAGTTTTTGTCATTGGTAAGGCTTGCCCATTTTTATGTCAAGCCCCCATAAAATGATAGGCCAAAAGAAAAAGTTCAGACATAAATGATATCAAATGTAAATAATGTTTTGTTAAGTACGCTGTAATCAGAGTCAAACCACCCCCATTGCAAATGTTTCAATCCATTTAGAAAATGCCTTTTAATACTTGAACTAGTAAAAATTCACCTTTTTAAAAATGAAAAGGCTTTAAGAGTCCTTTGCATTAAAATAATTTCAACTTTACTACTTTATAATTAATGATGATATTTATTTTTCATTACATTATTATTAGGGAACAATATAGTCTAGGTTTTATGTTAACAAAACGTATGCTGTCCTGCTTAATTCTTTGTCAGATGTTTTGATGAATAAACGGAGGAAACGTGTTTCCTAAGTAACGGGACTCATGTTTGCGCTTTCACTTTCCTTTCCGTCACGCTGAGCAGAGTGGAGCTTTTTGTTTGCATCCTGAGCCAGTTGTGGCTATTTTCGAACATTTGGGCAAACTTTATTGGGAATTACGCAGTTCGTTACCTTGACTTGGACGTTTACAGTAAAGGATTATCTCCAAGATGTTGTCACATGTTGGACGTATCAGTGCACTCCTAGCACAAACGATCGATGCAAGCAAACCAAGACCTACAGTGAGGATAACACAGTACACAAGATAATGGTCTACCTGACAATGGGGAGCTTGGTGAAAGGCACTGGTGGAAGCTTCAGGCCATCAGGAAGTGTGATGACTTCCATCCCACCTGGACACTTGGACGTGTAGTTCTCCAGACTCTGGGTTACTTCCTTCTTCTCTGTAAACACAACAGGAAACAGTACATTTGAGCTCACTGGAAGCTGGCCACACGTCTATTGCACCAGGTCCTTCTATGTAACTGAGGTTAAAGTGTGTAAATTAAATGGACAAGCTCAAGCAAGGAGTGAAATGTAGGCCTATTGTGTCAGCAATACCTTTCAGCAGTAAGGCATTAACCTTCTTTTCTACTGGTTGTTCAGCCAGCCCTGAACAACGAGTTCAGAACTCAATGTTCAGTCAGCCCTATATTTTGCTTTGTCGAGCATCTTTTAAGAGTAGCCATCAAAAATGTAATGTGTGCAAAATGTTCTGTACGGAAGTGTCACCGCAGGAACGCCGTAGATAATAGTAAGTTGATCTTTCATTAATTTGTAATTTCTTTAAAACTGTGA
Organism: Proterorhinus semilunaris; assembly: GCA_021464625.1. Lineage (NCBI taxonomy): Eukaryota > Metazoa > Chordata > Actinopteri > Gobiiformes > Gobiidae > Proterorhinus > Proterorhinus semilunaris. The sequence continues at coordinate 20,925,737 of CM038360.1, forward strand.
CGCTTGATTTACTTTAAACATACTTCATAAAAGCAACATTTCATTTTTGAAATTCAAAAACTAAAATGTGTGAAGGTGATGTGAAATGAAGAGATGGTAAACCTCCTGACTGTACTGGGGTCTGGTTGTAGCAGTTATTATCCTGAACAAGCATTTAGTGCAAAACCCTTCAATTGGCTCAAAATCTGAGGAAGCAACAATCAGTGGAAATTTTTACCGTAACATTGGAGCTGCCGGAAATGAAATATGATATGAAGTCCTGTGTGTTTGGCGGCCCAATTAGAAGAAAATCAATGCACAGATATTAGGTGATGTTCTGAACAAACTAGAAAACACATTGTTCTGCTTATTGATGCATTTTGTCGAAAACAAAAGGAAATAAACACAAGAACAGCTGCTCAACAGCATTTAATCTTGTTGCCTGCTGTTTTTGTCATCTTAAAATTCACTTTCCACCAGTACATTTTCATGACCCCTGAAAATTGCAGACCATAGCCAAACATTTGTCAAACAATAGAACATTTCTTAGTCTGTTTCAGTGTATCATATCTCTCAAAAAACAATTGATGGCGAACTGTACAAGTATGATCGTGTTTAACTAAACCTCACATGGCAGGAAATGCAATTTTAGAACTTCATAAATAATTTAAAATTGTGTTGTTGTGATTATGCAAAATATCCATGCTCAGACTTTGAAAAGCAGTTATCAAAAAAAAAATCAACATTAGATATAACCATTTCCATGGCTGACGAACAAGCAGCAGTGATCCCACAGGTTGTTAACGTTTTAATATTTTACACGGTTGGCCTCACATCCTCACCCGCTTTCTAAAACTGTGCAGCCAACCAAGGATTCTGGCCACCTGTATTGTGTGGCCAGTGGACTGTCTGGCTTTCACCGCTGCAGTGAAAAACTATATCTGGTGGCTGCACAGGATTTCTGGTCAGAACACACAACACTGCAACCCCGCCAAGAATGAGCAGTCTTTTGTACAAAGCATGAATTGGACACACGGTATAAAGCTACAACCACAAAAAGACAGGGCTTGCTTTGGGCTAGAAGCTCGCAACAAAGCTGAATTTTTTAAATGAAAGCAGTCAGTACAGTTTCCCAGATGTATGTTACTTATGAGCTTGACAGTGGCTTCTGAAAGGTGTAACACCTCTTTTAACCTCTTAACCCCCACTTTAACCAAGTAATTGCGTTTTTTTTTTAACATATTCATTGTTGCTTTTCTTATTGTAATGCAACTGTGATGAAGCCCCAACATGTGACCAAAACATGAAAAAACCAAGACGAAAAAAAGTGACAAAAAAACCCAAAAAGCAACATAAACACAACAAAAAACTTGTTGTCCAGGGGCGGATCTACTGTGGTAGCAAGGGGTGGCAGCTTCCACCCCTAATAAAGGTCTTGCCACCCCATTGATGTCAGCCAGACTGTCTGAAAATGGTCCTGTTTGATTATTTAGTCCCAGATTAGACCTAGTAGTGTATTTTCCATAAATGTATAATTTTTTTGTCATTTCACATTCGCAACGCAAACGCGCCGCTTTGAGTAGTGGTGGGATTTCACAAAACAGAAGTGCAAGGATCACGTGCATCATGTTTTTAAAGTCTGCATGGAGGGTTAGCTACCCCAGAGGGTGGACTGCTCACGGGACATGGGACAGCACTGTCTGCCAGTTTAAATGCAGTGACTTCAAGGTAAGAGACTACAGCCGTTTGCAAAGCGGATGAAATAATATCTTACTGATTAAATGCATTGCCTTCTTTTCACTTTTTATTCTGTCTCCTTTGCATGCGCTTCCCTGCGGAGTGTCACCATCACTTTTGTTGTTGGTTTTAACACTTTATTCGTCCCCCGTAGCCTTTGTCTTGTTTATTTCTGCAGCAGATTTGTTTTTGGCCAGGTTTACATGATTTAAGCCTGAGTTGCTCTTAGCCCTGACTCCTGCTTTATATGTGGTTTAGTTCTTGGCTTGATATGGCTAAATATTTACAAAAAAATATAAATAACAGTATTCAAAATACACAATTTAGTACAATGTACAATAAAGTTGAGCAAAGTAAGTTAGAGTATAGAGTTATTGTTGGTGCAGCCCTCTGACACTCTTCAGGTTTCTCATGTTGCCCCTTGTGAAAATGAAATGCCCACCCCTGTAGTAGTGCATTCCAAGGTTTGTCCTGGTTTGGAGAAGTCTTACAGGTTTTGTCCTCGTCTGGAACTGTCTAAATTCAAATGTAGTTGTCAACCTGGCACTTTATAAGTGCATTGTTTCAAGGACTAGGTGCAATCCAGATCTTCACAGCCTGATTAATTTAGTTTTTTTTGTCTGTATTAATGTGACGTCTCACATCTGCTCTAGAAGCTTGGGTGCTTACAGCGGCTGACTCTCAGTACTTTTTTGACAGGACAAAGAATTGTAACAACTTTATAGCTAAATAAGGTATCAACTCCCATGGCTCGTAAGATGATGATTTACAGTTTAACCGAGTTAGAAACCCTCTACTTATATTATGGACAATGCAACTATCTGTATATAATTTTGGGGGGCTCAGCCTGCAACTAAACGGGAAAATTACCTTGTGATCAAGCAAAACTTGCGCACCTTCGCCATAAACATTCGACATTGTAAAAAAAATAATGTTCTAGATCCGCCCCGTTGCCGTCCAATTCTGAAATGATAGGCATTTCTTTGCTTTTGGTCAAATGTCTTCAATGATCACCATAATAAGAAGAGTCTGTATTCTTAACTGACCTTGATCGGACAGGAAGTCGAGCATGGTCTGCAGCAGGAAGGACAGGTGTCGCACAGACAGGGCCGGGTTGCCCATGCGGCGCGAGGCGTACACCAGCTCGTGCAGAAGACGCATCTGTACAGCGGCCCATCCTCGGTGACTTCCTGAAAGACATCGAGCGGTCAGTTTACTGGGAAAAGGGCATCGGTTATTGGTTTCAGTGACTGGACGTTTAATAGTCAAAACTACACTAAAGGATTTGATAACAGAAGATAAAAAATATACTATACTTCATTCATCACGCTAACAAAATGCAACCTGACTTGAAACAAAATGCTAACGAGTTTTCAGTTGGATAACAATTGTTAAACTTAAATTTACATTACAAGAAAATCTCTCATAACCATACTACAAAAACTACTTACTTTCTAAAACGATGTCTGTTAATGCAAGCCCATTATGAATACCTCTATAGAGAAAGGAATGGATAAGAGGTATGCCGTGTGAAGGATTCTCACATATTTTAAATAAAACATATAACTTTAATTTCAGATTCAGAATTAATATTACACATGACATTCAAATGTCATTTGAGATAACTAGCACAGAAGGAAGACTGGCAGGCTAAAAAAAAACCAAAGTCCCCAGTGCCGTCAGCCCATGATTACACTAGGAAATACCCCATATGTATGGGTTCGCCACAATAATAAGAATACAACATTTGTATTCTTATTATTGTGGCGAACAAATGCCTCATGTAGTAAAAACATTGAATGTTTTGACTACATGAGGCATTTATCGCCCTTCCTCAGCACAGCAGCTTTATTGAAATGCTTCTGCTTATACTGCATGTATCTCCCCTGATTTCTCTGCTGTCCAAGTCAATAAAATCTTAAAACATATCCCTTGAAGAATAGTTGTAAATAAACGGAATCATAAATATTGTGTCTTTAGCTGCACTTACACATCCCTCTGAGAGGGAGCACAGAGCAGGGTCAACAGTGTGAGAAAGCAGGTTTCAGCTTACAGCAGAGTCCAACAGCCAGGCTCTGCGCTAAAGCGTTGAACTCAGGCCTTGCTTTGAATTAACAATGAACGATAAAGTCACCTGAATATGCAGCAAAGCAAATGCACATTTAACATCCATTTTCCCATTGTTCATCAAAGTATGAAGTTATGTCAGATGTTTAGAGGTCATACCTTTAAAGTCTTTGGGGTCCAGAGAGAGACTGTATCCAGGCAGAGTCTCCAGCAGCAGCTTGTAACAGGCCTTCCACCCCGGCTCAGGGATGGTGGGAGCCACACACTGCATGGCAGCCACACGTTTGAAAAAGGCGGACTTTCGATGGAAGCCAATCAATTCATAGAGCTCTGACAGGATGCTGTAGCGCTGGATTTTCTCCTCCTCAGATAGCTGCAATAATAGAACAAGGTGAGGGCACAACTTTCCTTTATAAACTCTTTGTAACTGAAGCAGGAGAAAGTTCATCAATAGATCTCAGAGGCAAATGACTGCATAACTGTATTTTCTGTGCAGGCTCACTGGAGAGAGGTTTTGTAATCAAGTTGTTTCCTGAGGAAAGTCACATTTAATGTGGCAGAGCTACCACAGAGTAGAGGCGTCACACCTGTCCCAGGTTGATATAGACTGCATTCTGCAGAAACTCCGAGGCCTCTCGGGCCCTCTTCTGAATGGCCAACACCCGGACAGCCTTCACACATGCCTCCAGCTCGATCACGCCTGCGCTCTTGTACTGTGCAGATAAGAAGAACAAGTACACGGGAGTCTTAATGAAAAATGAATACTTCATGAGTGCTGCTGGCTTGACTTCTTATAGTCCACCTCATATAATGTTTTTCATTAGCATACCGCCAGCCTCATCAGGCTGTGCAGTGTGTAAGAGACAAGAGTCCCTCTGTTTTTACCGTCCTTGGAAACCTGACTATGCTGCTGCTGAAGCCTCACAGAATATGTAGGTGCAACATTTGATCTTCCACTTCATATCTCGTTGTCTCGTTATTAAGATTCAATTAACACTCAATAGCTGAGTGTTAAGAAGTAATTTAATTCTGAATGAACTAGTTTCAGGTAAAAGGGCCCAGGGAGGTCGGTTTAAAAAAGTAATTAGACTAATGAAGATAAATGAAAGAAAAAGTGAAACAGTTTGGAAGAACAAGGATCCTATTTAAAATGGAGCGATGGCGGTATATTCTCACATGAATCTAAGAGAAAACTGCTCCAGTCTCAGTTAGACATCAATATAAAATGATTTAATTGTAATGTTTTAGGGTGTGTTTATTATTAATTTCAAGAAGCACAGCTCAATAAAAAAGCTGCTATCAGCATTCACTAAGGTGAGGTATTTCAGAGCACTGTGCAGGACCAACTACTGCCCCCTATTGACTCAAACCATTATGACTTTATCTGCACCAGTATGTAGTACTATGTACCAAGAACACAGTTTAGGAAAATGAGTTTATCACCAACAAATCAAGTGTAATTGATACGCAAATGGAAATCATGTTCACTGTATTGAACGTGTACCTGCTTTGTACACACATTATAACATACATACCTTTCCGTAGTAGGAAATGGCTTCTTTGTATTTCTCAATAATGTCCTCAGGGCTCAGGCAGTTCTTCGCCCGTCCGATCTCAGTGCTGGTATCTGCACTGATGCCGTTGGCTGTGAGGGCACCTGAGCAATACACAGGTCAAGATGTTATTATCTCAACTACAATAGGGAGAGCACAACCATCCACCAGACAACCGAACAATAAAAGATGAAGAAACTGCCTTTACAGTGGATTTTTATCACATGACATCCATATATATATATAAAAATACATATTCACGCAAAGGAAATCAAATTGAACAACGAGACAAGACTATTGTTGTGAAGCAAATGTATCACATATTTGAGCTCAACAATATCAAAGCTTCGAGCTGCATAATTAATCGCAATGGAGTCCATCATTGCAACACTGTAATTAGCAAAAGGCAAACACTACAGTTGTTTTGCAGCACAATATTCTTAGTGAATCCCAAAAATATCCCTATTCTGACTCTTGGATATATTTGTACCAACACATAGTTCAGTATTCTCTAAAAACGATAAAGGTCTTAGATATGTTTAAAATGTGTGCAGCAAATTCAATCTCAACTGTGCAGCCCTTTTAAGAGCCTATGAATAGTTTGCATATCATTGAAAACATTATGGTAAATCTACACATAAAATGACAATAAAAGAAACTGATGGCCCCAATCTGATCAGAATACAAATAACAATTGAGAGCATATCGCCTGGCAACATGCTGTGACCATGGCAACAATGTGATGGAGTCACATTGGCCAACTTTATTCATACTCAAGAGTGCGTTTGGCGAACGCAAACAATAACTACAAGAGCTAAATAAAGCAGTTAAGGAAAAAAAGAAAAGAAATCATAAAAATGGTTTAGAAGTGAGCTGAAGCAACAGCTAATGTGGAAAGGAGCATGGTCAGTGGTGCTGCACTGCCACCTGTTGGTAGCAAACTAAAGGGAAAAGCGTGTAACAGGTTCCAGTCATAAGGTTCAAAAAATAAAATAAAAAGTAAATCCATATCTGTTGAACCTTATTGCTTGTTGGTCCCTAAACTTGCCATATTCATCCTTTGTCTTGAGTATTTCATAATGCCACCATTTTTAATAGGACAGTGAAAAGAACTTTTGCTTTAGATCATTTATAGCTCATATGACATAATAATTTTTTATCATTATTACTTCATTTGACTAAATACATCTTGTTAGTATTAAATATTAATCTGTGACAACTTTATGACGAGAGGTTAAGAAGAAAAAAAAGAAGAGGGAAGTTTCTAGAGAAATCACTCATGGCTAATTGGTCCACTGATTGCAGCTATACTATTTCTATCTCTTTGTATGTCACTTCTTTTTTGTGCTTTTTTCCCCTCCATGTGGATAGACATGGTAACCTTTTCTTAAACATTACCCAGGTCAAAACAGTTAAAAGGCAAATGTTATCATAAAATCTAGCCTGTCCTTGACCTCAATAATAAACTATATATAGGCTGTTTAAGTGTTTATGAATTATTGTTGATCGTCATGTGAACGCCACCTATATCCAGGGTAAGACAGAACCAGAGAAGAAGTCATGAATCAAAGTGCAAATAAAATCACAACAAAAGCAGTGAAATGGAGAAACAAAAACAAATCAAGATTGTTTTACACCTACATCAACATCAAGTGTCCAGGTGTGAATTTGGTGATATTAAAAGGACATGCAAACGTGACTTGGTTAGGCGTACTGTACCTGGGTCAATGAGAACCTCCTGAGCCCCTACAGACAGAGACAAAGAAGCAGATTCACTCCATGACAACAAGCACAGCGTTAGCAGTGTTAGCTCAGCCCGCAAGAGAAACAGCATGCAAATTACAACTTCAACTTATTATTAAAAACATGCAAAATGTGTCAGGAGGCGTTTGTGCATTTGTTCTTTGTAGTTTGAAATTAACAGATTTTCAAGTCTCTCTGTCCAAAACACCACACAACGTCTCTATAAAACGCAACATCCGCTACCTCATCCAATTATGTAGAAAAAGAAAAGCAATTTTGACTTTTTCTAGACCAATAAACTGAATAAATGTATTACATATATTTCATTTCTAGCTGGACTAGCAGCATTTAGAACATAATACTAACATAAGCTTTTTTTCCCGCAACCCTTGAACACCACAGCCTCTCAGTGCCTGCTTTGCTAAACATGAGGAGAAAAAAGACCAGACGGCTCCCTGTAGATGTTGGATTATTAAACAAATGGACAGTTTACGATTTTTGTAAACTTCTGCCATAATACTAAACTATTAGCCTCTAACTGTTGAGGCGTCTGCTGCTTCAAACATTTTTGATCTCTACACGTGTTTGTGTTAACATGGAGGAGGTGTGTTCGGGGGAGGGTGCTCTGCTGCGAGGTGAGGGAAATGCGGTCTCCGGCGAAGGTGGAGCATCTAGATGCAATGTGGGAATGCAACCATGCTAGTCCGGCAAAATGGAGTTGCTTAGAGTAGCTTTAAAGGATTTCAAATGCATGAATTGTGACATTATTACAATGTAACTTATTTTAGTTATCATTTATAGAACAAATAACGCTGCACAATATGCGGACAATGGGCGAGGGAAACACTTCTCTTTGGTCCTCATGGCGGGAGGCTGCGATACCACCCACGAGTGAATTGGGGCGACTCCAGAAAGTTTCTGGAAATCAATAGGGACTTTACACGTGTCAAAAAAAAAATTAAAAGCCTGGCTCCAAATACTTTTACCGTTTCTAAAAATACTGTTTATTCCCGTGACAACGCTGAGAAGAGTGGCACATTCTTAACCATGCTGATTTTTGTTTTATGTAACATGCTCTGTGGGAGGAGACTGAGCTGCCATCATCTATTCTCTCTTGAATAGAGTAATTGATGTAAATGGGGAGGAGTGAGCAATGACAGGCTATGGGGGGGGGGAAAATGGCAATATTCAATGACGCTTTTGAATATTGCGATAACTGTATTATTTGGATATTTTACAAAGCTATTTCAATACAGTATGTGTTCAAATAAATAATAATACTTTGTTATTATTATTATTGACATTTGGAGAACCAAGACTAAAATTGAACTTAGTTACAACACATTATTTTAGTTCCTAGTTCTTTTGTGTTCGCAAAAAATGTCAATCAGGTGGAAGACTCCAGTGATTTTGTGATACATTGTGGCATGTTTGGCGATATATTGTGCAGCCTAATTGTACAATGCAGTAGAGTTGTTTGTATACATGTGATGGAACGTTTATATTCATCTTTAATAGTAAGCTTAGTTTAGTTTATTTGTTTATTTGAGCAGTATACATTCTGCTCAAAAGGAGTGGGCTGAAGCAAAAAGCTTATGAGCGCCCACCCCCAAATTCAGTGCAAGAAAAAAAATATAATTTCACACATTTCAAGGTGGCACTATGGGTTGTAATTCTACTCGGTTTAGTTATTAGAGGAAACAGACCTAAACTAAATAAAGTATTTATAAATTCGTCCGTCTTTTTATGTTTATATGGATTTAAAAGATCGATGTTAAGGTCTCCCCCCACAAACATGACTTTATGATTTGAGCCTGGAAAGTGCTCCTCCATCCAATTAGAAAAAACATCTATATCAGAGCCAGGTGTTCTATAAATACAACTTACAATAATATTTTTCTGTATAATATTGACAGTCCTTGGTAGCTCTAGTAAAGAAGTTATTTTCAGGGTCGATGTCGATCTCAGGTGTTCTGTAGGTCGTATTGTGAGAATGTATAATCCTGGGTGTTTGCTTGAGTAATTCTCCTTATTGAAAAATCCAAGTTGATGCTTCCTATAGAACTATATGTATTATAGGACATGTGAAATTATGTGCTTTTACCTACCAAAATCCATAAGTTTTTCCCGTTTTTATATTGCTACGCAATTAAAAACCTTTCACAAATATGTAAATGTATAGAATTTGCAAGTTAGTGAGTTGGAATTACTTTAGGTCAAACAGGCAGACAAATGCAGACAAGTATTCAGTCAATGTTCAGGCTAATAACATCCAACAGGGACATACAAAGTTAGCATCAGTGTTAATGCACACAGACATGAAGTACAGATCCGAGATGTTCCAGACCCCCGATGATCCGACACACACTGATGTGCTCACCTGGGCGGTGTCGTTTCCCTGCGTCTGCCGCCTGGGATATGCTTGGCTTGCGTCCTGCCGTCTTCCCAGCGGTGCCTCCAGGGTAGTGGAAAATGACAGAAGCTGAACACAATCCCTCCAATGCAGCTGGAGAGGTACGGGCAGACAATGCAACGCTTGAGATCTCACACATCCACACACTTTGTAATTGATCTCATCAACATCTCGTTTTGAAAGTTATTTTTGTGGGAATTGGTGAGCAATTTTAAATGATAAAATGTTTATACATTATTTTGAAATCAAACTTCTAAGAACATTTGTTAAAAAAAGGATCTGAACATTTTTTGTAATCATTATGCAGAGGAAGGTTATTAAAATGTTATACGATAACTTTAAAAAACAAGCCTCACCACCGAGCCACAGGAAGTCATTGACCCCCCTGAGGAGCTCCACCGCCATGTGATAGTGGACCAGGGCATCCTGCAGCATCCCCGCCTGCAGACACAAGTCCCCCACATGTTTCCTCATCCGGCCCTGGCACCGCTTCTTGTAGTGCCTGAGGAGACACAGCAGGCACCACAAAGTCAAGGCGGAGGAAGAGAAAAGCTTTGTGCCTTAATGTTTAAGACTGACAGCTTCACATGAAAATTATTCTTTGAAGATTTGAGAATAACTTCTTAATGCTTTAGTCGACTATTGCACAGAGGGGATGGCTGGAGCAAGGAAAGCACCAGCAAACCATAGCAACATGAAACAAGGAGAGAGCAGGAAGCATTGTTGAATCACAACATTCAACACTGGAGAATTCTGAAAGACTTAATCTAGAGGGAAATGGGTGGAGATAGAAATCTACAAACTGCTAATTATCACTTAGTTAGCAGCAAAATTCTGTGATTGTGGTGCGACTCTCTGCAGAGCTTGTCTAGTGAATACAAAAGCGGGACAAATCTGCTCAGAGGAATAAAGCAGTTTCTTGGACATGGATGCGGTGTGACCGCATCCATGTTGATATGCCTCACTGTAGCGCTATGCCAAATTGGCAGCTAGCATATGCTTCCATGAATACCATTATGAGATGCATGTGGCTACAGTGTCGATCCGGCTTCTACAGCCAAAATACCTTAAACTGCAGAATATGCTGGAGCCTGGACAAGAACCAGTGGCAGCTCTAGGCCCAAATTTCTCCATTAGCTTTAAACTACCACCAGCTGCTGTAGGAGCACGCCAATGTATGTGGTCAAATTCATTAAACATTTCATTTAAACTGTGTTGACTAAATATCATCATAGCGTTTCACACACAGATGGAAGTGTGTGTCTGCAGCCACAGTAGCTTAGAGATGAAGGAGGGATTATGCACAACAGCACAGAGGTTGTTGATGGGAGGGCAGACAAACTTATGTCACTAACCACGTCTCACCTTTTTGCACCCAACAATAAACTCACAGGGCAGTGTAACGGAAAAGAGAAAGACAGAATAAAACCAAGTGAACAGACACAAATGAAGGCAGCAAAAATCAAAGAGGCAGATTTTTGACAGAAGATGAGACAATAATGGAGAAGCAGCATGACATTCGAAAACATATACAAAAGGTCGAAACAGTTAGGCAGATTAAGATGGGTTTCTAAAATATTAATAAATATAGTTCAGTAAGGTTAGTACCATATTAAACTCTTACCCCCCGCCTTAACCGAGCGCATTTTCTCCAGTTCAGCTTTACATGGATTTTAAAAGCTTCAGGACCGGAGAGCTTAAAGCCTAAAGGCAAGTGTGACGTTTGAAAGCCAAGATCTGACAAAACTGATCGCAACTTATTTTGTCGCTTGGTAATCACATTTCTAAGGCGTTTTTGTTGCGTTTTCATCTCTTTTTTGTCATGTTAGTTATATTGTTGTTTTTGTCTTTTTTTGTTGCTTTATACACATATTTTCGCTGCTTTTTTTGTTGTGTTTTCGTCGCTCTTTGGTCACTTTTTTGTGCTCAGTTCAGGCCGGGATTAAGAGTTTAAGAATTACACCATAAATCTTGTTTCTGGGCCATATAGCAAAAATGTATAAATCCGAGCCCACATTTTTTGGAGGAGCCATTTCATCCCAAGGCACCCAACAATCCCGTTAAGGCACCCTGGCTGAAAATCACTGCTTTCAAATATAACCAACGCGATCTGCTTCTTATCAGAGCTCACACTTCACAGTGATTGGTTAACTCCACCAGCTGATTAATAGGAGTGCAGATTGTCACAGGGTCAGTGAGCAGCTACTGGATTTTATGTCTTCGTATCACAAACCGCTACCAAGAATGTTACAAAAATGCAATGTACTTAAAAAAAAAAAAAAAAAAAAACAGATTAGATAACAGCCTTTTTAACTAATAGGGGTATTGTATTTCTAAAGGGCAAAAAACACTTCACATCAACTTATGGTTCTGTCATTGACAACAATCATGGGAATTGTTCAAGTAACCAGCTGTAAGCAAGAGTTACAAAAAATAAAAATAAAAAACATGGAGTAATGCCAATTGGGCTGCGCAGATGCGTGCTGGGTAGAGGAATCCCACTCACCTGCTGTCAGTGTCCAACCCCACAAAATCTTTCTTCTCGAAGGGCACACAGAGCAGCGGGATCTTGTCGCCGGATTTGTCTGTGGCCCTGTCCAACCTTTTGGACTCCAAGACTATAAAGATAGACTCCACAAAATCCTCCACCCTTTTCTCCACATCCGAGCAGTTCTCAAAGCTGGGGTAGAAGGCCACGTCTGTGCGCTGCTGCTCCGCGATTTCCCCCTGGAGCCCAAACACCAGCAGGCGAGAGTCGTACAGGGTTGAGCTGTACACCTCCTTCTGCCCGTGGAAGCGCTCCGCTGTCTGGGGCCACTCTTTCGCGGTGTCGCAAGTGGTTATGGAGACGAGGCCCACGACTTTGCGGTGGGTCTGGAAGTCGCCCCATTCGTTGTTCTCGGGCAGGTAGTGGTGGCGGTAGCGGATGTAGAGGAGGCGCTGGGAGTCTCGGATGTTCACCTGGCTGACACTGGCGATGCGCTTGTAGATCTTGAAAAACTGGTCCTCGGGTACGATGCCCACCGGCTGAACCACCACGAGCACCGTCTGGTGGTCCTCGGCGCACTGCATGTAGTCCGGGACGCTCATCTTCATGTGGGGGCTTTAAGAGAGGAACACAAATCCAATAAACACCAAACTAACTACATAAAGAAAGACACAACAAGATAGGATAGATAGATTTAAGACAGCTTAGTTACAGCATGAGTTTACATGTTGCATAATAGCTATTGCATACAGCCAGAACGCCAGGTGAAATCAATTTGTCAAGAATAATAAATTACACGTGCAGTTTATTGGTTTGCAACTTCGATACACACATAAGATTTAAGAATTGGAGAAACTTTAATATGACAAGCCTATAAATGTTGACCTTTATACAAAATGCATACGTATAAGGCTGTATTATTATGCTAATGGGGGATTAATTCAGAAATAAATGAATGTGTGGCTAGCTTAGCTGGACAAGCTAATCATTAGGTTTTCATAGACAGTCAGTGGAAAGATGATGTTTGGATTAAACAGAAAGAAAGTGTTACTAACAGCCACCTCTATGGTCTTTCAACTAACTTAATTCTTGTACAAAAAAACGGATTTTACCTGTCAGTTCCCACAGCTTCCTTTATTTTTCGACCCGTGCAGTGTTTGACAACAGATGAGAGTATTTCCGGGTTTTACTTTTCACAATAAAATCAAACTAATATCTCAACCACAGATGCGGGCAAAAGAAATGCATACCTAAGACTACATGCCGTGCATAAGGCTACAAAATATAGTTTTGTTTCTGAAACACAATAAATACACTGTCACCATTTCAACGTAATTCTCATATTAAAAAATATAGCTCTTGTTTTAGCTCGTCTCATACGGTACTTCCTTTTCATGACAACACAATTTAGCTCCCTCTCCTGGAGAGATATCGCTATTACCGCAGAAATAACATTACTCATCCACACTCAAATACAGAGTAGAACTAAATACTGTATTCTATTCATTAAATCAATACATGTTGATTTAATGAAACCTATTTTTCGTTTAAAACAGACCCAATCATCACACAGGATAATTTATTAATAACACACAAAACAGGGATACTGTTTTTATCATTTATTGTTTAAACCCATAAATCACTTTTCACAATCTTCTTGGAAGACAGCAGCATATTCCCTATTTTATTCTTTTTGGCCAGGGGAATTGGTCCAAAAACTATGCTCGAGCTCAGAGAGAGACATGGAATGTCAAAATTATGGTTCATCGTGATTATACATCAAGAACAAGCAAACACTGACAACCAACAATTTACAAAACAGTGCACAAACATTGTGTAAAGGCTGACATTGCTAGGGATCCAAAACCGTAACAATAAAATGTTGAACGCATAATCAAAGAAGCTACAGGAAACGACTAAACAGGTCACGATTACTTAATTTTTCCCCATGTACCATGTGTTCCATGAAAGTCATGAGTGAGGTCAGACAAGAGTCTGTGTTCACAATCAGGCAGGGATTCAGTGCATAGTCGCATTACTGCATTTTCATTCTTAGGATGACTGAATTAATCGCAGTTAAGACAAGCTACAAGGCTAAAAGTTTGACTGTAATGTCTTCCAGCTTGTAGCCAAACTATGCAATATTTTGGCTTTTTTATTTCAGACAGTGCACCCATTGGTGCTCAACATTATCGCTGATCTGTAAATGTACACATTGAGTGGCAGATAAGTGCTAATACTACAGAGACTCTACACTGGAAATCATATAAATTGGCACCTATAGAGCAACAGCTCTGAAATGTCAAACCACAATTTGGAAAATTAATTTTAAACATTATTCATTGAGAACATGTGGTTTGAATGTGCATGTTGTAATAGCAAAAACAAATTAGCATTTTCAATAGTTTTTATGTGATAAAGATTAATTTTCTGTTCAATTCTTGCTTATGCCCAGATATTGCCAATTGGAAATTATTAAATCAGCATTAATCCAATTCTATATCTAAAGATATTGGCATAATAAAAAGAGGATAACAGACAGATTAAATTGTGTAATAAATAGTCAAAGCTGCTTATAGTGCAACCCATATTCTAAAATAAGACTTATTCATTTAAGGATATTAGAATTGCTGCTACTTGTGAGTCTTTGCAATTATATACAGTTATGCACAGCATGAGAAGTACAATAGCCATATAACATGTGGTCCAATTCGGTAAGACACGGGATGCACAACAGTCAATCAACTAAGACTTGATAAATTACTCTGAGGGAATGTAGGACAGGAAAACAAAACATAACAAAAACTACAAACAAATGCAAAGTAATTGAGATTGGAGAAGTGCAGCTGGGAGAATGAGATTCATCTGAGATTTTTGGCATTGACTCTGGCGCAGAAAGAGAGTGGACACTGCCAGCGGTGCAGATTAGATGAAGCATAAATGTAGATCTGGGTAAGTGATTATAGCTTCAGAAACTGTTCCACTGAGTCTTCTTCCACTGCCTCCTGAAACATTTCAAAGTTCTGTGGAGGGAAGACCAGCAGAGTTAGATCATTGAATATTAACATTGAATGCACCACTATGAATCACAAAACAAATGGGATACATGCACAGATATCTATCCTGATCTGTTCTAGTGTTTAGATTTTTGATACTTGGTTTCATAGGTTAGCGAGTTCTGCTCATCTTACCCCACAGTACTGGTCTTCATTGAAAAGTTGTGGCGGCGCAGCTTTGGGGTCTCCTGCCTTGTTCCTCATCTCGTCCCGAAGCTCTCCCCCGACGGAGATATCTATGAGCTCATACTTGATGCCTTTACTATCCAGGATGCGCATGACGTCAGACTGTTGGGACTTAATCTGCAAGAAAAAAATAGCAGCAGGATTGACAAATGGTCGATGAAAAAAACTACTTCCATTTTCAAAAGAAAATAAGACTGAAATGGTCAATACTCTTATGGCAGTAAACAACCAGACGGAAGGGAACTGATCAAATAATGAAATTGTATACTCAAATGAAAGGCTTTGTAAAAGTCCAGACCATTACATTCTGTATGTTTACTTTCTAGGGCTGTACCTTGGAAAAACCCGTCTTTATCTGGTTGGCCGGTAATGATTTATCAACCTGGTCAACAATCCGCTATCGTTTTGGACCACAGAGGAAGTTGGGAGGGGTCTTTGCAAGAGTGGCCACACCTACACAGACCAAACTGAAAAATTGCAATCCAAGCATTTGTTGGTTAAAGAGTGAACACAAAGATGGGAGTAGACCTTTACATTTTATTTCACAGAAACAATACAGCTTCTTTTGTATTTCCTGCGAGCTAAACGGTCCAGCCACAATGTATGCTTTTCCCAATGGCCTTCACTTAATAGATAACAGATGTTTGCTCAAGTTTGACTGCTGCCAAACGCGTGTTGTTTGAGTCCATTTCTAAATATATGTTCTATACAGTGTTAATCTTTTCAAAATGTACTGAGAGCAGTTGCAAAGAATGAAAACAGTCAGAGATAATTGCTATAATACTCATAAACCGGTGCTTGGCGGTGGCTCATCATCTTCATTTAAAATAAAGATTACGCCTAAGTAGAACGATGCGCCATCAACATGTGATCGTTTTGCCTAAAGACACTTTTTAGGGAAGTAAAATTTCGAAACTACAATAAAATGCATGCAAAGCAACTTCTCCAAAGTGACACACCGTTCAGTGCGCCTGTTTTTAATTTGGTGTTACTTTACAGGAGGACAAAAAAGTGTCAAGCTCCACAACAATAAGGGTATGGACAAGCCTGACATCACATAGAAATGACACGACAGATCTGTGCTTTCAATGATGTTACTCACCTGCATACCTTATCATTTAGACATACATTATTAAAGGTTCTAATAGAGTGGCATAGGCCCACCGTTGTTGTTTGGTCAGAAGGTATGGACGCTGGGTGTGTCTATCGGAATGAGCAGCGTTAGCATCTGCCAACAACCCAGTGAGAAGATAAAAGCAGCGATACATAAATGTGTGTCTGAATACTTGACTTACCGTCCGTGATGCGGTAACAGTGGTGTAGTACAGCTTGACTCCCATTACTGCAGCTCCTTTCACCCTCTTTGTGCTTCTGCTAAGAGTAGCCTTCTCTTCCTACTGCCGTCAAGTCCAGCGCAAACTACTACCGGAAGCACGAGTGCATTGGTTACTTTCAAAATAAAATCAGAATCGTATTTATTGCCATTATTTGAGAACAGGTTCACAAACTAGGATTTTTTCTCGGTACAATCGTGCAACATCAAATATATTTAACAAATAACACAGAATTTTGATTTTTTTTTTAAAGCTATAAAATCTTTAAAACCTTTGGCTATAAGAGCATGCGCAAAGAATATTAAAATAACAAGAGAAACCAAAAGGGCACAGCCAGTCCAAGGAGACGGCACCTCAGCCAACAAAAGAACAATAGGCAGGTAATTAGCAGTGATTATCCATGAATAGGACAGATAATGGGCAGTGATCATCTATGAATAGGACAGGGCTGACCGATACTGAGGTGAGCAGGTCATTATAGACCGGGTCAACCCTAACTCCTCCCCGTTGGTCTATATCTTCAGCTGCGGGCTGAGTGGGACTTTTGTCACTGACGAAGCCTTTTGGATGAGAGTCGAAATGTTCGAAGACTTCAACTACTGAGTACAGAAGATGAATCAAGTACCTTCATTGAAGATGGACAACTCTTGTACGACTGAGAACTTACACAGACATTAAAATAAATAAATAAATAAAAACTGCATTAGAGCACATTACATTCATGAGTCTGATATAGAGTTATTGGATCTTGTTATGGTTCATGAGTCTGATGGCGGAGGGGAAAAAACAGTTCAAGTGGCGGGAGGTATGGGTCTGGATGGACCGTAGCCTCCTGCCTGAGGGGAGGGGGGTGAATAGTCCGTGTCCAGGGTGGGAAAGGTCAGCTGTGATCCGACCCACAGGCCTCCGGGAGATGAGAGTGTACATATCTGATTGTTCAAAGTAAAATAAGATATACAATACAAGCGGCTGAGGCAACTCTTGTTTATTTGACAAAGCATTACAGCAAGTAAGGCCGTACACTATCCTTCTGTCTTGTTTTGAAAATACAGCCTAGGTTTAGCAGTAAGGTAAACTGCTAAATGGAAAAAGATTTATAAGACTTGCCTCAAGAAATCGGTTCACTCATCCTTATCACGCAGAAGGGGTTCTACTCTGTAACAGTTGTGATAAAAGAAGCTAAGCTTAAAGTACATTTTATCAACAAAAATAGAGTTAAAAAAAGGATGAAGCTAAACCAGTCTGAAGGGCTCTGCAGTGAAAAGCACCAAATCCCTTGTATTGTGACTGTGGTGGCAAGAATGTGGGATAGAATCCAACAGCAGCCAGTATATTCCGCTGATTCAGCCTATCCTCAAAATCAGTTCCCCCTTATCAACACACGGGGGCAGCGTGCTCAAGGATCCAATCTATATGTTTTCATACTGTGGCACGTGTACCAGTAGGGGGGATGTGGGCTCAATATACTTCAATGGCTCCTGCAGGTGGTAGCAGGCTGGGTCATCTTTATCCATCTTAATTAAAGATAATTCCAGTCCAGAAATAGCTTAGTTTTTAATTATTATTTTTTTTTTCTATTGTAGTTCCAATTTGATCTAACCTGGTGGTGCTTGGATGGTCAAATATTAATTGAGGTGGTACTTGGTGTGAAAAGATTGAGACCCATTAAACTACCAAAAAAAAAAACATGCACTTCTTACACTCTCATGCCAATTGAATAGCCTTTCATACTTAGTTTCTCCCTCTGATGTGCTAAGTCTTTATCAAAGAAGCAGGTGCACTGGGTTCTGATGGGAAGTTGTTCACATCACCAGCCTCGTTTAGCATCAGAATAGGGTGTACTAAGACGAACTTGGCCTTGCTCAACTAAACGTGAAAAACCTACCAAACAGCAAGTCAGGGAAAAGTAAATGTGTAAAAGTGGGCCGATGCGCCTGTTGAATAATGGTGCGCTAATCTCAAATTTGGAAGCAGCGTCATGACCTTGGCTGGCCCCACATCACTAATGAGCACATTCAGACAGAGAAACAACGTACAGTCCCTTTACTGAAAAAGCGGGAATGATGGTGGATGAATCGCTTCAGCTTTAAGCCAGTGTGAAACCCTTTGCAAATCAATGACCGATGGGTTCAACTTGGCTTGTATAAAACTAAGTGAAATAGTAGACTTAATTGACATTGATGGTTACATTCCCATTCGCCAAACATCATTGTGAATTCAAGGTAAAGGGGAAAGTGTTGCATTTGACCCATCCTTGCATGACAAAAAGAGTAGTTCAGAGTAGTTGTTGGAGCTGTATATCAGGAAATAATTGAGGTATTTAACGGTTTCCCCAAAAGAGTATGGGAATGATGATGCCTAAAGGGAGCAGTCACTGAGTGGATTTTTGTGGATGCAAAACAACTTTCTCCAACTAAACTCAGACAAAACTGAGATCATTGTTTTTGGCCCACAGACACAAAGACAAAGTGTTATCAGTCACCTTGAGTCTCTCTCTCTAAAACCAAAAAATCAGGTTAGAAATCTAGGAGTAATCATGGACTCAGACCTGAACTTAAACAGCCACATTAAAGCAATAACATCATCAGCTTTTTACCATCTGAAAAACATTGCTAAGATCAGATGAATAGTGTCAAAACCACACTTACAGTGCCTTGCGAAAGTATTCGGCCCCCTTGAACTTTTCGAACCTTTTGCCACATTTCAGGCTTCAAACATAAAGATATAAAACTGTAATTTTTTGTGAAGAACCAACAACAAGTGGGACACAATCATGAAGTGAAACGGAATGTATTGGATATTTCAAACATTTTTAACAAATAAACAACTGAAAAATTGGGCGTGCAAAATTATTCAGCCCCTTTACTTTCAGTGCAGCAAACTCTCTCCAGAAGTTCAGTGAGGATCTCTGAATGATCCAATGCTGACCTAAATGACTAATGATGATAAATAGAATCCACCTGTGTGTAAACAAGTCTCCGTATAAATGCACCTGCTCTGTGATAGTCTCAGAGGTCAGTTTAAAGCGCAGAGAGCATCATGAAGAACAAGGAACACACCAGGCAGGTCCGAGATACTGTTGTGGAGAAGTTTAAAGCCGGATTTGGATACAAAAAGATTTCCCAAGCTTTAAACATCCCAAGGAGCACTGTGCAAGGGATAATATTGAAATGGAAGGAGTATCAGACCACTGCAAATCTACAAAGACCCGGCCGTCCCTCTAAACTTTCAGCTCATACAAGGAGAAAACTGATCAGAGATGCTGCCAAGAGGCCCATGATCACTCTGGATGAACTGCAGAAATGTACAGCTGAGGTGGGAGACTCTGTCCATAGGACAACAATCAGTCGTATACTGCACAACTCTGGCCTTTATGGAAGAGTGGCAAGAAGAAAGCCATTTCTTAAAGATATCCATAAAAAGTGTCGTTTAAAGTTTGCCACAAGCCACCTGGGAGACACACCAAACATGTGGAAGAAGGTGCTCTGGTCAGATGAAACCAAAATCGAACTTTTTGGCAACAATGCAAAACGTTATGTTTGGCGTAAAAGCAACACAGCTCATCACCCTGAACACACCATCCCCACTGTCAAACATGGTGGTGCAGCATCATGGTTTGGGCCTGCTTTTCTTCAGCAGGGACAGGGAAGATGGTTAAAATTGATGGGAAGATGGATGGAGCAAAATACAGGACCATTCTGGAAGAAAACCTGATGGAGTCTGCAAAAGACCTGAGACTGGGACGGAGATTTGTCTTCCAACAAGACAATGATCCAAAACATAAAGCAAAATCTACAATAGAGTGGTTCACAAATAAACATATCCAGGTGTTAGAATGGCCAAGTCAACGTCCAGACCTGAATCCAATCGAGAATCTGTGGAAAGAACTGAAAACTGCTGTTCACAAACGCTGTCCATCCAACTTCACTGAGCTCGAGCTGTTTTGCAAGGAGGAATGGGCAAATATTTCAGTCTCTCAATGTGCAAAACTGATAGAGACAAACCCCAAGCGACTTACAGCAGTAATCGCAGCAGAAGGTGGCGCTACAAAGTATTAACTTAAGGGGGCTGAATAATTTTGCACGCCCAATTTTTCAGTTGTTTATTTGTTAAAAACATTTGAAATATTCAATACATTTCGTTTCACTTCATGATTGTGTCCCACTTGTTGTTGGTTCTTCACAAAAAATTACAGTTTTATATCTTTATGTTTGAAGCCTGAAATGTGTCAAAAGGTCGAAAAGTTCAAGGGGCCCGAATACTTTCGCAAGGCACTGTAAAGAGACTCATCCATGCATTTGTCTCCAGCAGGTTAGACTACTGTAACGACTGCTCACTGGCCTTTCTAAACGAGCTGTTAGAGCTGCAGTACATCCAGAACGCTGCTGCTCGAGTCCTGACAAGAACCAGGAAATACGACCATATTAGTCCAGTGCTCTGGTCTCTGCACTGGCTTCCTGTCACTCAGAGAATAGAATTTAAAACAGCGCTGTTTGTGTACAAGTCTTTTCATGGTTTAGCACCAAAGTACATCTCTGACATGTTAGAGCCGTATGAACCATCTCGGGCCCTGAGAACTTCAGGGAGGGGTCTCCTGGTGGTTCCCAGAGTCAGGACTAAACACGGTGAGGCTGCGTTTCAGTTTCATGCAGCTAAAATCTGGAACAGTCTTCATGAGGATGTGAGACAGGCCTCAACTCTGAAAATGTTCAAATCCAGGCTGAAAACAGCTCTTTTTACCCGAGCATATAAAAACTGAAAGTATTTAATCCGCACTCTTGCCTTTTACTGTAATTGATTAACTTTATGTTGATGTTTTATTGATTGATGTTTTCTTGTAATTTTATGCAACTGTGAAGCACTTTGAATTGCCTTGTGTATGAATTGTGCTCTACAAATAAACTTGCCTTGCCTTGCCTACTGAGAGCAACTTTTGGACACATGCAAGCAACACACAATTTCCTAATTTATTACACTATTTTGTAGTGTAGTTTCTGTCTGTCACTTTTCCAGCAGCATTACCAACAACAAGAACACACACACATCTTATTAGTAATAAATATATCTTTTTATTTATAAAACTATAAGGCACTCATTATCTCTACATTTCAATTTTAAATAACAAAACACAACCTCTGCACATGGTAGAGCTAACGTACATCTCTATATTTATTCAGTGCAGCCTCTTGGTCTGTGTCCTGTCAGCCCCATAATGGCTCTTCCTTTTTCATGAGCCAAAATAGCAACACTTGTATACTTGGCAAAGCACAAGCCGTGACTTGTCCATCGTCTGTTTAAGGAAAGACATGAACAAAGCACATGTTCCCAACCGTCAACATGTAACAGTGCAATCTGGAATGGATCAACAACAAAGTGACAGTACATAATGCAAGCCTATTATTGACTTCTTATAACCGTTTTAACTCATATCAACATTCATAACTTCGCTCTCACTGGACATACTGTAGAAATCCAACTAACTGGAACTTTCCACATTTGCGTAGCCCTTATTTTTTATCACGATTGTCCAGCCTGAATGATTGTGTTTATGCATAAAGATTATTTTTCCCACTCAATCCCACCTCTGGCAGTGTTAAATATTTTTTCCCTTTTGTGTTTTTGAGCACTGAACTACGAACATTTCAAAGTGCACTCTCAATCTCTTCTGTGCAAGAATGTGATTGTTCATCTTCTATTAATGAATTTAACAAAAAAAACTTCGTGCAATTTTCATTCATTGCAAGAAACTACAGTCCATACATGACAACATTCCAATGGAAACAATAGTTTTCAGATAATGGTTTTCTGTACTGGATTACTCGGCCCTGTTGCAAGATCCTGATTTCAACTACCGGTAGTTGAATGGCCTATTCTTCTGCCGAGCCATTGACCCAGGTAATAATGTAAAATGCCTTCAACAACTTTGCTATGGTGAAAAACACCTGTATGACTGAAAGCTTACAACAATAAACATTTAAGTTCTGTTTGTTAAAGACTTCAAAAAGGAATGCATTACATAATAGTTACAGTGATACTAAAAAACTGTTATTGCACTTTAGTTCCTTTTTAAAATGTTGTGCAGTCTTAAAACATGTTCCTCAAATGTAAATAAAAGTTGATCCCCTTGAGAACACAACACAGTAGGCATAAGATTACAGACATTTGTGTTTTAAATCAAGCACATCGTTCACCTTTCTTAAAATGATGCCGCCCGTGAACATACATGCCACGAACGTGGCAGCATAGAGCTGCGCGAAGAATGCTGCGTCTCCGCTCCCGTGCAGGCTCAGGTACAGCTCTTTACGGCCAAGGTAGTCCAAGTACGAGGCGTTGATCTGACAGAAGGTCGTGCATGACAGGAAGATATGAAATATCTGGTGACTTTGGCCCAGAAAGTTGCATTGTCCGGGGAAGCACCTCTCTACAATTGGGAAAGTATAGAAGACCGCAGCGCTGAGAAAGAAAGCCATTTGACCTAAGTGGAAAACAAGTGCTGGGTCGTTGCTAGCATCCGACCAAAATATTAGCCTCTTAACCACAGGGCTAATGTCCCATGCGTAAGCGAGTGCAGAAGGGGCTACGTGCCCAATTTTGCGGCTCAAGGATTGTAAGTTGTTATATTTTCCATAGCAGCATCCTACAAAGGACAGAAAGGAACAGATGGCGGCAGCAGGCATGAAGACTCCTTTGAAAGAACTATACATGCTGGCATCAATAGCGTAGTAAAAGTGAACTACTGCACTGCCATATTGGTACTGCGCCACTCCAACGTAGTCCAGGTAGTAGAAGATAAAATGGCACAGCTCGGATTTGCTGCCCAACAAGTGCGCTATGACACTGAACGCTGTGTAGTTCAAAGACGACACAAGAAGGATCAACAGCGGCCATGCGTGACGGTCATTAACAAAATCGACATTTTCGGCAAGATTGCAAAATTTTGCCAAAATTACCAAAAGCGCCACCAGGTGAGTCCACACATTCAGGGTTTCGTTGTGGCGCTGGAACACAGATAAGAAGTAGTAGCGCCAGCTCTGGTGGAGTTGCCGGTAGCCGGAGGAAATGTGTCTGTCTCGAAGATAGGCAGGGACGTCGAAGTTGCGCACGGTGGCGGGCATGGAAGGGGCGGCCTCAGTTAGCATCCGCGGGACCTGGCGCATGTGCTGGAGGCTGATGAACAAGCGACCGATGTGCTCCGCTACAATGGTTGCCATCTCTGCAGCAATTTGGAAAACAGGAAGAATGCAGGCACCTAGAAAGGAAAGAGAAGTTGTCTGGCTACGAGTTGTACGATCTTTTGATTTTTAAAGGCAATACTTGATAGCATGTAATTTCTGACACATCCAAGTTATCAGGTCTGTTGCTCGATATATAGGTTTAAAAGATTCACAAAAAATCCATCCTTTTAGGCATTGGGAGATTGGTGTGTGAAGAGGCAGGTTCAGGGTGTGGGAGTATTGCTGAGTGTTTTAGATTTGCATTTTGCAGTAAGTACATTCGTCAATACTTGTTAAAGCCATACTTAAGATCTTCAAAAATGAGGTTTATATACGGTTGGTCCTCATCCAAATCATTAGGACCATGTTCAGTATTGCACGTTTGTTTATTCATTAGAGCTTTCCAAAATATTTGTTGCTAATGCGACGTATAACCTATCAACATATCAGCAGAAAAGTTCCGCAGTGTGGCTTTAGAACAAAGACTTGACAAAAAAGGTAAATTACATAGGCAAACTAAACGAATGCGAGAACATTTTAAATAGAGCAACAATGGTCAAAAACATAGATTTATTGTAATTAATTCATTACACTAAATTAATAACCCTATTTTAGGAGGCTCCATTTACAGTATCTATAGGCTAAACCAGCAGGTAACAGCTCAAGAAGCAAAAAGTCGTTGCCTTAAGCCTTTACATTTCTATAACAAATTTAAGTCAAATGGCTGAAGTATATGTTTACAATTTGCTGTACAAAATTTCCACAAAAGAAAAATGCTTCCCCTGTCTACCAGTCATTACAAGAAAAATAAATGTCCTGCCTGATCGAGCACCTTGAGACCCTCTTTCCTGGCACACTGATGGACCCACTTAAATGGCCATTAACTTTCCCCCATCGCATTTAAAAGTTGATCAAATCTAATATGTTGAGAATCTCTGGTAGCTATTCATAACAATCAAACAATGAGATATCTCCGAGACCCGAGTGAACTGGGAGGACTTGCAGAGAAGTTTCCCCCATCTCCACCCATCACTTTGACAGACCGCAAAGTTCCTTCTCACTGGACCAACCGACTCAGATGTAGCGCTAATATCAAATGTGGACGTAGTATAGTTTCATACCGTATAGTTAGTTGGAGTTTTCTTCGGTACACGCGGAGAAAACACTTGTGCGCGTCTTGTCCGGTGTGCAGACGTCGTGGGCTGCACTTGGGCGCAGCAGCAACAGGCAGGGCAGGCTCGACAAGTGCGCTTTAATGACCGGGAGTGTCTGCAGCACCTTACAAAATAAAAGCACCACTGTTTAACACTAAGCAATATTGTTTTCATGTAGTAGCCTGGTCACTAATTTTCAACATCTGCTTGATTAAAAAACGAGGTGTTTAATAGGCAAGTCTTCTGAGGCAGACACTATGGATCAATCAAGTAATAGACTAAGCAACAACTCTTCAAATGCAAATCCATCAAAAAATAATGAGAAATGATCAAGTGAAAATAGTCAAATGTCTGGGGCATAGCCAGGTAAGCTTATAGGCACCAAGCATAATAATTTAATGTGTTAAAAACGTGGACCAATTGTTACGTCTATGACTAAGGCATGCATAACACATGTACAGCCCTATAGAGCTCATTTCTAAATTCTTGGTTCTTCTGTTCCGACGTGTTAGATGCAAAGATTTTAATACATGCATTTTTATATCTTATTAAATCTATACAACTGATATAAAAAGTTTAAATTTGTTTTGATACGTGTTAAAAACTCAATATCTTCACAATTAAAACCTCCAGGAATTTGTTTAGCTTACAAGACAGGGAATTTTCCATCTGAAAATAACTCTTTTTTGAGTTTTTAATTTTGAGTTACAATAAAGCTACTGTAGATTCAACAAGTCGTTTTCAGGTTAAAGAGCAAACTGGTTGAATACCTGTTTTGCCAGTTATATATATACGGTACATATATCCTATATACTCTACTTTGCAACTTAGTCTGAAAAATAAATAGAAAGTGCATAAATAAAGCGACACAACGTGACAGTAATGTGATTACTGTTTACAAAATGCCTGACGTGGTAAAATAACACCACATGGGACAAAGTGGTTAACATTCTTGTTCACAGCAAGAGGACCCTTTGTGGATAATAGTTTCCATGTAAAGCAGCAAACATATTAATAGACCATAATGTTGGCCTATCTTTACACTGATCGTGTCATTTATAGCATATATTACACTCATAGTCAGTGACCAAAATCATCCTGAAAGTACAGTATCTGTGATATATTTTATCTGTGTGACATGAACCTAATGGAACAGTTGTCAAGAACAAAATAATAATAAAACATATATATAACTTTTAGATTGTAGAGCTTTGTAACAGATAGCTGATGAAAATACAAGAACTATTTTGAAAAGTAAACAGGAAGCAAGAAAGAAATGTTTTCAATGATTGTAGAATTAAACTTGGATATTTCAGTGGGAAAAAGCAAGAGTTTTAGTCTTCATTTCAGTTCTGACACTGAAGGGGAAGAAGACCAACACTGAGGATATCTGCTAATACAGCTAAAACAGCCCACCGCTGCTTTGCTAGAGATTTGGTTTCTTTTCGGCACCACAGAATGAGTTTATTCTGTAATCCAAGTGAGAAGAGCACCTTTCATATCTCCCCTGTGTGGGAGTTCACTGAACATTCTTTGTCAGTGACTGTGCACTTTAGCATGTATTTGCAAGCAGGCGGCATGGTGAGGCGGCGTGATTTATTATTTTAAATTTTGCAATCGCACAATCGCAGCTTGAAATTTAGTTGCCTATATTGATAGGAAAACATGTTAGAATCCATTGAAAATATGCCAACATAATAAATATACTCTCATATATCCTCTTCTATCCATTACTAAAGGACTTACTCATGGTGAAAAGAATGGCCAAACATTTTACACAAGATAGGACATGACAACTGTACTAACTTGATTTCAAAGCACAAGCCGGTCATTGTTTAGATTCCACACATTACTCATAGGGGCCTAAGAAGAAAGACCAGAATGTCCAAACGTTAGTGGTAGTGGTTGTTCTGCAATAGTCTTTATGTCCACACAATTTGTTTTCAGCAAAACTAGACAACAGACCATAAATACATATAATATGATTTTGTGATGTCAGTAAAGATATTATCCAAGTTCCCAATGGCATCTCATGTTTATGTTAGTGATCCTTGAGTTTTGCATAAACAGGAGACTCAGCCCTGAGCAGGAGCAGCTTAACTCTATAGATCATGGTAATGATGGCTGTAATCTTTTGACTCGGATATAAACATTTTCCTAAAAGTGTTTAGGAAGATGAGAAGTTGCTATTCCACGGTTACCATCAGTGAACAACCAATTGGAAAAAGAAATGCCAAAAAATAAGACTGCTATGAAGCTTGAAGTCATCCTCCCACTGTTCCAACATCTTTTAATGGACAGATTTGGACTCTCATAAATTAACTCTAAAGGAACAGATGTTGGTATTTTCTGAAGCCCCTTTCTTTACAAAATGCATAGCTATAACTGTGACAAGGGCCTATAGGTAGGTTGTAATAACACCTTAATGTCCACTAAGGAGCAGTATTTCCCATGATGATCAACACAGTGCAACTGTCCACTGTCAGAAAAAATATATAAAAGAATAATATAATTAATAAATATAAAACATGCCGTATTCAAATCTGTCAGGCAAATGTGGCCTATTCATAAAAAAAAGAAAAAGAGAGATGTTCACTTTAACCTCTTAACCCCCGTCTTAACCAAGCACATTTTCTCCATTTTCAGCCTTACCCAGATCTAAACAGCCTATGAGCCTATTACTTCATTACTTCGGCGTCACGTTTTTGTTGCATTTTTGTCACATTTTTGTTTCATATTTGTCATGTTTTTTGTCAAATTTTTTCTGCTTTTTTGATGTGTTTTTGTAGTATTTTTGTTGCGTTTTCACCCTTTTTTAGTTATTGTTTTCATCGGTATTTTAAAGAATGCATGGCATCACTGATCATTAACTTCCCTACAAAATAAACAAATTATATTTCTTCCTTTTACTGTGCAGGAAGTGCATACAGCTCTCAAAGTATTATATCACAGGAAACCCCACGGACCAGACCTGATAGAGCACTACTTCTTGAAAATAGTGTTTAGCTGATTATGTAGCACAACCTCTTACGGTCCTTTTTAATCTTTCAATCCAAAACAAAGAAAATCCACTCGTTTGGAAGTCAGCTTTTGTAACCCCTTTTTTAAAAGGAGGTGATCCAACTGTTTTAACTAACTACAGGCCAATATCAATTGTGTGTGTCTGGTCAAAAGATCTTGAATCTCTGTGATAAACTCAAAGAGTTCCTGAACTTCTTTCTAAACTGCAATCCAGCTTCAGGAAAAAGCCCCATCACGGCTGCTACAAAAGCGATAAATTACATACTTGTTGCTTGATAAAAAGCAATATTGTGCTTCCCTTTTTATTGACCTGTCAAAAGCTTTTGACACTGTGGATCATGCTATTTTAAAGCATAGGCTTCTTTGTTTGGGACTGTCTAATCATGTTGTTTCCTGGTTCACAAATTATTTGAGTGATGGTCTGTGCTCTGAATTTTTGAATGTCCACAAGGGGGTGCCACAGGGTTCAATATTATGACCCCTCTTATTCATCATGTATAATAATGAATTAGGACAAGATGTGTCTGACGCTAATATGCATTTTTACGCTGATGACACAATAATTTACTGTTTTGGTTTGAACCCTGCTAAAGCTGTAGAATCTCTGCAGAAAGCATTTGATGTGATCCAGCACACACTTCTGCAGCTAAAACTGGTCCTCAATGCTGAAAAGACCAAACTAATGTTTTCAAACACTAAGAAGGTTCCTCACACTATCCCCACAGTGTCCACTGTTGAGGAATCTGTCATAGACGTGGTTCACACGTACAAATACCTTAGTATTTTGCTTGATGACTCAATTATTTTCAAGCTCCATACAGACAATCTTGTGAAAAAACGTAAACTCAAATTGGGCTTTTTCTTTCTAAATAAATTTTGTTTTTCGTTTGAGGCAAAAAAGTGCCTCGTCACTGCAACATTTTTCTCTATTTTAGACTATGGAAGAAGAAGAAAAACGTTATTTATATAGCGCCTTTCACAGACATGGTCACAAAGCGCTTTACATTCACTTCACACTCGGTGATGGTAAGCCACGTTAGTAGCTTCAGTTTCCCCTGGGACATAGAAAGGCCCCGTCCAGGTGGGAATCGAACCCTGTACCTTCTAGCTGAGCACTAACCGCTGTGCTACCGTGACGCCCATGGAGACCTGTTGTACATCAATGCCTCTGCTCAATGTCTCCATAAGATTGACACTGTATATCATGCTTCTCTGAGGTTCATTTCTAACTTGACCCATCATCGTGAACTGTATTCTGTAGGGCAGCACGGTAGCACAGTGGTTAGTGCTTGTGCTTCACAGCTCGAAGATAAACCTTTTTCTGTGGTTGGTCCCAAACTGTGGAATGAGCTGCCTCTGTGTATTAGACAGGCTGACTCCCTTCCTGTTTTTAAATCACGCCTTAAGACGCATTTGTTCTCTTTGGCATTTAACTAGTTCGGAAGTTGACTTTTACTGTTCAAATCGTCCTCTTATGCCACTGTATATGTGTATATTTGATTGTATTTTATATTTTTATTTTTGTACGGCACTTTGGTCAACTCTGTTGTTTTTATTAGTGCGTTATAAATAAATTGGATTGGATTGGATAAATAAATAAATAAAAATATTCTCGAGTGGTCATTGGTATACAGTACTTTTATTTATAAGGTCATGCTTGGTCTACTACCCTCCTACATCTCTAACTTAATCTCACGGAGGAGTGTTACTCACTGTTTGCGTTCAAATGATCATCAGTTGCTCACTTTTCCATTTGCCCGTACAGAACTGGGGAAAAGGGCTTTTGTTCACTCTGCTCCTTCTACATGGAACAAAAAGACTGGAAAATAACTGAACCTATTCCATTGAACACATTTAAGACCAGATTGAGAGCACTTGAGTCAACCTTTTTACATTGTAACAGTTTTTCATAATGTGTATGTAATTGTATGTAATTTGTAACTCCTTTGTTGCCTCTGGGCCAGGACTCCCTTTTTAATCTCAATGGGACTTTCCTGGTTAAATAAAGGTTAAATAAAATTAAAATAATAATAATATATAGATACTGTATTCATAATGTTTTGCAATTACCTAGAATCTGCAACAAGCGTATTGTTAAAGAAAAAAAACGAATTAGCACAATTTCAACCAATTACAAATAATCAATAGACTGATGCATTATGAGTGCTTGGGCTTTCTCAGCATTAGTCAAGGGCACAAGGTTAAGAGCCTTTATTGTAAGGCTCCTGGCCTAAAGGGGATTTTAAACAGGTTATGTGGCTCTAAAAATTACTGCACTGGGGTTTTACAACTTATATTTTCTTATTAACCTTTGGGTCAATAGATTCCTTCATGTTTCTAAAATAATAGAATTCGAGATGAGTCGTGTTATCACTGTCCAGGGAGTCACTCTGGAAACAAGCAGACGCCTGACATTTTCCTTTGAAAACCTTTGACTGTGGGGGGATAGTATGTCAGTGAAGCGGCACATCTGTTGGCCTAATTGGGTTGGATGGCTCAGCCAGATATTGAGGTGGCATTTTGCCGGAGAATTCCCTGTGCTCCCTGATGAGGAGTCCAGTGTGCTTTCGTTTATCAAAGTCTAGAGGCTTTTGCTGAGTAGTTTGTTTTTGCCTTTTGCACTATATATCACGTGTCACTTCTAATGGGACCCAGTATGGAGTACACAGGGCCCCTGTGGGTCCCTTGAGTTCTTTTTGCTTCCACTATCACCATTCTTTGCCATAGATAACTTGTTCGATAGCTGTAACCCTCCAACTCGGATGCACTGGAGAGCTCCATTCGTCCTGTACGATAACAAACAGAGAGCAGTGAGCAGCACTCAATTAAAGAGGAGACAGTAACCTTCTGTGTTTCTTACACTGTTGAGAACTTTTTGATGATGTTTTAAAGATTAAGTAAACACTTCTTATTTTTTGGGCAATTCACACTAATTATGATCTCTTTTTTTTAATCTATTAATCATATTTTAGACAAGAATTACAGAGAACATGGTGTACAAATACGCTTCCATCCCATTATCAAAAATGGACAAAATATTAGATAAATGTTTTCCTGAATTAACATTATAATGAAGACTTAATCATTTATTGTGCTCTTTGAGGATTTTAGTAGAAGACAATTTCCGAAAAGGTGTTGCGTTTTATGTCTCAAAATAAAATAGGCCTGTTACCTTAACCGGTGATTATGTTGCCTTTTCCTCACAACATTTAAGGATTTTAATATTTTGCCTGCATCTAAATAAGTCGATGCACTTTGTTTGTTTAAAAAAGTAAAAGAATGATCTAGATGCGGACACTTCCTGTCCTGATAGCGAGCAGTGTCGGTAACTTAACGGGAACACGGTACAAATGAAGTTCTCCACCGCTGGTGATGGCGGATGTTGACGAAAAACAAGAGACTATGAGGAATTATCAAATAGCTTCAGAGAAAATAGACCCGGGAGCAAGTCGCTACCCTTACTGTATTGTTTGGACACCAATCCCCGTGCTATCGTGAGTTTTACTTCTGATGACAGTCTCTGATCTATACGGGACTCAGTGACAGCGTAGACTGTTGTTAGCCTAGCATGCTAGCAGCATTTGTACACTGTTGCTCAGTATGTAAACTAACAAAAAATGCGAGGGGAAATACGCGTGTGTAGTAAGAGTAGAGCTAATTGTGTCAACACAAGATCAAGGGTTTAGATCACATATCACACACGGTTGTGTAAGGTTTTTCTTTAGTCTCATAAAGATTTAGCTCAAATTTAAGTATTAAAGCTTTCGTTCACTTACTTCCTTGTTTTGGACTTTAAATAACTTGGGCTGGACGATGGCAGAACATCGTGTTTTTGCTTTGTCTTCTTTGTGTTCTCTCCATATAATGATTCATTTTCATTCAATTTATATACTCAAATAAAAATAATAATTTTAGGCAAAGGGTTCATGCACACAGAAAACCTATGGCCTACTAGGATTCTTTTATTTATTTATTAATATTTTGGCCCACGATGCTGAACACACATTATTCTGACATGTGTGTTGCAACCACCCGACTACCAACTGTACAAGAATCTGATTAATTTGAAATAAACTTGAGCCTTTACAAAAAAGTAAAAATTCCCAAACCATTTGATTCCCAAGCCCCTCTGTTACTGTCAATGGATTGGCTGCAGACCTGTCAACTAAAAAGACCATTCATTTGAAAACGATCTGGTATAAAGTTGATCAATTGCACAGCCATGATTGGAAATACAATTTGCTTCCGAATCTTCTTGCTGTTGCCTGGATTTTGTAGTTATTACGGAGTTGTCTGTTATGTATTGTTCCCTAAGAATTATGTATGTGTTTATTACAGATGGCTGCTGCCTTTCATTGGACACATGGGAATTTGTACTTCAACTGGAATCATTCGAGACTTTGCCGGGCCATACTATGTTTCGGTGAGTTCTTCATCTGCCTTCACAGGCAGCCTCGACTTAATGCACACAGGCTGTATAGCATTTATTAAAGGTTTTTAAATTACGTCATGTTTAACACCATGCAGAGGATATTGTATTTTTGGGGCGGTTGGTTTTGGATTGGCATTCCCAAAAAATATGACCTTATTGTTTATATATTTTTATGGAAACCTATCATGAAGTCATATCATTAGAGTCCACACGTTCACAATGAGTACAGTAGTCTGTTTGAATCAGCCACGGTGTTTCTCTGATGATGATATCTCAGTCTAGATCTCAGAATGAAAACAGGTTTTGTCATTGCTTTCTTTCTGCAGGAAGATAACATGGCCTTTGGCAGACCTACAAAGTAAGTAGTTCTAAATTGCTTGGATAAAACTGCTTTAAACCCTTCAACTTAATACTAATGTTATTTTACATACATTTTTTATTTATTCTAAGGTACTGGATTCTAGATGCTAGCAAAGTATATGCCAGTGGGTCCAATGCCTGGGACACCGCAGTGCACGACGCCTCAGAGGAATACAAGCATAGGATGGTAAGCAGCATGATTTTGCCCCATGTGAAAGGAGTTCATGTTGTTTTGAGCAAGTCTGTTCTTTTTGTGCTGAAGCATAACCTCTGCTGTGACAACTGCCATTCCCATGTGGCCATGGCTCTGAATCTGATGCGTTATGAAAACAGCACCTCGTGGAACATGGTCAACCTTTGTCTGCTCGCCCTCATCCACGGAAAACATGTCAGGTAAAATTCAGTTACAGAAACTTGCGCTGTAATAAAATAAGGTGTTAACATTTTGAATGAGAGGACTAGGTGTATTGTATGCTCTCTGAAGTTTGTATAGGGAGCGTATTGATTGTTTAGCAGATTAGTACAATTGTGACAAGGGCTGAAGCTTGTGAATGAGGTCTTACTGGCCTCCATAAGCTTTGAACATAACTTTATAGCATGTATTGAACCTATTGTGGCAGGATACAGGGAGAGAGAACCCTGATTCTGCAGTATATCTAGGACAAAGCTCCAGAAATATGACTCCAAAAATGTTCTGTCATTGTCATAGCCACTAATTTTTGAAAAGCACAAAAGATTATCTCTAATCTTCACTATAGCTATGTTGGCTGCTTTGGATAAGAATGGTTTTGCACACTACTTTGTTACATGTAGAACGGGACAATGTGTTTTTAAAAAAAAATGTAAACTCCGTATTTGTAAAGCACATTTAGCGCAATGCAAACACTAGTTCATAAAAATGTGCTACACTCTTACCTAACTAAAGTTTGCCCTTACTATTTTTCTTGTGCAGTTGTGCTGGTTTTCTGAAGACCTGGCTCCCTTTCATGATGCTCCTGGGCATCATCTTGACTCTTGCCATTACCCTCAGCTGACAGAGAAGCTTGACATGAGGACAGAATATGAATCCCTGCTGAGTCTGAGCGGAAGTCTGGCTTTAAACCAACCAAAGGCGTGATCACAGTGTCCAGAGTGAAGAGAGACCATGAAGATAAGAGATTGGCGAGTGTACTGATACCTGTTTGTGGGAAACCACAGCTGGCATTAGTCCAGTGAAGCTGGTACTTCCCAGCTTAACAAAATCATTTATATTCTGCTTTTTGTTTGAAGAGAACTGAGTGCACCCCCCCTGATGCTTCTGTTGTTTTTGCACTTAATGGATTGTGGTTGTTGAAAGGCTAACAGAAGGTTAAACTGGACTGTGAATATGTTCTGGACATCTTATTGTACAGGTGCACATTTTACTCAATGGAACACTCTTGCCTTGGTCATTAATTTAGCTAATCTTTCCTGTATTGAATTAGAAGTCTAATCCCTTGATCCAGTGCATCTAGAATGCCATTTTTACCAAATGGAGCACTAACATGTCAAATCAATTGGATGCGATTCTAGGGATTTATTGTATTTTCTGTTCAACTTAATGTACTCCGCTTCCTATAAGAGCAGCAAGCAAACCTATATATTCTAACATAGTTTGTATTTTTGTCTCTATATCAGATGTGTATGGTTCAGTAGTTGTATAAATGTGTTTTGTAACACTTGCACCTCATGGTAATCATCGATCAGGTTAATTACAGGACATGTTTTGATAAATGATTGTAGTAAGCCTTCTGAATGTGGTTTACATACACCAACTGGCTAGAAACGTTTGGTTTTCTAAATCTCTGCCTATAAGATCAAAGAGAGGGATCAACACAGACCGTGTCATTTGATAAACACTAACTTCTGGCTATGTTTCCTGTGATTTATGGAGAAGACGGGAGTCTGCCCTGATGATATTGGCAAATTTCATGTTCCTATTATTTCAACCAACTTTTTTTCTGTTTTCATCTTTTATTGGTAGGTTGGGAAATCTGTTGCCATGGTTTTATAAGCCTAAACCCAAAATCCTCTTATTGTTTGCACTTAAACATAAAAAGTGTTGAGCCCTCTCTTTGTCCAGGGAACCACCCACAGCAGCAGGTAGTCAGGATCCTCAGGTTTTTCATGCTTTAAACCCAGATGAATGTCCCAGGTCTCCCCCGGCTGGAGCAGCAGCGCTCCTGCTGTTCTCCACCTCTGCAGATCACTTCTGAAGGTCATTGTGAAATGTCAGCGCTGTTTCACAAATCTCTGTTATTAGGCCAACGTGCAACAGTCATAAGCATGTCATTGTGTGCTATAGTCATAAGCGTATAGCTGTGGGTTAATACGGGGTTAAAGCAGAGGCAGTCTGCAGATGTAGCGGCCCCAAGTTTGGGTTCGACTGTACACCAGGTGCTTCAGTACGATACTGCCTCATTCTACATGTTTTAATAATTCACACTACATATTTGTGCCTACAGGAGTGTTTTGTATGGTGCACAGATGGAGGGAGACGTGCACATTGTAGCATGCTAACATGTGTGTTGCATGCAAGAAGGGTTGGTTAAGTTCTGGGCTTGCGCTGGCAAACCAAAGCAATCAATGAACTGCTTTTGGTCACAGCTAACCACCCTTTATGTTCATACTATACAACACTCCATATGTCTGTCTGAATCTTTCATGACTTCAGTTTCATGTGAATGCTGGTGATAGAGGAAAAACGATGAATAATGAATAGGAAAGTAAGTGGATGTTGATTGCCTGTAGCATGTGTATAGCTTCAGCTTGATAAAGAGCAGCACAGGAAGCTATTTAGAGTATTTAAATGATTCAGCCTTAAAATCGAAATACGCTTTTGATACTGTTATTTTTTCATGAGGAGTCACTGGAAAAGACATAACCCTTATCAATGTATACTCTCTCTGCAACCTTTGTGTTTATGTTCAACATATTCAATATGATTGGAATGGACTTCACGTCTAGACCAACAGACCAAATTCAATGTGGTTGTCCATGATTACTTAAACTTACAAACTTACTTTCATTGCTATGTTCCGTACCCACTCATTCATGAATTTAGCTCCAAAAGCTTCATTCACAGCAGGCCTCTCATTTGTGCTTTTAACTTATATTAAACATGTATGAGTCTATTTTTAACTACAAATTTGTATTTGTTGGAGTGCATGTACTTACAATAATATTGTGTGTGATGACTGAGCTGGTGTTGCCTGCTGCGGTGCCTTGTATCCAGGAGCCAGGTCCAGGAATGTGGAGACCTGTGGTCCCAGCCATTCAGCCTGTTGACAAAAGACAGTTGGGATGCTATTAGTGGTGCCACTTTTCATACATACTTGTGCAGTCTACAGTTTTAAACCTCCTTTTGTTCCTTTGTTTCTCAATATCTTTAATTCTTCAGACCATATGATGGTATGATGCTTCCAGTCACTGTGTGAACTCCGATGTCTTTACCTTACATTACAGCTAAAACAAAATAAAGAAGTCTTTATTAGAGAATATTCTGTCTTTTGTCTGCATTAGAAACATGCCACTTTTGGTTGTTTTTCATGTGACTTTGTTAAACAAAAGAAAACCTCACTTGACACTTATGCCGTCAAAGAATCTCGTTTGATTTGTCAGTTTTTCCAGAATAAACGGGCAGCTCTGAAAAGATGCCAAGTCCTGACCCTGACTGACTTTAATCCCTGCAGAGGATCCAAGTGTTATAAAGAATCAGGATCAAAGACTCTCAACAGGGGCCACAGCAGCCCGTTCCACATCACACCACTCACCACTAGAGTAGGGATACCGGACTGAGCCGGCGGTTTTACTTTTGTTTAAAGCCACATTGCATAAACGAAAGCGTCATATTGGATTATTTAACAGTGAACACGGTAGCCTACACTAATGGAGAATGACTTGAATTTGTCTTCATCTTGAACATTATATCCATCACATAAATATAAGCTACATGGACTAATTTTGTTTACAAGTATTATTATGTAGGTTATTATGAGTTTGCGCCTCTATCCACGCACCGTGCTCCCGGAGGCTGAGTGTGGAGTGTGCTGCAGGAGCAGGACACACTGTTTGGCGAAGCCCCTCCCAACAGATCATTGCGCGACTGGGCGATTGTCCTTTTAACTTCATTGTTAGAAGAAGCGACGCCCCGCTTTGCCACTGCAAAGGATCAAAAGCCCCTCCACTTCAGCACGAACCCCAGTTTTGTTCTTATGGAAATCAGAGCCTGCTTGCCGGTCACACTTTCCTCAGAGGCACAAAGTTGAAGAGCATTCCCTGCCGGGACTACGCATGGTGATGATGTAGTCTCCGAGGAGCTGATCGTGTAAAACTATACTCTTTTACGTCCAGTTTCTTTCAGTTAATCGCAGAGTTCTTGCAACATGCTGGATTTTGCACGGTGCCTTATCTTGTGCGCGTTAGTCGGCTCCGTTTGCGCGGCATGCCCCTCGCGTTGCGAGTGTTCCGAGGCTGCCCACACCGTGAAGTGCGTCTCCAAAGAGCTCAGGAGTATCCCAACTGGCATCCCGGGCTACACCAGGAATCTGTTCGTCACTGGCAATCAGATCAGTCGAATTGGACCAGAATCTTTCATTGGACTGGAGAACGTCACCACGCTTTCACTGAGCAATAATAGGTAAGAATCAGCACCAAGTAAGTCAAGCCTACGAGTTGTTTCTCATACATTATTACATTATTTCTCTCTTGCACTTAACAATTGTAAACGAATCTAGTAGGTTGCACAGTAATTTGGCGACAATCTTGTCGAACTCATGTTTTTTGTTTGTTTGTTTTATTTTTAGGATTTCTGAAGTAGCATCTCAAACCTTCTCGAGACTCCGCAGTCTGCGCTTTTTGGACCTAAGTAACAACCAGCTGGCAGTCATCCACCCTGAAGCCTTCACCATTCAGAACCAATCTCTGAAGGAGCTCAACCTCAGCCGTGCTCTCTACAACCACTCCTCTGTCACAGACCTGGCCACCTCGCTGCGCTGGAGCTCCCTCAGCGCTCTGCAAGTCTTGGACCTCTCCCACAACGGCCTCATCCTCCTCCCCGCTCGCATCTTCTCTCACCTCACCAACCTGCGCCGGCTGCAGCTGTCCAACAACTCCCTAGTGGCTATTCATAACGCCACCTTCCAAGGTTTGGAGAAGCTTGAGGAGGTGGATTTGTCGCTCAACGCCCTGAAAACGGTCCCGGAAGAAGGCTTAAGGGAGCTCGACTCCATTCCGAGAACTATGCTCGTGCTGGGGGACAATCCCTTTATGTGCAAGTGTGGAATCGAACCCTTCACCTTGTGGGTCAACAGATCACAAGAGCGCATTCGGGACGTTGATGGACTAGTGTGCGCATACCCGGTCAGTTTGAGGAACACGTCTCTGCTGGAGGCTGGGAAGCTGACTTTAGGTTGTCATCAGAGAAATGCAGGGGGCGACTTGGCGATACAGACTTCTTATGTGTTTTTGGGGATTGTCCTGGGCTTCGTCGGCCTGATTTTTCTCTTTGTGCTTTACCTGAATCGAAAGGGGATCAAAAAGAGGATCTACGACTTGCGGGATGCGTGCAGGGAGGTGTGGGAGGGTTACCACTATCGTTTTGAGATTGACTCTGACCCGAGGCTATCCCAGGTCTCCACAGCTGCTGATGCGTGACGAAGACTTTTTTATAATGCATTTATTGGCATCAAATGTAAAAAGTGTAAAGATTTACATGTATATACATATCGTTAGCCTCTTAGCATGATTACTCGCGTCATTCTACTCTCCAAACACTGCTGCATCTGATGGCTATTGTACTCGACCAACTAGAAAGCTTGTTACAACTAAAAACATCTTCTGTCCAGGTCATCTCTTTTCCAAAAAAATCTTCAAAATGACCTAGGCAATTCTACTCAGAGGCTGATGATGTACTATTTGATATGTGCATGCGGAGTTTGACACTATAGTAGAGTTTTGATGACTAGTAGGACAGGCCATAATTTGGTAGAGCTAGCCCCTTTAAAGCGTGATTCCCCAGAGAGTGGGTGTAGACAGTGATTTATGTGAGGTGTACAGTATTTAGTTCAAATGCATCGTCTTTAAGATGAAAGTTTTCCTGTCATGATGCAAGAAGCTGCAGGTTGCCCTTAGCTGCTGCAATAACAGCTTTAACCAGAACAAATTTAATAGAATTTTATGCGATACTAAACTATTATGCAAACAGCAAATAAAATGTTTCACCAATTTCATATCAGCCTATTCCCAGTGCTTAATTTGTTTCCCTCTTTGGGGGAACGCATTCCCCCAATTTTCAGTTTTTCAGGGTAAAGGATCCGGGAAATATTTAGGAGGATCCGGAAAAGATTTGATCTGATATAATGGTGTTTAATGAGAGTGTTCCGGCAAATGTTTTGGCCTGTTGCCCGAAATCCATCACATCAGACCAAAAGTGTTCCTGAAAATACTAATTTACAAATTAAGCACTGCCCATTCCCATATAATTTTATCATACACAAGACAGGCAGAGTCTGGCAGAGTTTAGTTGCACTGGATGTACAATCCCCCTGCTTTCAACGAATGTTATGTCCTTGCTGATTGTGTTCTTTCTCAGTTATGTTCAGACCACCAACTAAAGGACAAACAGTTTTTTAGCAAACCAGCAAAAGTGCCTGAACTTACAAGAGGAAACAGATTTTTTTTTTTGGCACACCGATTTATGAGCCTACGTCTGGTGTTGTCTGCATATTTAACTTATACAAAGGGTGACAAAAGCCTGCAATAAATTCCTGGCACACCGACAACAAACCTGCGGGAATCCTAAGCACAAGCATTCATTCATCTTTGAACCATCTCGAAGCCTTTGGTCCCTCAGCGCTCACCCCCCACCCCCAAGCACCAGGGTGCCACACAGGAATTAAACCCCCCTAAAGGAAAAAAAAGAGAACTCTTAAAAACCATTGCTTCACTGGCATGTTGGCTGGTGGACAGGACGAGGGGACAATTGAAGACATACCAGCGTAAATCTCCAAGTCTCCTTAATTTTTTTTCCCCCTCTGAAACTTTGCTTTGTTTCAACTGCTGGGTTTTTTATTGACAGAATGATGAGAACCAGAGGCCACTGAAAGCAATCTCCCTCCCTCCTCAAAGACAACAGCCGCTCTGGTAACTGCACTTTGAAGGAGCGCCGAGCGAGACTCACCACGTTTTTCCGTTTAGGAGGATTTTTTCTTTTCCCGCTCTCCCAATGATAAGATACAGATGATTCCGAAACACCAGCGACATTGTTTCATTCAGTAGTTTTGATCAAAGAAGCTACTGACCCTTTGTCGGAGTGGACAAAAAAAAAAAAAGGTACTGTGCTAATGTCGGCGAAAATGTCAAAAGCACCGTTCTTAAAAGCACACATGACGGCAACTTTTTTGCACGGTGACCTTTTTGGTGTGACAGTGCAGGAGGGAGGAGACGGCTGTAATGGTTCCAAAATGTTTATTGCCCCAAAGTGACTGGTGAGCTTTGGATCCTTTTGTGCAAAGCCAGAGTTGCATCTTCTTTCTATCAGGGCCGCTCTGATAGCAGTCCAGAAATGTTTATAAGACACAGCCATTTACTGCATGTACTGATTAAAGAAATGTTACAAATGGGAGCCGTGTGTATGATCATTTGGTTTCAGGGTTGCACCGTCCGGAGTCAATTAGTAGAAGAATTACATATCATCATTTGAGTCTTAAGAGCTTAAAACAATACACTTCTGTTCCACCTGCTGATGTCACGAGGTGCGCTTGTGCTTCAAAGTCCACATACTTTCCCCAGACTATGTCTTTCTTTCTTTCTGATATTTGACAGCCTCATGATTTAATTCAGTCCATGAATCCTTCACACATGCACAGTATTTAAAGTTGTTGTGCTCACTCTGTACATGAGTTATAATAATATGTGATTGGATTGGATTATAAGAGTTGAGGTGCGTTCTAATTAGTTTGAAAATGATGTTTTTTTTACTTCAGAGATTAATAGAAGATAAAATTAAGGTCCAAAACATATTCAGCTGCAGACTGCTGACATTCTGTGAATGTTCTGTCAGTTTTACACAAAGTTTTGCTCAAAGTTGTATCCCTATAAATGTCCCTTCAATCCTCTATTACATGGCATAGCGTTTTACTTTAACGTATTAGTTGCTGCATAAACCCCGCTTAATAAACGCTTACAAATGTACTCAAAAGTATAGCTTACTTGTTGCTGATGTGGAATCTATAGATGTTTTTTTGACTTATTCAAGGTTTACCAAAGCTAACTTGTTTTTTGAATTTGAGATATTCCTTTTTTTGCAGCAAAGTTCACATTTATGTGAGTGTGCAGAAACGACCAGGACTAAAAGGTGAAAAGGTTTTTGCTGATTTAGCCAAAGTGGAGTGGGTTCAGAATTGCTGACTGTACCCCGCAGATATAGCCGCATATGTAACCTTTTTGCCCGCCTTTATTCATGAGTTCTTGAACATGATAGTGGCTGCGCAATGTAGTTTAGGTATGAAACTCTCCACAAGCTATGCAATTGAAAAGTTGGATGTCCTTTACAGCAACAAAAGCATTGGTAACTAGAGATATTGTGTATTTCAACAATCAATAACTGATTTTAGTGTAAATATAAAAGTATTTTAGCTCCGATGATTTTGACAGACCATTAAAAATGCTGTCACGCTCAAATTGTTTGCACATTTTGTT
Source organism: Proterorhinus semilunaris (assembly GCA_021464625.1). Classification (NCBI taxonomy): domain Eukaryota; kingdom Metazoa; phylum Chordata; class Actinopteri; order Gobiiformes; family Gobiidae; genus Proterorhinus; species Proterorhinus semilunaris. Next base: position 20,967,192 of record CM038360.1, read on the forward strand.
TTTCTAGTTGGCTATGGTGTCGTGATTTGCCATGATACGTTAAAGGTGGGTGTTGAAGCTACACCAGTTGAGAACTACTAGTTTAGCTGGTAGGAAAGTAGACCTTTAACTGTATAATCATCAACTCCCGTAATGAATACCTTGAATTGCGGCTTGAATTGTCTCACAAAAATCCAGAGTTTTTTTGTATGGTAACTGTAGCCACAACCTCCATGGGCACAGTCAGAAGACACTAACAGACATCCAATGGCAATCACTTTTTCACACACCATGTGCGGGTGAATTGTCTTGCTCAAGGACACAACAGAATGCACTGAAATTGAACTGCAGACTAACTGCTGTTGAAGGGTCCAACCACTGGGTCACGTGCACTTTGGCTAATTTATCTGCCCAAGTTTACCCAGACTTTTTTTTTTATCAAATATTATGGATAATGTCTTCAACTAGCCTAATCAGAAGCCTTGTTACAACTAAATAACACCTGTCCTAATAATTTGGTTCTGCCCATTTCCAGAAGACCAACGTATACTGCGAGCAATCATGTTTCGGCGCTAACTTCACATGCAAAAAAAAATTATCACAAAGACTACAACATGGATTGCTGTATTTTGCGCCCAGAATCATAAAAAATACATTACATTACGTTATTATTGACCTCAGAGTCCCAGCGCCATCCCTCAGACCCGCAAAAGCGCATTAAACCAGTCATTTACAAACAAAAGAGAAAACAATTGAGGCCCGTGCACTGACACAAAGAGCGTCTCTTGATCGGCGGACGCCTCAAACGCGCTTTGTTTCGCATGCACGGATGATGCCTTGTGATGCTCATTCTCCCTCCGCTCTCAGACGCCCATTATGCCGCCCCGTAATAGGATTCACTCATGATGACAAAGTTGAGGGCCATGCATCGCGCTATTGTTAAAGTGTCATCATTCTTAATAATTGCCCGTGAGAGAGATTTCCAGCTGAAGTTTGTATTTGCTATTACACGACACGTCACAACTGGGGTCATTAAGCCGGCCACGGGTTATTGGGGTCAATTGGACTGAGGAGGGAGATTCCTCTTGTGCGTCATTACTTCCATTTCCAGTCTGCTGGAAATATGTATGTTGGGATTCGTGAATATTTACCGCGCTGGAGGACATTGGCTCAGCAGGAACGCGATGAAAAGAGAAGACCCGACCAAATACATCCAGACTTTGTCCATTAGTCCTATAAGAGAAGCTTGTTAAAAAGGCAGAAGGATTGCGCCAATTACAGGCTCCCCACACACTGACAAAAAGATGATATTTTCAGCGTTTTTACATGTCTCCCACTTCCAAAAGCTATAAGTCACACCACTTAGGTTTCTTTCAAAGAAGAGGGAAAAACAGTCGCAACCAGATCAAGGGAGTCAGTTACATTTACTTGAGTAGCTTATTATTGTACTGCTAGGTGTAGTTTTATAACAGTGTTGACATCTGAGAAAAAAAGGTTTGTTTATCCCTGTACCGTAAGAAGTAGTATTTTCTAAAGTGGAGAGTTTATTCGTCATTATACCTATTGACATAGATATGATAATATGAAGAGCAGACTGCTACAGTAATTCAGATTAGATGTAAGATATCTCAAGAGCAGCCTGACCTTCTATCTTCCACTCTGAGGCCAGGCTGCTTCTGTCCATCTCAGCCGGTTAGATAACAGGCTCACCCTCCCTTCACTAGATCACTATTACATCTTTGAACATTATTGCATATTGGACTGAAGACTTTGTTCCCTCAGCTAGGTAAAAAAAAAGTACATTACTGTGTTTCATGTTTTGTCTGTTGGATTACAACTCAGCTCAGTACTTAAAGCACGAAACACTTACTTAACCAGTAATGCTTATTCAGGTGACTCCTTTTTCTTATACTTATAAAATGTTATATAGTAGCTCTAACTTTGAGAAACATTATAGCTAATAGTATTTTGCTATTCAACCCACCTCTGGACCCAACTCACTGCAGTCCACAGAGTATTGTGTGCTAGAGGCTGTTCAAAGATGTGTATACCATTCAAAGTATAGCGTTTCAGTGCTTGGAGAAGGTTTCCATAAAGAACAGCAGGCCTTCGTATTTTATAAGACTTCTGTCGGGGAGAACATCTTGGCGCCATTACATGGGTTTAATAGGCTCGATAGAGAATATGCCTTAAAAGTGCACACCACATCTGTGAGGAATTGGACAGCTCGAGACAGACCACAACAGTCAGCGGCATGACGACAAAGACAAAGTGGCATTTCCTTCCCTCTCCTGGCACAATGACACAAGAAGAGGCACACCGCTGGGCATCTGTCATGGGCTGCTTTTGTCATCACAAACAACTGTACATTGTACAGTGCACAGTGGTTTACTAACAATGCACTAATAATGTGAAAACATTTGTATTTTGTTCTTGAATTTAAAGTGGACATTTGCAAACCTGTAGCAACATGTGGTTAACAAGTCAATGGTACCGTGATAAATGCAGTTTCAATGCAGAACTAGCCTGGATGGATCACAGCCTGGCCTTTGCCAGGCTATGATCCATCCCCTACATGTACGTCTGGGATGGATCTCAGTGGCTGCATTTCATCGGTTAAATTTCAACCTACCACTCAGCGAGCGGGGGAGGCGGGTGTTGTAGGTGACATCAAGCATTTGCGCCGCATTTGCTGGTTGTAGTTCGGCAATGACGGCCGATACGAACGTAATGGAAGCTCTTTAATCCTTTCTGGCTCGGCTCCCAAATATACAGAAATGATAACTGAAGCCTTCGAATGTGCAAGGAATGACCCAAGAGTTATGATAGAGTTATGAAAGCTGCTTTACTCAACACGGGCACATCACATACGTCACGACCAAACGCTAGCGAAAATCAGATCCAATCGTTTCAAAGGAGTTCACCCCTCCCACCTGTTAACGGAGCTCAAATGTGAAGATCCAGACCCTTGTACGAAAGGAAATGAGTACGAGGGTATGGTAAAACCAGGCTAGGATCTTCACAAATGAGCTCCGTTATCAGGTGGGAGGAGTGAATTCCTTTGAAACGATTGGATCTGATTTTCACTAGCGTTTGGTCGTGACCTATGTAATGCGCCCGAGTGAGTGAAGCAGCTATCATGTTTACAACCATAAACATAAAGATTTAAATTTTTTACTGAAAGTTCACACACAAGTAACAGACAACGGTGAAATAAGTATTCATACAGCATTTTCGGAGTATGAATACTTATGCACGCACCACTTTTCGGTTTTCTATTTTTTGAAAAATAACAGAATCATGTATCATTTTGCTTTCACTTCACAGTTGTCTGTTACTTGTGTGTAAACTTTCAGTAAAAAATAAAATCTTTGGTTGTAAACGTGACAAAATATGCTAAAGTTCAAGGTGTATTAGTACTTTCGAGAGGCACTGTAGCATTGTGAAAATTCATTGCGGTGCAGAAGACAAATCAGTCATAACTCATGAAAGTAACAACCCACGAAAAGTACATCCAGAGAGGTGTAGCCGCATTGTTCTTACCCCTACTTTATCAATCTAAATAATTTCCCCAGACGGAACATGCATGCGTGGGATACATGGTACTGCTGCCCCACTACCCATTAAAACCGACCGGACCGCCATTCATCACTGTAGGTTGTAAAAACTAGCGTTTACAGGCTCCTACTCACACAGACCAAGCAATTCTCATCCACATAATTCTTTCAGATTTCAGACTGAAGTATAATCCAGTTTAAGAGAGATTTTTTATTTGTGACTTTATATGGATATTACGAACAGCAGGCAGTGATTAAGTAGTATCGCTGATTAAAAATTATTTGCCTCTTGTTTGGCTGCTGTGGTACCTTCATCTCAGACAGAAAAGTAATTTGCTTTGTTAGCTAATTTTTCACTCGGGGCACTATTTGTCTTGCATTCTATTGTTAGCTGTTTGTTTCGCTTTTTGCCAAGTAAGCAGACTTTGTCAGATAAATAAGAAACTGCATGTGATAATTGCAGTGTTTGTATTGTCCTTGCGTGACCCAGTTATTCGGAATACAGATATTTGAAGAGCCCTATTATCCCGTAACAACAGCCTCCACTTGATGATGTCTCGACGTCTTTGCTAGGGTCATTTTAGCACTCAAATTGCCTCAAGTACACCTATTGGAAGGTTAGTAATTCGAATCATGACTCCCTCTCAATTATGTAGTTCTTGTGTTGTGGGAAGAAATACATTTCTTGACCCCCCAAAAAAAGGTTGCCACAAAAAGGTTAGACGCCCTCATAATTTCTTGGACTGCCTATAGCTTTGATTACAGATGGCATTGTTTCAAGAAGCTTCTCCATGTCAAAAGATTTATTTAAATCTAGTTGTTCATCAATTTTTCACCAAGATCTTGTATTGATGATGGGAGAGTGTGACCACTGCGCAAAGCCTTCTCCAGCTCCTCCCAAAAACTCTCAATGGGGTTCAGATCTGAACTCTGTTGTAGCCAATCCATGTGTGAAAATTATGTCTCATGCTCCCTGAACCACTCTTTCACAATGTGAGGCCAATGAATTCTGGCATTGTCATCTTAGAATATGCCCGTGTCGTCGAGGAAGAGAAATCCACCTGGTCATTCGGGACGTTCAGGTCGTCAGCTGATCTTCTTTGGGAACATAGTTTTGCTGAACCTAGACCTGACCAACTGCAGCAGCCCCAGATCATGACAACTAGTAAAATCCAGGTGACGACTTGTGTTTTTTGGTCAGGCAGTGTAATAGAAGAATAGAATTTCAATTAATTGCACAGCCCAAGAGGTATTTTAAAAAGCCTGAAGGACAGGACATTTTACTTTATGACCATATCCCACCAAGTATGGTCATAAACCTACTGAGGCAGGAAACCAATTGCTCTCATATTTTCTCAGTCTATTGTTGCCAATTGATGTCTTAGAAGGATAGAACGTAGGCTATATTTAGACCTATTTTTAGGTTTCAGTCACAGGAGTTTTATCTAATTGTAAGGACTTGGCCTGCCATACTATTCTCTGTTTATTCTAAACTGGAGATTAGAAAATATTCAAATATATTTCAGATGTATTGAACTGGCTGACCAGGCTATAGTTCTGCATGTTGACTGGATGATGTCAACAGCATTTCCTGTAGAAGTCATGTAGTCTGCCCAGTGTGGCTAGGGCAGCGCTGTAAGCACTGACGGCCATCATTGTTCTCTAACTCACCACAGCATTTGTTCAACATGTTCACCATGTGGCCACATTTCAGACCAATGTGCTGTGTGCTTTTGAAATTCTAACAAAAACCTCTTGGTGTTTAACCGCAATGTTTCCCTGGAGTCGAGGGAAATGAGAAACAAATGGTCTAAAGAGAAAAGCCCTGTCTTTTATAACAGCGCTGTGCCCCCACAACAACGCGGCCCCGCTCTGAAGTCTGTGTGACCGCGTCCTCATTGACCAGAACTGTAAAGGCAGAAACAGCACATCCCGGGTGGGGTGGATAATCCCTCTCCCTCCACCACCTCCTCCGCCCCCCACACGGGACAGGCAGAGAGGGTCCCAGGGCCTTGTTGTGGAGGGGCCGCGGTCCTTCCCCTGGCCATAAAACAGGCTTCGAGAGCATGTGGCTTGTCAGAACTTTTGTTTTGTTTTCACTGCGGTTGTTTATGGGACGATGAGGTTAAGGAGTTTTCAATTAGAGTGACATGGTGTAATTCCCTTTGTCCTAGCTTTCCCAAACCTCCTAGAGCAGAACATTGCAACATGTGTTCAGACCAACACAGCTTAGATTCAGCAAAACCGCTTTTTTAGCTTCTAACCATGCTGTAATGCTGTTCTCTACTTATAAGTGAGTCTTCCTGTATTCTGCCTTTACTAGTGTGTAGAAACCAGCTTTGCAGATAGCTAACAGTCTCCAATAAAGAACCAGGAAGCGTCTTGCTGTTTTGGTGTGATTTACTGAAGTATTGTAAAACTGTAACATACAGAAACACAAAGAATGCATATTACAATCTTATTAGAGTAAACAAACAATGTGAATATAAAATAAGTAGCTTAGAGTAACTAAACCTCAAAGGAAAACGATCGCATTAGCGAGCGATTAGCACGATGCTAATTTACATGGGAAAAGCCATAGGGATGCTAACAATATTAGCGCCCAATATATTCTTACAAATTACGAATTGGAACATACTAAATTGACTAAATTTGGTATCAAAGGGAAGCTAAGAACACCACAATTCTGATACTTACAGACAGATATTTTTGCAGGGCCAAATAAAATGCACAGGCGGAAACACTGCAGAGTTTGACTCGTTTTATGACTGCTAGGAGCACAACTGAACTACGGAATCACCAAGCGGACAAAACACACGAAACTCAAAATGGAAACAACTCCTCCCACAAGGGGGCAGCACACTCCCTGCCTGGTATACTGCTATACCACTATTAACCTTTAACTAATAACACAATTTCTGAAATAGGTCGAGTGTACACCTTAGCAGTACCTTCTTTAATTACTCTTACATCTACTTTACGTACTCTTTTATCTCGACCAGGATAAGTATTCACAATAAGTCCGGTAGGCCATTCGTTTCTTTGGACCTGAGTGTCCTTTAGAAGAACAACATCACCAATGGCTAAGTTTGGTTGATCTGCTTGCCATTTTCTTCTTGGTTGAAGGGTTGCAAGATACTCTTCTCGCCATCGTTTCCAGAATGAGTTGGCAAGACCTTGCACCTGTTTCCATTGCTTACGGTACAAATCCTTTGGATCAAAGTCTCCAGGTGGAATAGGGACGGGACAGATTTTCTGAGTTAGAAGGGCACTTGGTGTCAGCAAGTCAGGCTGATGAGGGTCGGAAGACACAGGTACTAATGGACGACCATTCATTATGGCTGTTACTTCTGCCATGAGCGTCACAAGCACTTCATGAGTGAGGTTAGGAGAATGGACTTTCAGCAGCATAGCGTCCAATATACGACGTGCCACTCCGATCATTCTTTCCCACACCCCTCCCATGTGAGAGGAGTGAGGTGGGTTGAACTCCCATGTGCATGTCTCGTTTTTGAGGTAGGATCGGAGCTCTGGATCTTCGGAACTTATCTGAAGCTCTTTGCATGCTCCAACAAAGTTCGTTCCACAATCTGATCGAAAGAGCTTGGTTGGGCCTCTTATGGCCAGGAACCTTCTGAGAGCATTTATGAAACTCGAAGTTGAGAGGGACTCAACTACCTCAATGTGAACTGCTCGTGTGACTAAACAGGTAAACATCACTGCCCAGCGTTTGTTCTCTAACGCTCCACCTCTTGTCCGGCGGATGCTGATATTCCAAGGTCCAAACACGTCAACTCCGACATGTGTGAAAGGAGGAGCTTGGGTGAGACGATCAGCTGGAATGTCTGCCATCTTTTGTTGTTGTACATTTCCTCGCAGCCTGCGGCAGGTTGTGCATTTGCTGAGAAGATTTGACACTAACCTTTTTCCTCCAAGGATCCACAGTCCAGCAGACCTGATGGCTCCTTCTGTGATGTGTCTGCCTTGGTGTACAACCTGTTTGTGGTAGAACTGAACCAGTAAAGTGGTAATGTGATGCTTCTTTGGAATAACGATTGGCTGGCTTTGTTGTTGAGTTATTTCAGCAAAAGACACACGTCCTCCTACTCGCACCAGTCCTTCTTTATCCAAAAACACATTGAGATTTTTCAGTGGACTGTGTTTTAATATGTCCTCTCCTTTGTTCAAAGTTTTGATTTCCTTTTCAAATGTCTCGCCTTGAACAGTTCGTACAATAACTAATTTTGCTTGTGTTAGAGCGTCCATCTTTGGTTCATTTGGCTCAGGAGCTTTTGAGATGGATCTGACCTTTTGAATGAGTTTGACGATAGCTTGTGTCAGACGTTTCCAACTGGAGAAGCGCTCAAACCTGTGTGAGCCAAGCGATTTTGTCACAGTTGTGGTTGCAAATGTTGAAACTTGTGGGCGGACTTCAGTGTCGGTGGTAGGTTCAACAAGTTCAAAGCTGTCTGGTTGCACAGGACATTCTCCATCAATTTTCCTTAAGAAGTCAGGTCCGGTAAACCAGTTGGTTGAGCTTAGTAGTGAAGCTGGCACATGTCGTGTTCCATGATCGGCGGGATTGCTTTCCGTGCTCACAAAGTGCCATTGACAGGGATCAGACGACTTTCTGATGCGAGCAACACGATTGGCGACGTAAACGTAAAATCTTCGGCTGGTGTTGTTGATGTAGCCTAAGACTACTCGACTGTCAGTGTAGTATTTCACTTTGTGAATTTCAATGTCAAGTTCATCTAATAGCATGTCTGCCAGCTCTGCTGCCAGAACTGAAGCGCATAACTCCAAGCGAGGTACTGTGTGGACTTGTCTGGGAGCTAATTTGGACTTGCCCATACAGAAGCCTACGTGGACGTGACCTTCAGTGTCTACAGATCGAAGATACGCGACTGCTGATATGGCTGATGTAGAAGCATCTGCAAAAACACACAGCTCTCTTTGACAGGTAGATTGCAGTGACGTGTTTACATACTGTCTTGGGATTTGTAGTTTCTCAAGGTCAACGAGTGAGTTTTTCCAAGATTTCCATTGTGCCTCTTTTTCTACTGGCAGCGGAGTGTCCCATTCACAGTTCTCTGAGCACAATTCTCTGATGAGAGCCTTGCCTTGCATGATGATAGGGGCTGCAAACCCAAGGGGATCATACAAACTGTTCACAGTAGAGAGTATGCCCCTTCTTGTGAATGGCTTGTCTTCTCGTGACACGAGGAAGGTGAAACAGTCATTTTGCAGATCCCAGTTAAGCCCTAGACTTCTTTGTAAGGGCAGGGGCTCTGCACCGAGGTCAAGGTTTTTCAGTTCTTTTGCACGTTCTTCAGATGGGAACGCTTCCATTACAGCTGGACTGTTGGAGGCAATTTTGTGCAAGCGAATGTTAGAGTCTGCAAGCATTTCTTTGGTGCTTTTCAAAGTTTGGATGGCGTTGGCGTCTGAAGGAAAGGAAGCCAGTCCATCGTCAACGTAAAAGTTTTTAAGAACGAACTGCTTGGCCTCGTCACTGTACTCTTCTTGTGTAACCATAGCCGCCCTCCGGAGGCCATATATTGCTATGGCGGGAGACGGGCTATTTCCAAACACGTGTACAGTCATCCTGTACTCTCTGATGGCCTTGGTGGGATCGTTGCCTTCATACCACAGGAAACGGACAAAGTCGCGGTGGTCCTCACGAATGACAAAACAATAGAACATTTGCTCTATGTCCGCAGTGATTGCCACAGGTTCTTTGCGGAACCGCAAGAGGACGCCAATAAGTGTGTTGTTCATGTCTGGGCCGCTCAACAAAACATTGTTCAAGGACGTGTCTTCGTGAGTGGCACTAGAGTCAAATACTACACGTATCTGGGTAGGTTTGCGAGGATGGTAGACACCAAAAAACGGTAGGTACCAACACTCTTGGTCTTTGTCGAGTGGCGGGACGGGTTCTGCATGTCCTGACTCAAACATTCTCTGCATGAAGTTGAAGAATTGTTCTTTCATGTGGGGCTTTTTATCAAGCATGCGACACAGGGAACTGAGACGTTTGACAGCCTGGTCTCGGTTGTTGGGTAGTTTGCACCTGTTTGTTTTGAAGGGTAGGGGCGCCACCCAGCTGTTGGACTCGTCCATAAACATTTGCTCATCCATAATCTCCAGGAAGAGTTCATCATCCACTGACATGGCGGGTTTGTCATCATGTGGGGTTCTCTTGAACAATTTCTTGCTGAGACAGTCATTTTCATCTATGTCCATCAAGCTGGTCATGTTCGAAGGGTAAAAGAGGGAACATGAGCCCAGGACCTTTTCTTTGACATGGAATGAGTTGGGACAAGAGTCCAAGAGAGATGTGCGGCCGTTGTTCAACACTGATGTGCGGTAAACACTAACTTTGCTTGGCACGTGAGCACCCCCTAGGCAGACCTCTCCTATTATGACCCAGCCGAGGTCAAGGCGCTGGGCGTACGGAGCGTCATGGGGGCCGTTGTAGTGTTCTCTGACCTTGTGCACTCTTGGTATGTCCCGACCGAGGAGGACCAGTATTTGCGCATTTGGGTCCAAATCTGGAATCTTATCTGCCAAGTGCTTGAGGTGAGTGTGGTGCTTTGCGACCTCTGGTGTCGGGATCTCAGATCGATCATCTGGGAGCATGTCGCACTCGATTAAAGTTGGAAGCCGGACACTAGTGTTGCCGTCTAGAGACTCTACAATGAAACCGTCGGCTTGGCGTGCCCTTGTTTCACCTACACCTGAGCAGGTTTTGAAGGTGTAAACTTTAGTGCCTGTGTTAACGTTAAAGATCTCAAAGAATTCTGTCTTTGCTAAAGATCTATTACTTTGCTCGTCTAACACAGCATAGGCTTTCACTGCCTTTTCTTTGTGCCCAGCAGGATAGATGTTTACTAGACAGATTTTGGAGCATGAGCGTGAGCTGTCACCTTTACCACAGATCTCTGTACATTTGGATACAATGGCTTGGGTGGGACTTTCTAGTTGCTCCCCGCCATGCTCATCTGGGGCTGCAGAGTCTGGAGCTTGAGTTTTCCAAGGTGCTGGTCCAGGGTGCAGCGCGGTGACATGGCGGTCGCTTTTACACTCATTGCAATGCACACTTGTGTCACAGTCTTTTGCCATGTGGTTGACAGAGGAACAACACTTGAAACAAATGTTATTTTCCTTCAGAATGGCTTTTCTTTCATCCAAGGTCTTTGCTCTGAAACCACGACACTTGCGGAGGGAGTGTGGTTTGTTGTGGAGCGGGCACTGTTTATCTGGGTCAACCACCTTTTGGTCAGGGAAGTCACGAGAGCCTTTTGGAGCAGCTATTTCAGTTTTGCGGACGGATACTGCAGTTTTGAAGTTGGGCTTGTTCAGTCTTTCAGGCCTATTAACACTTGGGCCACCAGTAGAGAGCAAGGGGGCGAAGCTTGGGTCATTGAGAGTTTTAGCTTTGTCACACACAAACTTCACAAAGACAGGGAAAGGTGGGTAGGAAGCGTGGTGCTGCTCTTTGTAGTGAGATGCCGAAGTGATCCATTTCTCTTGGAGGTGGAATGGGAGTTTTTGAACTATAGGAGTGATGCCCCGGGATGTATCTAGGTAACTGAGGCCAGGCAGGAAACCATCTAAACGGGCAGCATCCAGCTCTGTGAGGAGATCACCTAGCTCCATCAACTTGTGATTTTCTCTGTTTGCGATTTTGGGAAAATCTTCCAACTTTTTCAGGAGAGCATTCTCTATTGCTTCAGGGGACCCATAGCTGTCCTCCAGTCTTTGCCACACCATTCTTACACCAGCTGTGGCGTCATAGATGTATACAGCCCTTAATCGTTTTGCTTGCTCTGATGACTTGGGGCCTAACCACTTGCAAAGGAGATCTAACTCCTCTCTTGGGGATAGATAGAGTCCTACTATGGCATTTAAAAAAGATGCCTTCCAGGCCCAGTAATTTTCGGGCTTATCATCAAATGTCAGGAGCCCTGAGCTGACCAACTCTCTGCGAACCAAATACTGGGCTAAGTCTGTGGCTGCGGAATTGGACTCGTTAGCACTGACAGCAGGGCGTTGTGGAGGAGATAGTCTGGACTGGAAGTTAGCTGACTGACTCCTAAAGCGTGGCTGAAATCTTTGGTTGGAAGTAACTGGGGTTGGATACTGTGGGTGAGATGTGAAAATGGCATTTTTGAACGAGCTTTGAGCGAAGGGACGACCTACTCCACTGTTGGTGTTATACTTCGGTGATTGCGCCACTGGTAGCTCTTGAAACTCACATTCACTGTTCTCATTGCTTTCCATGCTATGCTTTTTTACTTTATTTTGCACAAACTCACCCCTGTCCATTACTTGCTGAGCTGCTGGAAGCACTAGTGTGGTAGCTTGTACAGGGTCGAAGTGGGTTTTAGCTGGCGGAGGTGGAACTGGCTTGTTCTGGACGATGTTGTCGCTGTCCGTTGGAATCCAGGTATCTCCACCTTCATCCCCGACGGCTTCCTCTAGGACCTCTGCTTCGGCGTCGGCAGCTGCAGCTGCACTCTGTAGACGCAGTTTGAGGAGATCAGCGCTGAGTTCTGCTTTCTTTTTTGTAGCTTCAGCTTCAATGTGGGCTTGTTCCTTCATCACCTCTGCTTCTTTTTCAGCGTATAATGCCTGTGCATGAGCGGCTGCTGCTTTAGCACGTGCTTTTGCTGCTAAAATACTTGCACTGGACCGTTGACTGGCACGTGAGATGTTGGAACAGTTCGATTTAGTTTCCCACAGGCCACAAACGTTGTCGACTGCACCATGGAGGTCGGGGACAGCAGTGTTGTCTTCTGTATTGACTTCTGGCTGACTTTCCATCTTGTCTTTTTACTATTCTGCCTTTACTAGTGTGTAGAAACCAGCTTTGCAGATAGCTAACAGTCTCCAATAAAGAACCAGGAAGCGTCTTGCTGTTTTGGTGTGATTTACTGAAGTATTGTAAAACTGTAACATACAGAAACACAAAGAATGCATATTACAATCTTATTAGAGTAAACAAACAATGTGAATATAAAATAAGTAGCTTAGAGTAACTAAACCTCAAAGGAAAACGATCGCATTAGCGAGCGATTAGCACGATGCTAATTTACATGGGAAAAGCCATAGGGATGCTAACAATATTAGCGCCCAATATATTCTTACAAATTACGAATTGGAACATACTAAATTGACTAAATTTGGTATCAAAGGGAAGCTAAGAACACCACAATTCTGATACTTACAGACAGATATTTTTGCAGGGCCAAATAAAATGCACAGGCGGAAACACTGCAGAGTTTGACTCGTTTTATGACTGCTAGGAGCACAACTGAACTACGGAATCACCAAGCGGACAAAACACACGAAACTCAAAATGGAAACAACTCCTCCCACAAGGGGGCAGCACATCCTGCATGTGCGTTTAAGTAATCGTGCATTGTCTCTTTCACAAAAGCTCAAAACCCTGTTCCTCTCACTGATGTCATAAAGTGGTGCGGCCGTTCTCCTCCTTTCTGTTTTGAAAGTCCTTCACCTAATTTGTATTGATCCTTTCACTATGCTGCAGTGGTTAGTCCCACAGTAAAAAAGGTCCTAGATTTGATTCGAGGACAGTGGGCTTTTTATATGTTGTTTTCATGTTCTCCCCAAGTCAACCCAAAACCTGCACAATAGATACCCCTCCAGCTAGGTACTTGAACCTTGGTCAAGATCTGGAGATGGATCCCTGGCCTGACATATAGTTAGAAATACTTTCACTATAAAGCATTGTTTCTTTCCTTGACTATTATTCTGATTTACAAATACCAGTTTTCCATACATACTGTACATAGTATTTAGTTATAAATGATAATGCTGTGTTTAAAAGTTGAATAAAGCATTATAAAGTGCTGCAATGCCTGAGTATACAGATGAATGGTGACCAAATGTTATTGAGGTTTTCAATAGATTAACTAGATACGATGTACGCTCCATAGTGATTCATTGGGGATTTTCTCCCCCCACAGACGTAGACTGAGACCTATAGGTGCCACTTGCATTGTAAAATGCAGGTGGAAATTAGCACAAGTGCTATAACCTGGAACAATGCATCTCTCCTTTCTGAGGCTAATGTATATTATACACTGTCCCTGTTCAAATAATAAATAAATAAATAAACTTGGTTATAAATGGCCTTGACCCACTTCAAGATACTCACAACTCCAGTGCTACTTCATCTTTAGCTACACGCATCGGCCTTGGTCTGTGAAAAGAGCAATAATACAGTCTGACAAAACTATTCCACAGGAAAAAGGACAATAGAAAGTTAGTTATCCTAATTTTGGAAACATTGCTTAAGGTAGTAGAGTGTTGTATGACTCAAATGTATGTAAAGTAAAGGCCAACTGAAGGTGCAAGGACTGAGCAGTAAGGAGTGAAGCAATGTAAGCCAAGCAAAAACCAGGGGCTGCTGACACTGAAGCTTTTGAAGACTGAGTTTGGTGTTTTGTAAAATGGATTTCATGTTTCTGAGAATGTGCCATAAAGAGTGGAAATAAATGTCTCAAATTCACTGTGTTTGTCACACATTGGTGACAGTAAAGATACTACAAGACCACTTGGGTCGATTCCAATTAATGAGCGGTAATCTTACGTCATTAGCACTAACTCATTTTGCTGATAATAACATTCATTAGTGAGCTGTGAGCACAGGGCCCAGGGTCAGCTCACTGTTGGTTGCTCGACCTCAGAACTTCCTGCAGGAGGGCACCTAAGTCCATTATTATTACCTCCTTCCTTGTCTATAGTGACCAGATGCAGGAGCGGGAGGGGGCCGGAGCACCCACAGGGCTCTGACACACCTGATTGGCCAGTGGGAGAGCATCCGTCTACAGGCCAAAGGCGAGATTCTTCCGGAAAGTACACACCATCTGCTGAGTGTCTCTGTCCGACTTCATCTTAAGCAACTTCTCAATGTCTGATTCTCTCAGTAAGTTTGAACGTTTTAAATTTAGCTGGCACTGCAGTCATCCTTGAAAGTGTAAATTAAACCTCTATTAAAGTGATGGTCTGGTTTAAAAAGATTCCATATAATTTACACCCTGGGCTTGCAATTTGATGTAACTTTAGTCATATTAAATAATAATATTTTCTAAAGTCCGTCCCTTTGCTGATTTCTCTCACTTTGACCGATGAGATGAGCTCTTTTGAGAACTGGCCTGGTCCAATCAGGGAGGGAGGGGAAGCTTGATTGTTTACTTTTTGTTTGTTCTCGCTCTCCCCATTTTGCAAACCAGGAGTGGCTTTTTAGTCAAATTTCTCTCTCACTCTGTCCTCACTTTAATAATTACGTAAGTGCTCACACAGTATTTTCACAGTACTGCAAGTATTCATAAATTTACAATTGTCCGTCTCCATGTTGTCTGTCTCAGTGGTTCTGCAGAAACAATTCTCGTGTTCTGTTTTCCACAGTAAACAGTTTAACTAACCCTCCAGTTTCACCGCCCTTAGAACTAATCTCTACATCTCAGTGCAATGAGTTTGCAATATTTTTTTATGACAAAGTCCAAGGCATTAAAAATGCCATAATTTCAACAACACAAATGGCAACCCTGCCACCAGATAAACACCTTAAGCTGACACATTTCACACCTGTTACTGACAAAACAATGGAAGAGGTTATCTCCGGTCTGAGTTCATGCACATGCTGCCTTGATGAATTGCCCACTAGATTTCTGAAGTCTGTGCTGACCAGCTTGTTACCACAACTTGTTCAGTTAGTTAACATCTCATTTGAGACGGGAGCATTTCCAAAGGCTTTGAAAACCGCGGTCATTAAGCCTCTTCTAAAGAAGAGCAGCCTTGATCCCAAGATACTGAACAACTACCGGCCCATATCAAACCTGCCATTCTTAGGAAAAGTCCTAGAGAAAGTAATATATCAACAGCTCACTTACTTTCTCCTATCTAACAATGTGTTTGATACTTTCCAGTCAGGATTTAGGCCCCGTCACAGCACTGAGACAGCTCTGATCAAGGTGACAAATGATATCCGTATGAACACCAACGCAGGTAAGGTCTCAGTTTTAGTTCTGCTGGACCTGAGCGCTGCCTTTGACACAGTGGACCACGGGATCTTACTTCACAGGTTAGAAAACTGGGTGGGAATCTCTGGTACTGCTCTAAACTGGTTCAAGTCCTATCTGGAGGATAGGACGTACTTTGTCAAAATTGGCAACTGTGTCTCAGACAAAATTTCCATGACCTGTGGAGTCCCCCAGAGGTCAATCTTGGGACCCCTCTTATTCAACTTGTACATGCTTCCATTGGGTCAGCTAATAAACAGCAACAATATGTCGTACCACAACTACGCAGATGACACTCAGATCTACGTGTCACTGTCGACATGTGAACATGGGCCTCTAGATACTCTCTGTCAATGCAATGAACAGATCAGTTTGTGGATGCAAAACAACTTTCTCCAACTAAACTCAGACAAAACTGAGATCATTGTTTTTGGCCCACAGACACAAAGACAAAGTGTTATCAGTCACCTTGAGTCTCTCTCTCTAAAACCAAAAAATCAGGTTAGAAATCTAGGAGTAATCATGGACTCAGACCTGAACGTAAACAGCCACATTAAAGCAATAACCTCATCAGCTTTTTACCATCTGAAAAACATTGCTAAGATCAGAGGAATAGTGTCAAAACCAGACTTGGAGAGACTCATCTATGCATTTGCACCAAAGTACATCTCTGACATGTTACAGCCGTATGAACCATCTCGGGCCCTGAGAACTTCAGGGAGGGGTCTCCTGGTGGTTCCCAGAGTCAATAATAAACACGTTGAAGCTGCGTTTCAGTTTCATGCAGCTACAATCTGGAAAAGTCTTCATGAGGACGTGAGACAGGCCTCAACTCTGACAATGTTCAAATCCAGGCTGAAAACAGCTCTTTTTACCCGAGCATATGAAAACTGAAAGTGTATCTGCACTCTTGCCTTTTACTGTAATTGATACATTTTTATGTTGATGTTTTAATGATTGATTTGATCTGTTTTCTTGTAATTTTATGCAACTGTGAAAGCACTTTGAATTGCCTTGTGTATGAATTGTGCTCTACAAATAAACTTGCCTTGCCTTAACTGGTGGGTCACGGAACTACTTTCGTTGGGCTGCGAGCCTTTCCTAGAAAACGTTCAATATTTATGTACAGAAAAAGTCTCGAATCACTACATAGTCAGTTAAAATGACTGTTATTGAGTTGTTTTGATCCTAATTTCAGCTTTGGTTTATTGAACAACAATATTTGACTTTATATTTATATTTCACAGGTCTAAGTCATATTTGGATCGCGGCTTGACATCCTACGGTGATTGTCGGTCCCAACACCATACCAGTTTAGAACCACTGGTTTATCTATCTCATATCAAATCTGCTAACCCTAAGACCTCTGCAAACATGTTGTGAAATACACGCGATTCTTATATTAATTTAATAGTCTTCTCTCAGGTGTTTCTGAACATACCCAAAATGTGCGCTGTATAGTAGATCTTGATATTAAAATAGAAATCGCAGTCACAATTCTTTTCCTGCAGCCATAGCACCAGACATAAATCAATACTATAGTTACTATATAATTACTATATAATGAGTTTGACGGTCAAAGGTCTGCACAGATTGAAAAGCACTGTGCTGCGCGGGTACTGAGAGCAAACGAGCCCAATGTGCATGACTGAGATATGAAGAAGAAAAATGACATTCTACAAGGAGAAAGGAGTCACCTGCTCTGATGAATATGTCTCATTTATACTGTGATGTGACTTTCTATGTTAGACCTCCTCGGTCATTTGGAGCACACAGACCAAAGACTTGACCACGTTATTTCCCCCATGATAAATACATGAGTACAATAGGACCAAAGAGATTTTGACTTTTGTTAATAACTGCATGGTCCAGTTATTTGGTCCTAAATAACATTTTAAACTGTAAATTCTGTTATCAAAGTGGTGGCAACATGTTCAAAATCTCTATTATGAACAATTGAAAGATCTGCGAAGGTTATTAAAAGACATACTGAGTATTCTTTACCTAGCATTTATTTATTTATTTCGTTTTTTATTGGTGAAAAATATAGCGTCTTTACTGTGGGCCTCCTCACACCTGACTTATAACAGGTCTCAATGGAGATGCTGGTTTCTTTTCACTAAAGTTAGCCGAATATGAAAGACTGTTGTGAAGCGGAGGGAGGAAGAGGAAAGAGGAGGTGGAGGAGCTGACCAGTGCAGGACACCACGCTCTGAAACAAGGACAAACCCAAGAGACGCGGCACCATTTCAGAGGATCAGAGGAGACAGAGGGCAGCCAGCCAGGTTTCTTCCGAGTGCTACAGTTCTAACATTAATTTTAAACCATTCAATTGTAGATTTATCTTTGTGTTTAGGGTCATTGTCCTGCTGGAAGGTGAATCTTCGCCCCAGCCTCAATTCTCTTGCTGACTCCAGGAGGTTTTCCTCCAAAATGTCTCTGTATTTGGCTTTTTTAAATAATTTTTTTTTATTGAATTTTTTTAGTTTATTTATTTAAAAGGGACCATGTACAATTATAACATAAATGTTGCCATTTGATGCATTGTACCAGAGTTAGCCTGAGGCTAATTTACATCTCTAGTCCGTGGCAGGGAACGGACAACCCATAACAGAAAACAAGGCAAGATACACAAGACAAGGGGTTAACCAGGAAAGACAAACCACATACAACATGACACTTGCCAACTATTCTTAGAATTTTCCCCGCTGAGAAAAAGCCCTATAGCATGATGCTCCCCCCCATATTTGACACTGGGGATGGTGCACTCAGGCGATGAGCAGTGTTAGGTTTGTTCCATACATAACGTTTTGCATTTGGGTCAAAAAGTTCAATTTTTGTTTCATCTGACCATCAAAGACCATCATCTTTCCATTTCTGAATGATGGATTGAACAGTGCTCTGTGAGATGTTCAAATCTTGGGAAATCTTTGTATAACTTAACGCTGCTTTAAACTTCTCCACAGCTTTATCCCTGACCTCTCTGGTGAGCTCCTTGGCCTTCATGAAGTTGTTTAGTGACCAATACACTCTGACCATAGCTCTGAGGCCCTCACAGAACAGCTGGAATCATACTGAGAGTAGATTACACACAGGTGGCCTCTATTTAACGGTTAGGGCAAGGTGTGAATATTCTGCAGTCATTAGGAATGTTATAAAGGCAATTTAATGCACTCAGAAATTATATATGAATACTTGTGCACGCCCCACTTTTCACTTTTCTACTTTTTGAAAAATAACAGAATCATGTATCATTTTACTTTCACTTCACAGTTGCTGTTACTTGTGTGTGAACTTTCAGTAAAAACATTCAAAATAAAATCTTTATGTGCAAAATGTGCAAAAATTCAAGGTGTATTAGTACTTTCATAAGGCACTGTACTCATGCTGCTTCAGCTGGTTCACAGGCTCCTCACGTTTATGTTTAATTAAGAGACTATTTATCCATATGTTAGTCACGTCTTGGTTTAGAATCAGTCCTATTTTAGACCTGGTTCAGCCTGAGTTTAGGCCTAGTTCCGTTATCAACCTCTTAAAGATCTTCCAAAAACTAATATTTTTAGGTGGTATGAAAAGTTTGAGAACTACTGCTTTAATATTAAGACACACATAGTTTATGACCCTGCTCTATGTCTTCGGGATGATATGAGGAATGGAAAGAATTCTGAGAAAGTGTCCCAGGACAGAAAAATCCTTACACACATACTCGCTGCTTCCTTTGTCAGGAAATTGTGTCTTTGATCCAAGCCAGCCCATTCATCTGGTCACTGTGTGCGAGGTGTCACTGCTTCCTGCAGAGAAGAGGAGACAGGGCATTTACCATCAGCAGTCCTGCATGTGATCGATGCACATATAAAACGCTGATCACTTGCTTAAATAAATGTGGACGTATGGACCGGCGTGTAGAGGCGGGGGGAAAGTAGGACGGCGTGACACATCCATTTGTTGCGGTGCTGTTGCAGCGCCTTCTTCAGCAGCGGGGGACTGTCAGTAATGAGCAGAATTGACCAAGCGCAGACAGGGAAAGGGATGCGAACATGCCAGGATACCACCGAGCATGTCCTCTAGATGCCCCTGCGTCACCTATGAGAGGAGCGTGACGGGCCATTGTCCCGCTGTGCAGCCCACATGGTCACCAACATAACTGGAAAGGCTCATATTAGGCCACATCATGTTTGTGGTCGTTGTCCAAGTTTGGTACATGTACCACTGGTGGTACTTCGACTTCCCTAGGTACAGGGTCATTTACACTTTTAGTCTTTTCCTACTTAATTTAGTTAATCTATAATTTATGCTTTAGTAATGCATTAAAGTTAGGTGTTTTGATGGTTTAGATATAATGTGACAAATGTGATTGATATTACAGCATAAATCACATTAGTGCCAATGTGATTTATGCTGATTGCTCCATCTAAATCGTTTGAGAAGACACACTCTTAAAAGAGCATTTGCTGCTTATTGGATCGAGTACGCATCGTTTGAGCCAATCAGATCTCAAAACATCAGCAACTATACAGCAGACTATATAGTCGACCCTGCAGGTTTTTTTTCTGGTTGATAAAAGTGCTTGTTGTTGTAACATAACATAACATCTGCCACGTGAATGGTTCGAATCCTCGATAACTGCATACGGTGGTTTCTTGTGTGTTAAACGCTGCAAGAATTCAGCTTGCAAGGAGAGTGAATGATTCACACCACATTTAGAGTTAATTTAGGTCAATTTAGGTCAATTTAAACCCTTTGTAGACCTGATTTAATCTTGATGTAGGCCTATAGGAACCACTGGTCTAAACTGTTGTTTAAACATTTTCATTATTTGATTCTTCTTGTCGACATCAAATAAGGCCCAACACGGGTCTAAAAAGAGTCTAATGAGGATGACTGAAGCATAAATGAAATTATCCCAATTAAAATGAAAAATTGCAGATGACCCTGAGCACCACCTAACGCCCATACAGTTTGGGACCCACTGTTTTATAATAATGGCCATTTTTGGTATAAAGTAATGGTCATTTTTCTCACAGGACTAATGAATGATTTTTTTTTTACCACAATGAGGAAATTCAAATCAGCGTATGACTTGGTTCTCACCTTCACATAAACTGCTGTGGAAGCAAAAGCCATGAAAAATAGTTGTATGTAAGAGCAAGAGGCAGTCATAGCCTCCAGCTATAATAAATATGCTTAGTTGGACCACAAGTGCGGCACAACCAATGTTAGTCCTCTAGAGGCTTAAGTGTGAAAGTCATTAAAAAAAGGGTTAATTCAAAACTGCCTACTTGCTGTAAACTACAGCTAATGCAGCACAGAACACAACATGCTTTCAGAGTGCAGTAGCAACATTGTGATAAAGATGGATTAATGCAGAGCTATGCCCACATTCACCAGGCTGAGTACATGGACGAAAGCTGCACAAAGGAAAAACAACAACAAATTAAAGCCGCAAGCGGCATTGGGAGGCCCTCGCGGGCCGCGGTGGCCGATTGACGCCGGTTCCCGCACGCCGCCGCAATAACCGGGAGGCGCTGCCGCGCCCTACCTGCTTATAATGTCGCTGCCACCCTCGGTGGAGTTTATAAAAGAGCTGGCAAAAGAAATGGCGCCTTCGGCGCTGATTTTTCCCAAAATGGCCGACCTCCTGTTGGTCACCTAGCAACCATGTAATGTACTTTTTTGTTCGGACAGTCATGACGCACGCGTGTACCAATTTTGGTTTGGCTGCGGCAAAGTTGACATTGGGTCGTTGCCATGGCAACACGGTGGGAAAAGGGGCGGGGCATCAATATATTTTTTATTCGGGATCACGTGACGGATGTCTGTACCAAATTTCATGCATCTACGACAAAGTTTAATTTTTGGCTCCATTCATTTTTATTTTGTGCTCTGCAGGGGGCGCTATTGCGGCAATTTTCAAAATTCCTATATCAAAACATCCAGGGTCAACCACTCGACCAACGATTCAAGTTTTGTTCAAATCGGCCAAAGTATGTGTGAGTTACGGCTGTTTGAACACGGCGGCGAGCGGCGAAAACGGACGCCAAATTCATGGCGTTGCCACGGCAACACCGTTAAACCTATTAAAAAGTTTTTAATAACTTTTAATCTCCCACATGTGGAGATGATCTGGAGCGAACGGGGAGTCGCTGCGTTCAACGGCCTAGGACGAGTTCGTTCAAATGCGTGGGCATGAAATGGCGCCTTCGGCGCCAATTCCCTCTTCGGGCCAATATGGCCGCCATACTGTTGGTTGCCTAGCAACCGCGTAATGTGTTTTTTTGTTTGGCTTCACGTGACCAATCACTGTGCCGAATTTTTTTCGTCTACGACGAACTAAAATTTGCGGGTTTTTCGGGTCTTGTCATAGGGCGCAATGTAAACGTGATTTTCCAGGGGGCGCTGACGCGCCATATTTGAGATTTTTAATATTTTCTAAATGTGAAGAATGTTTTTTTCACGTGCTTGAATTTTGTGCAAAAATTCAGGACTTTTCGTCGGTGGGAAAGTGGACTTTTTTCGGAGAATAAAAATAATAATAATAATTAAAGCCGCAAGCGGCGATGAAGGCCCTCGCCCCTGGCACCGCCCCCCCTTGCGACCGCCCCCCCTTGCGAACGCCCCCCATTGCGAACGCCCCCCCTTGCGAACGCTTGCTCTCGCCCAAACCTGCTCTGGCCTCGGCCTTACACCTTACACGTATAAAACGCCTTGTGCTCATGTAGTCTAGGCGTGGACAATGTGTGGGTAATTTCCCCCTTTTTAATGAGGGTGGGACCATAGGCGCCAATTCAGGTTCTTCCCAGTAGGTACCGAGTAAAAAAAAAAAGAAATAAGAAGAGGTCATGGTTGGAATTGAACCAGCAATTTAACATATGGGAACCCTGCACTCTAGCAATGGAGCTACAGATGCTTAAACAACAATAGAGTGAATCTCAGATTAATCTTATGAAACACTTGCACTCATCAGTTGACAGAAAACGGAATTATAGTTCTGGAAATATTGATTGAAACCTTTTGTAATTAGGGCTAATTCCCCTAATAATAGGTCCAGCATGGCATTGGAGGAGAGAGGTCATTTGTCCCCCTCTCTCCTCAGCAGGAGCAGTTGCTGCTGTTCCAGATATGAACCAAGTAACTCAAGCGTAACTGTCAGGTAAATCTATAAAAAAATGGAGAAAAAAAAGAGTTAGAAAAGTGTCAACGTTATATTTGAACTACATGTACTGGAAACCTGGAAACTATAATTGAGCTCTAACACTATACTGCAGTACACCTGAGGTGGGCTACCTTACCTTTCTCTAAATCCCCGATGTTGAAAATAGGTCCCAGCAAGGTCATTTCAGGTGATTTTTGCCCCACTCTTGTCTTGATTGTTTTAGACATTTAGTGTTGTCTCTATCGTTTCCCTACTGTCTCCCCATGTCTTTCTGTATAGTTGTGTTACAACTGTTCTTTGTTTTTAATGAGGGTGGGACCTTAGGCACCGATTCATGTTCTTCCCAGTAGTTGCCGATTAAAAAAAAAAGGCACTGCGTAAAAAAAAAGGAAACAAAAAAAAGTCATGGTGGGGATTGAACCGGCAATATGACACTGCGAACCCTGCACTCAACCATTGGAGCTACACAAGCATTGCACATGTTACAGCCGAACTGACAAATATCATATGAAACGCCTTGCGCACATGTACTGTAGGCTCGGACAATGTGTGGGTAATTTCCCTTTTTATGGAGGGTGGGAGCATAGGCGCCGATTTTAGTTTTTCCCAGTAGGTACCGGGTCAAAAAAAAAAAAAGTAAAAAAAAAGTTTATGGTTGGGATTGAACCGGCATCAAATGGATGGGAAGCCTAGACTCTACCAATTGAGCTACACAGGCTTAGGTAGCACCATCATGAATCTGAGAGTAATTTTATGAAACACCTGCACTCATTAGTTGACAGAAAACGATTTTTTAGTTCAGGCAATATTTATTGGAACATTTTGTAATTAGGGCTAATTCCCCGGGCGGCCAAAGATCTGAAAAGGTGCTCCAGCCCCGCAGAACTCTCGATAGATCAAGGAATATTTTAGTGAGACCCATATAGTACGAGGAACACACAGAGAGACGGACAGGAAAAAGCCTATCTGAACTTCCTGTGACTGTACATTCCAAACAAGCTAAATTCGGAGGCAAAAACGTCAAAATGAAAGTTTCTTTCTGTGACAGCGGGGTAGTATAAATATGCACAAGTCTAAAACTGTGGGTTTTGTGAATAAAGGGGGAAATTGACGATTTTCAGGGGAAACTCTGAGTGAGACAGGCTTGCTGCCAGGCTAAAAACTCGAGAGATTTTTTTTCCCTACTCTCCCCCAATGTCTTTCTGTGTAGTTGTGCATATTTCTAAACGGTTCTTTCTTAGTTTTAAAATTAGGGCGGGACAATAGTCGGCGATTCATGTTCTTCCCAGTATGTGGGCAGTCCACAAAAAAAAAAAAGGGAAGGTCAGAATTGATCCAGCAAACATGTGATTGTGAGTCCAGCGCTCTACCCGTAGAGCTAAGGCAGCTATAAAGTGAAACACCTTGGATTACTATTATAAAGATCACAAAGCTCATGTATTTGTAGAAAACGGAGAGCCAAGATGATTTGAATCATTTTATAATTAGAGCAAACTTGCCTGGGGGACAAATATCTGCCACATGTAGCATACTTGATAGGTGAAACAATATTTTGTTGAGGGATGATTTTCGCATTTTTTAATGAGGGTGGGACCATAGGCGCCGATTCATGTTGTTCCCAGTAGTTGCAGATTCCCAAAAAAGGCACTGTGTAAAAAAAAAGGAAACAGAAAAAAAGCCATGGTGGGGATTGAACCGGCAATATGACACTGCGAACCCTGCACTCAACCAATGGAGCTACACAAGCACTGCACATGTTGCAGCCAAACTGACAAATATTATATGAAACACCTTGCGCTCATGTACTGTAGGCTCGGACAATGTGTGGGTAATTTTCCTGTTTTTAATGAGGGTAGGAGCATAATCGCCGGTTAAGGTTCTTCCCAGTAGGTACTGGGTAAAAAAGAAAGAAAAAAAAAAAGTCATGGTGGGGATTGAACCGGCAATATAATGTTGACAACCCTGCACTCTACCAATGGAGCTACACAGGCTTACACAAAACACAGCGAATTTTACATACACGAACACGCAGAGACGAACAGGAAACAGCCTAAGTGGACTTCCTGTGACTGTAAAGTCCAAAAAACCTGAATTTGGAGGCAAACACGTCCAAATTAAAGCTTCTTTCTGTCACAGAGGGGTAGTATATCTACGTACGAGTCTAAAACTGTGGCTTTTGTGAATAAATGGGGTATTTGGGAAAATTGACGATTTTCATGAGAAACTCTGACAGTGGCAACTCTGACAGAGGCCAACAGGAGCTCAGAAGAAGAACTCTGGCTATAGTCACGGAGGATGGGCGGGCCACATTTGGCGGGCCACTTACAAGCCACTATACTATAGCGCTATACTGCCGCTTGAACAGGCTGTAGAAGTGGACTGGTTGCCTTCACCCCCACATGTTATACATTGTCGGAAAGCTCTGACTAAGGCGCACGTGACTGTCAGGGTCATTAGTCACTGCCGAGTAAGCTGTCAACTTTTGCTCCCCACCATGTGTAGATGAGTTGGAAGTGATCAGTAGCTCATTCGGACAAACGCCCTAGGAGGAGTTCGTTCAAATGCGACATGAGCGTAAACGCGCCCTCATTTTTCCACTCCAAATAGGGGACTTCCTGTTGGTCAGGGGGTGGGGCCACCATCAAGTTTTTTGCCGGCCATCACCTGAACAATGGCTGTGCCGAACGGCGTGCCTGTACGGCAAAGTTTGTTGAGGCTCAGACGCATCAAATGATTTTTTGAAATTTTGCAGGGGGCGCTGTTGTGTCATTTTGCATCAGCCACATTTGAAGCCCATATTTTCATCAATTTTTCACCGGACCGGATTTTTCGGTGATTTTTCTTTGACTTTTCGTGCATGTTCAGGGGGTCAAAAGCCTGTTTCCGAGGGAGGAAAGTGCTATAATAATAATAATAATAATAATAATAATTTTTACGGAAACAATATAGCCGATTTCGTTGTCCGCCCACCACACATTATACATTTTGGGAAAGCGCTGGCCGAGACCTATACGTTTGTCAGGGTCATTGATTGCTGTCGTATCTGTTGTGCGCGTGATTTGCCGACGGAGTGCCGCTGAGGTCCATTCTGCGTTGCAGAATCAATAGTCCCTACGCCATAAATGGCGCTCGGGCCTAATAAGGGTAACGCTTGCCCCTACGGCCACGAAATATACATTTTCGGAAAGCTCTGACCAAGGCGCATGTGACTGTCATGTTCGTTGGTCACTTCGGTGTATCCAGTGAGTATGAGTAAGGGATTAAATTCATATGTAGATTATGATGGCGCCAATGGCGTGGGACACACATTAACCCCTGCCGCGCCCACATCTTTCAAAATAGGATATGTCTATAATGCAATTTTTTACTCGTTGAAGTCATACGAATGTGCTTGTAATGTTTTCCAAAAAGAAAAATTAAACTGCATTCTTCAAAGTATTGCTAGGTGGCGCTGTTCTGGGAATTTTGTGTCGCTCCTATGGACTCTTTGGATAGGCAAGACGTAAAGAATGTGTCAAATGCACAGGTTTCCGTGTCGGTATTGAATTCGTGAAGAATAGGAGACTTGCACATGCATATGTAGATTATAATGGAGCCAATGGTGTGGGAGACCCATTAACCCCTGCCGCGCCCACATCTTTCAAAATAGGATATGTCCATAATGCAATTTTCTACTCGGTGAAGTCATACGAATGTGCTTATAACGTTTTCCAAAAAGAAAAATGTAACTGCATTCTTCAACGTATTGCTAGGTGGCGCTGTTCTTGGAATTTTGTGTCGCTCCTATGGACTTTTTGGATAGGCAAGACGTAAAGAATGTGTCAAATGCACAGGTTTCCGTGTCGGTATTGAATTCGTGAAGAATAGGAGGCTCGTGTGCCTCTCCAATGGGAATAACATTGGCCATGTGGGCATCGCCATGACAACACTGTACAAAATAGGGCATAGGTGTCATTGGCTTTTTGAATCAGAATCCCATAAGCCATGTCTCTGCCAAAGCGCACACAATTTGGAGAAACTAATTTTTTGGACTCAATGCAAAAATATCTTTTCACTCTGGAGGGGGCGCTATAGTGTGCACGACCGAAGTTCTTATATTAATCCATTCAGATGTGAAGGGTCAGTAAGTGTTTCAATTTTGGTTGAAATCGGATTTAGTTTGTGCAAATAGGAGGCATTTTTGATGTCTGAAAATTAGCCCAAATAAAGGTCAAGTTTGGGGCTCCACTGGACGCAAACTGCAAAACGCAGCACAATTCTTTCAATAACTTTTGCTCCCCACCATGTGTAGATGAGTTGGAAGTGATCAGTAGCTCATTCGGACAAACGCCCTAGGAGGAGTTCGTTCAAATGCGACATGAGCGTAAACGCGCCCTCATTTTTCCACTCCAAATAGGGGACTTCCTGTTGGTCAGGGGGTGGGGCCACCATCAAGTTTTTTGCCGCTCATCACCTGAACAATGGCTGTGCCGAACGGCGTGCCTGTACGGCAAAGTTTGTTGAGGCTCAGACGCATCAAATGATTTTTTGAAATTTTGCAGGGGGCGCTGTTGTGTCATTTTGCATCAGCCACATTTGAAGCCCATATTTTCATCAATTTTTCACCGGACCGGATTTTTCGGTGATTTTTCTTTGACTTTTCGTGCATGTTCAGGGGGTCAAAAGCCTGTTTCCGAGGGAGGAAAGTGCTATAATAATTAAAGCCGCAAGCGGCGATGAAGGCCCTCGCCCCTGGCACCGCCCCCCCTTGCGACCGCCCCTCCTTTCGACCGCCCCTCCTTTCGACCGCCCCCCCTTGCGAACGCCCCCCCTTGCGAACGCTTGCTCTCGCCCAAACCTGCTCTCGCCTCGGCCTTACACCTTACACGTATAAAACGCCTTGTGGTCATGTAGTGTAGGCTTGGACAATGTGTGGGTAATTCCCCCCTTTTTAATGAGGGTGAGACCATAGGCACCAATTCAGGTTCTTCCCAGTAGGTACCGATAAAAAAAAAAAAAGAAGGTCAAAGGTTGGTATTGAACCAGCAATATAACGGATGGGAACCCTGCACTCTACCAATGGAGCTCCAGAGGCCTAGATAACAATAGAGTGAATCTTAGATTAATCTTATGAAACACTTCCACTTGCACTCATCAGTTGGGTCTCCCCATGTCTTTCTGTGTAGTTGTGTTACAACTGTTCTTCCTTTGTTTTTAATGAGGGTGGGACCATAGGCGCCGATACATGTTCTTCCCAGTATGTGCCGATTTAAATAAAAAGGCACTGCGTAAAAAAAGAGGAAACAAAAAAAAGTCATGGTGGGGTTTGAACCGGCAATATGACGGTGCTAACCCTGCACTCTACCAATAAAGCTACACAAGCACTGCACATGTAAAACCCGAACTGACAAATGACATATGAAACGCCTTGCGCTCATGTAGTCTAGGCTTGGACAATGCGTGGGTAATTTCCCCCTTTTTAATGAGGGTGGGATCATAGGCGCCGATGTTAGTTGTTCCCAGTAGGTACCGAGTCAAAAAAAAAAGTTCATGGTTGGGATTGAACCGGCATCAAATGAATGGGAAGCCTAGACTCTACCAATTGAGCTACACAGGCTTAGGTAGCATCATTACAAATCTGAGATTAATTTTATGAAACACTTGCACTCATTAGTTGACAAAAAACGATTTTATAGTTCAGGCAATATTTATTGGAACATTTTGTAAATAGGGCTAATTCCCTGGGCGGCCAAAGATCTGAAAACGTGCAGTCAAAAAAAAATGTAAGTAAAAAAGAGTGAAGGACAGAATCGATCAAGCAATCCCATGGTTGGGAACTCAGCACTTTACTCATGTAGCTACACAAGCACATTTAATTTCCCGCCGAAATGTGCAATGTCTTATGAAACGGCATGTGGTACAACGTGTGGGTCATGTTCCCGTTTTTTAATGAGGGTGAGAGCATAGTCGCCGATTCAGGTTCTTCCCAGTAGGTACTGCGTAAAAAAGAAAGGAAAAAAAAAAGCCATGATGGGGATTGAACCGGCAATTAGAGAGTGCGAACCCTGCACTCTACCACTGAGCTACACAAGCACTGCACATGATACAGCCGAACTGAGAAATATCATATGAAACACCTTGCGCTCATGTAGTGTAGGTTTGGACAAGGTGTGGGTAATTTTCCTGTATTTAATGAGGGTGGGAGCATAATCGCCGATTAAGGTTCTTCCCAGTAGGTACTGGGTAAAAAAGAAAGAAAAAAAAAAGTCATGGTGGGGATCGAACCGGCAATATAACATTGACAACCCTGCACTCTACCAATGGAGCTACACAGGCTTACACAACAACACAGCGAATTTTTCATAAATCTTATGAAATTGTGCACTTGTGCATTCACAGAGAACGAAATTACAGTTCAGCCAATATTTATTGAAACATTTTTAATTAGGGCTAATTCCCCGGGCGGCCAACGATCTGAAAAGGTGCTCCAGCCCCGCAGAACTCTCGATAGATGAAGGAATACTTTGGTGAGAGCCACATAGTACGAGGAACACGCAGAGACAGACAGGAAACAGCCTAAGTGAACTTCCTGTGACTGTAAAGTCCAAAAAAGCTGAATTTGGAGGCAAACACGTCCAAATTAAAGCTTATTTCTGTCACAAAGGGGTAGTATATCTACGTATGAGTCTAAAAGTGTTGCTTTTGTGAATAAAGGGGGTATTTGGGAAAATTTACGATTTTCATGAGAAACTCTGACAGTGGCAACTCTGACAGAGGCCAACATGCTGCCAGAAGAGGAACTCTGGCTATTTCCACGGAGGATGGGCGGGCCACTTACAAGCCACTTAAAAGCCATCTTAAAGGCCAGCAGGTGGCGCTATGCTGACACTTTGCTCAGGCTGTAGAAGTGGAGTGGTTGTCTTGACCCACACGTGTTATACATTGTCGGAAAGCTCTGACTAAGGCGCACGTGACTGTCAGGGTCATTAGTCACTGCCGAGTAAGCAGTAAACTTTTGCTCCCCACCATGTGTAGATGAGTTGGAAGTGATCAGTAGCTCATTCGGACAAACGCCCTAGGAGGAGTTCGTTCAAATGCGACATGAGCGTAAATGCGCCCTCATTTTTCCACTCCAAATAGGGGACTTCCTGTTTGTCAGGGGGTGGGGCCACCATCAAGTTTTTTGCCGGCCATCACCTGAACAATGGCTGTGCCGAACGGCGTGCCTGTACGGCAAAGTTTGTTGAGGCTCAGACGCATCAAATGATTTTTTGAAATTTTGCAGGGGGCGCTGTTGTGTCATTTTGCATCAGCCAAATTTGAAGCCCATATTTTCATCAATTTTTCACCGGACCGGATTTTTCGGTGATTTTTCCTTGAGTTTTCGTGCATGTTCAGGGGGTCAAAAGCCTGTTTCCGTGGGAGGAAAGCCAGTATAATAATAATAATTTTTACAGAAACAATATAGCCGTTTTTTCCCGCCCCCAAAACCCTCATGTCATGATACATTTTCGGAAAGCTCTGACCGAAACCTATGCGTTTGTCGGGGTCATTGGCCGCTGTCGTGTCTGTTGTGCGCGTGATTTGCCGACGGAGTGCCGCTGAGGTCCATTCTGCGTTGCAGAATCAATAGTCCCTACGCCATGAATGGCGCTCGGGCCTAATAAGGGTAACGCTTGCCCCTACGGCCACGAAATATACATTTTCGGAAAGCTCTGACCAAGGCGCATGTGACTGTCATGTTCGTTGGTCACTTCGGTGTATCCAGTGAGTAAGAGTAAGGGATTAAATGCATATGTATATTATGATGGCGCCAATGGCGTGGGAGACACATTAACCCTTGCCGCGCCCACATCTTTCAAAATAGGGTATGTCTATAATGCAATTTTTTACTCGGTGAAGTCATACGAATGTTCTTATAACGTTTTCCAAAAAGAAAAATGAAACTGCATTCTTCAACGTATTGCTAGGTGGCGCTGTTCTTGGAATTTTGTGTTGCTCCTATGGACTTTTTGGATAGGCAAGACATAAAGAATGTGTCAAATGCACAGGTTTCCATGTCGGTATTGAATTCTTGAAGAATGGGAGGCTCGTGTGCCTCTCCAATGGGAATTACATTGGCCATGTGGGCATCGCCATGACAACACTGTACAAAATAGGGCATAGGTGTCATTGGCTTTTTGAATCAGAATCCCCTAAGCTATGTCTCTGCCAAAGCGCACACAATTTGGAGAAACTAATTTTTTGGCCTCAATGCAAAAATATCTTTTCACTCTGGAGGGGGCGCTATAGTGCGCACGACCGAATTTCTTCTATTAATCCATTCAGATGTGAAGGGTCAGTAAGTGTTTCAATTTTGGTTGAATTCGGATTTAGTTTGTGCAAATAGGAGGCATTTTTGATGTCTGAAAATTTGCCCAAATAAAGGTCAAGTTTGGGGCTCCACTAGACGCAAACCGCAAAACGCAGCACAATTCTTTCAATAACTTTTGCTCCCCACCATGTGTAGATGAGTTGGAAGTGATCAGTAGCTCATTCGGACAAACGCCCTAGGAGGAGTTCGTTCAAATGCGACATGAGCGTAAATGCGCCCTCATTTTTCCACTCCAAATAGGGGACTTCCTGTTTGTCAGGGGGTGGGGCCACCATCAAGTTTTTTGCCGGCCATCACCTGAACAATGGCTGTGCCGAACGGCGTGCCTGTACGGCAAAGTTTGTTGAGGCTCAGACGCATCAAATGATTTTTTGAAATTTTGCAGGGGGCGCTGTTGTGTCATTTTGCATCAGCCAAATTTGAAGCCCATATTTTCATCAATTTTTCACCGGACCGGATTTTTCGGTGATTTTTCCTTGAGTTTTCGTGCATGTTCAGGGGGTCAAAAGCCTGTTTCCGTGGGAGGAAAGCCAGTATAATAATAATAATTTTTACAGAAACAATATAGCCGTTTTTTCCCGCCCCCAAAACCCTCATGTCATGATACATTTTCGGAAAGCTCTGACCGAAACCTATGCGTTTGTCGGGGTCATTGGCCGCTGTCGTGTCTGTTGTGCGCGTGATTTGCCGACGGAGTGCCGCTGAGGTCCATTCTGCGTTGCAGAATCAATAGTCCCTACGCCATGAATGGCGCTCGGGCCTAATAAGGGTAACGCTTGCCCCTACGGCCACGAAATATACATTTTCGGAAAGCTCTGACCAAGGCGCATGTGACTGTCATGTTCGTTGGTCACTTCGGTGTATCCAGTGAGTAAGAGTAAGGGATTAAATGCATATGTATATTATGATGGCGCCAATGGCGTGGGAGACACATTAACCCTTGCCGCGCCCACATCTTTCAAAATAGGGTATGTCTATAATGCAATTTTTTACTCGGTGAAGTCATACGAATGTTCTTATAACGTTTTCCAAAAAGAAAAATGAAACTGCATTCTTCAACGTATTGCTAGGTGGCGCTGTTCTTGGAATTTTGTGTTGCTCCTATGGACTTTTTGGATAGGCAAGACATAAAGAATGTGTCAAATGCACAGGTTTCCATGTCGGTATTGAATTCTTGAAGAATGGGAGGCTCGTGTGCCTCTCCAATGGGAATTACATTGGCCATGTGGGCATCGCCATGACAACACTGTACAAAATAGGGCATAGGTGTCATTGGCTTTTTGAATCAGAATCCCCTAAGCTATGTCTCTGCCAAAGCGCACACAATTTGGAGAAACTAATTTTTTGGCCTCAATGCAAAAATATCTTTTCACTCTGGAGGGGGCGCTATAGTGCGCACGACCGAATTTCTTCTATTAATCCATTCAGATGTGAAGGGTCAGTAAGTGTTTCAATTTTGGTTGAATTCGGATTTAGTTTGTGCAAATAGGAGGCATTTTTGATGTCTGAAAATTTGCCCAAATAAAGGTCAAGTTTGGGGCTCCACTAGACGCAAACCGCAAAACGCAGCACAATTCTTTCAATAACTTTTGCTCCCCACCATGTGTAGATGAGTTGGAAGTGATCAGTAGCTCATTCGGACAAACGCCCTAGGAGGAGTTCGTTCAAATGCGACATGAGCGTAAATGCGCCCTCATTTTTCCACTCCAAATAGGGGACTTCCTGTTTGTCAGGGGGTGGGGCCACCATCAAGTTTTTTGCCGGCCATCACCTGAACAATGGCTGTGCCGAACGGCGTGCCTGTACGGCAAAGTTTGTTGAGGCTCAGACGCATCAAATGATTTTTTGAAATTTTGCAGGGGGCGCTGTTGTGTCATTTTGCATCAGCCAAATTTGAAGCCCATATTTTCATCAATTTTTCACCGGACCGGATTTTTCGGTGATTTTTCCTTGAGTTTTCGTGCATGTTCAGGGGGTCAAAAGCCTGTTTCCGTGGGAGGAAAGCCAGTATAATAATAATAATTTTTACAGAAACAATATAGCCGTTTTTTCCCGCCCCCAAAACCCTCATGTCATGATACATTTTCGGAAAGCTCTGACCGAAACCTATGCGTTTGTCGGGGTCATTGGCCGCTGTCGTGTCTGTTGTGCGCGTGATTTGCCGACGGAGTGCCGCTGAGGTCCATTCTGCGTTGCAGAATCAATAGTCCCTACGCCATGAATGGCGCTCGGGCCTAATAAGGGTAACGCTTGCCCCTACGGCCACGAAATATACATTTTCGGAAAGCTCTGACCAAGGCGCATGTGACTGTCATGTTCGTTGGTCACTTCGGTGTATCCAGTGAGTAAGAGTAAGGGATTAAATGCATATGTATATTATGATGGCGCCAATGGCGTGGGAGACACATTAACCCTTGCCGCGCCCACATCTTTCAAAATAGGGTATGTCTATAATGCAATTTTTTACTCGGTGAAGTCATACGAATGTTCTTATAACGTTTTCCAAAAAGAAAAATGAAACTGCATTCTTCAACGTATTGCTAGGTGGCGCTGTTCTTGGAATTTTGTGTTGCTCCTATGGACTTTTTGGATAGGCAAGACATAAAGAATGTGTCAAATGCACAGGTTTCCATGTCGGTATTGAATTCTTGAAGAATGGGAGGCTCGTGTGCCTCTCCAATGGGAATTACATTGGCCATGTGGGCATCGCCATGACAACACTGTACAAAATAGGGCATAGGTGTCATTGGCTTTTTGAATCAGAATCCCCTAAGCTATGTCTCTGCCAAAGCGCACACAATTTGGAGAAACTAATTTTTTGGCCTCAATGCAAAAATATCTTTTCACTCTGGAGGGGGCGCTATAGTGCGCACGACCGAATTTCTTCTATTAATCCATTCAGATGTGAAGGGTCAGTAAGTGTTTCAATTTTGGTTGAATTCGGATTTAGTTTGTGCAAATAGGAGGCATTTTTGATGTCTGAAAATTTGCCCAAATAAAGGTCAAGTTTGGGGCTCCACTAGACGCAAACCGCAAAACGCAGCACAATTCTTTCAATAACTTTTGCTCCCCACCATGTGTAGATGAGTTGGAAGTGATCAGTAGCTCATTCGGACAAACGCCCTAGGAGGAGTTCGTTCAAATGCGACATGAGCGTAAATGCGCCCTCATTTTTCCACTCCAAATAGGGGACTTCCTGTTTGTCAGGGGGTGGGGCCACCATCAAGTTTTTTGCCGGCCATCACCTGAACAATGGCTGTGCCGAACGGCGTGCCTGTACGGCAAAGTTTGTTGAGGCTCAGACGCATCAAATGATTTTTTGAAATTTTGCAGGGGGCGCTGTTGTGTCATTTTGCATCAGCCAAATTTGAAGCCCATATTTTCATCAATTTTTCACCGGACCGGATTTTTCGGTGATTTTTCCTTGAGTTTTCGTGCATGTTCAGGGGGTCAAAAGCCTGTTTCCGTGGGAGGAAAGCCAGTATAATAATAATAATTTTTACAGAAACAATATAGCCGTTTTTTCCCGCCCCCAAAACCCTCATGTCATGATACATTTTCGGAAAGCTCTGACCGAAACCTATGCGTTTGTCGGGGTCATTGGCCGCTGTCGTGTCTGTTGTGCGCGTGATTTGCCGACGGAGTGCCGCTGAGGTCCATTCTGCGTTGCAGAATCAATAGTCCCTACGCCATGAATGGCGCTCGGGCCTAATAAGGGTAACGCTTGCCCCTACGGCCACGAAATATACATTTTCGGAAAGCTCTGACCAAGGCGCATGTGACTGTCATGTTCGTTGGTCACTTCGGTGTATCCAGTGAGTAAGAGTAAGGGATTAAATGCATATGTATATTATGATGGCGCCAATGGCGTGGGAGACACATTAACCCTTGCCGCGCCCACATCTTTCAAAATAGGGTATGTCTATAATGCAATTTTTTACTCGGTGAAGTCATACGAATGTTCTTATAACGTTTTCCAAAAAGAAAAATGAAACTGCATTCTTCAACGTATTGCTAGGTGGCGCTGTTCTTGGAATTTTGTGTTGCTCCTATGGACTTTTTGGATAGGCAAGACATAAAGAATGTGTCAAATGCACAGGTTTCCATGTCGGTATTGAATTCTTGAAGAATGGGAGGCTCGTGTGCCTCTCCAATGGGAATTACATTGGCCATGTGGGCATCGCCATGACAACACTGTACAAAATAGGGCATAGGTGTCATTGGCTTTTTGAATCAGAATCCCCTAAGCTATGTCTCTGCCAAAGCGCACACAATTTGGAGAAACTAATTTTTTGGCCTCAATGCAAAAATATCTTTTCACTCTGGAGGGGGCGCTATAGTGCGCACGACCGAATTTCTTCTATTAATCCATTCAGATGTGAAGGGTCAGTAAGTGTTTCAATTTTGGTTGAATTCGGATTTAGTTTGTGCAAATAGGAGGCATTTTTGATGTCTGAAAATTTGCCCAAATAAAGGTCAAGTTTGGGGCTCCACTAGACGCAAACCGCAAAACGCAGCACAATTCTTTCAATAACTTTTGCTCCCCACCATGTGTAGATGAGTTGGAAGTGATCAGTAGCTCATTCGGACAAACGCCCTAGGAGGAGTTCGTTCAAATGCGACATGAGCGTAAATGCGCCCTCATTTTTCCACTCCAAATAGGGGACTTCCTGTTTGTCAGGGGGTGGGGCCACCATCAAGTTTTTTGCCGGCCATCACCTGAACAATGGCTGTGCCGAACGGCGTGCCTGTACGGCAAAGTTTGTTGAGGCTCAGACGCATCAAATGATTTTTTGAAATTTTGCAGGGGGCGCTGTTGTGTCATTTTGCATCAGCCAAATTTGAAGCCCATATTTTCATCAATTTTTCACCGGACCGGATTTTTCGGTGATTTTTCCTTGAGTTTTCGTGCATGTTCAGGGGGTCAAAAGCCTGTTTCCGTGGGAGGAAAGCCAGTATAATAATAATAATTTTTACAGAAACAATATAGCCGTTTTTTCCCGCCCCCAAAACCCTCATGTCATGATACATTTTCGGAAAGCTCTGACCGAAACCTATGCGTTTGTCGGGGTCATTGGCCGCTGTCGTGTCTGTTGTGCGCGTGATTTGCCGACGGAGTGCCGCTGAGGTCCATTCTGCGTTGCAGAATCAATAGTCCCTACGCCATGAATGGCGCTCGGGCCTAATAAGGGTAACGCTTGCCCCTACGGCCACGAAATATACATTTTCGGAAAGCTCTGACCAAGGCGCATGTGACTGTCATGTTCGTTGGTCACTTCGGTGTATCCAGTGAGTAAGAGTAAGGGATTAAATGCATATGTATATTATGATGGCGCCAATGGCGTGGGAGACACATTAACCCTTGCCGCGCCCACATCTTTCAAAATAGGGTATGTCTATAATGCAATTTTTTACTCGGTGAAGTCATACGAATGTTCTTATAACGTTTTCCAAAAAGAAAAATGAAACTGCATTCTTCAACGTATTGCTAGGTGGCGCTGTTCTTGGAATTTTGTGTTGCTCCTATGGACTTTTTGGATAGGCAAGACATAAAGAATGTGTCAAATGCACAGGTTTCCATGTCGGTATTGAATTCTTGAAGAATGGGAGGCTCGTGTGCCTCTCCAATGGGAATTACATTGGCCATGTGGGCATCGCCATGACAACACTGTACAAAATAGGGCATAGGTGTCATTGGCTTTTTGAATCAGAATCCCCTAAGCTATGTCTCTGCCAAAGCGCACACAATTTGGAGAAACTAATTTTTTGGCCTCAATGCAAAAATATCTTTTCACTCTGGAGGGGGCGCTATAGTGCGCACGACCGAATTTCTTCTATTAATCCATTCAGATGTGAAGGGTCAGTAAGTGTTTCAATTTTGGTTGAATTCGGATTTAGTTTGTGCAAATAGGAGGCATTTTTGATGTCTGAAAATTTGCCCAAATAAAGGTCAAGTTTGGGGCTCCACTAGACGCAAACCGCAAAACGCAGCACAATTCTTTCAATAACTTTTGCTCCCCACCATGTGTAGATGAGTTGGAAGTGATCAGTAGCTCATTCGGACAAACGCCCTAGGAGGAGTTCGTTCAAATGCGACATGAGCGTAAATGCGCCCTCATTTTTCCACTCCAAATAGGGGACTTCCTGTTTGTCAGGGGGTGGGGCCACCATCAAGTTTTTTGCCGGCCATCACCTGAACAATGGCTGTGCCGAACGGCGTGCCTGTACGGCAAAGTTTGTTGAGGCTCAGACGCATCAAATGATTTTTTGAAATTTTGCAGGGGGCGCTGTTGTGTCATTTTGCATCAGCCAAATTTGAAGCCCATATTTTCATCAATTTTTCACCGGACCGGATTTTTCGGTGATTTTTCCTTGAGTTTTCGTGCATGTTCAGGGGGTCAAAAGCCTGTTTCCGTGGGAGGAAAGCCAGTATAATAATAATAATTTTTACAGAAACAATATAGCCGTTTTTTCCCGCCCCCAAAACCCTCATGTCATGATACATTTTCGGAAAGCTCTGACCGAAACCTATGCGTTTGTCGGGGTCATTGGCCGCTGTCGTGTCTGTTGTGCGCGTGATTTGCCGACGGAGTGCCGCTGAGGTCCATTCTGCGTTGCAGAATCAATAGTCCCTACGCCATGAATGGCGCTCGGGCCTAATAAGGGTAACGCTTGCCCCTACGGCCACGAAATATACATTTTCGGAAAGCTCTGACCAAGGCGCATGTGACTGTCATGTTCGTTGGTCACTTCGGTGTATCCAGTGAGTAAGAGTAAGGGATTAAATGCATATGTATATTATGATGGCGCCAATGGCGTGGGAGACACATTAACCCTTGCCGCGCCCACATCTTTCAAAATAGGGTATGTCTATAATGCAATTTTTTACTCGGTGAAGTCATACGAATGTTCTTATAACGTTTTCCAAAAAGAAAAATGAAACTGCATTCTTCAACGTATTGCTAGGTGGCGCTGTTCTTGGAATTTTGTGTTGCTCCTATGGACTTTTTGGATAGGCAAGACATAAAGAATGTGTCAAATGCACAGGTTTCCATGTCGGTATTGAATTCTTGAAGAATGGGAGGCTCGTGTGCCTCTCCAATGGGAATTACATTGGCCATGTGGGCATCGCCATGACAACACTGTACAAAATAGGGCATAGGTGTCATTGGCTTTTTGAATCAGAATCCCCTAAGCTATGTCTCTGCCAAAGCGCACACAATTTGGAGAAACTAATTTTTTGGCCTCAATGCAAAAATATCTTTTCACTCTGGAGGGGGCGCTATAGTGCGCACGACCGAATTTCTTCTATTAATCCATTCAGATGTGAAGGGTCAGTAAGTGTTTCAATTTTGGTTGAATTCGGATTTAGTTTGTGCAAATAGGAGGCATTTTTGATGTCTGAAAATTTGCCCAAATAAAGGTCAAGTTTGGGGCTCCACTAGACGCAAACCGCAAAACGCAGCACAATTCTTTCAATAACTTTTGCTCCCCACCATGTGTAGATGAGTTGGAAGTGATCAGTAGCTCATTCGGACAAACGCCCTAGGAGGAGTTCGTTCAAATGCGACATGAGCGTAAATGCGCCCTCATTTTTCCACTCCAAATAGGGGACTTCCTGTTTGTCAGGGGGTGGGGCCACCATCAAGTTTTTTGCCGGCCATCACCTGAACAATGGCTGTGCCGAACGGCGTGCCTGTACGGCAAAGTTTGTTGAGGCTCAGACGCATCAAATGATTTTTTGAAATTTTGCAGGGGGCGCTGTTGTGTCATTTTGCATCAGCCAAATTTGAAGCCCATATTTTCATCAATTTTTCACCGGACCGGATTTTTCGGTGATTTTTCCTTGAGTTTTCGTGCATGTTCAGGGGGTCAAAAGCCTGTTTCCGTGGGAGGAAAGCCAGTATAATAATAATAATTTTTACAGAAACAATATAGCCGTTTTTTCCCGCCCCCAAAACCCTCATGTCATGATACATTTTCGGAAAGCTCTGACCGAAACCTATGCGTTTGTCGGGGTCATTGGCCGCTGTCGTGTCTGTTGTGCGCGTGATTTGCCGACGGAGTGCCGCTGAGGTCCATTCTGCGTTGCAGAATCAATAGTCCCTACGCCATGAATGGCGCTCGGGCCTAATAAGGGTAACGCTTGCCCCTACGGCCACGAAATATACATTTTCGGAAAGCTCTGACCAAGGCGCATGTGACTGTCATGTTCGTTGGTCACTTCGGTGTATCCAGTGAGTAAGAGTAAGGGATTAAATGCATATGTATATTATGATGGCGCCAATGGCGTGGGAGACACATTAACCCTTGCCGCGCCCACATCTTTCAAAATAGGGTATGTCTATAATGCAATTTTTTACTCGGTGAAGTCATACGAATGTTCTTATAACGTTTTCCAAAAAGAAAAATGAAACTGCATTCTTCAACGTATTGCTAGGTGGCGCTGTTCTTGGAATTTTGTGTTGCTCCTATGGACTTTTTGGATAGGCAAGACATAAAGAATGTGTCAAATGCACAGGTTTCCATGTCGGTATTGAATTCTTGAAGAATGGGAGGCTCGTGTGCCTCTCCAATGGGAATTACATT